>VWYP01013137.1:9471-62603 GCA_013400435.1 Pycnonotus jocosus
TGTTTTTTGTTTTTTTTTTTTTTTTTCTTGAAGTGAAAGGTGTACTGAAAAGTACTGAGACTGTACAGGTATGCACTGACTATAGAGAGCCTTATGGCTGAAATAGTAAGAGTACTGTACTCTACAATCACTCTTTTTAAAGCTAATGCTACTGTCAAAATGGATGTCTTATTCCACCTCAAAGTTATTGTAATATGGAAAGCATACTTAAGGCAGTGATTTCATAGCACAGATTGTCATCTGAAAAGAATAATTACTAAAATATTTTGAGCTTAAGTTGGAAGTAGTGTGATTACTTCAATTGTATTTTCTTCTACAGTTTTATGATCTGGGTGTAAATGGGAAGCAATGTTATTACTTTCATTGTATTTTCTTCCACTGTTTTATTTAATTTGATGTCTTCTAATGCCTACAAATCTAGATGTCCAGGAGCCACTTCTTTTTGGCATCCTGGATGTCTACTGTAAATATGTCTCTTTCATGCTTTAATTTTTTTCTATATTCCTTTTTCTGCCACACTAAACTTCTCTTTTTTATGCTTTTACTACACATACAGCATTATTCATTATTCTGGAGAATGCTGTCCTTCTCTGGAGCTCTTTAGCTTTTTTGATGGAGTATTTTTTCATCAGAAAATGCCAAATCACTAAAATTGGCCTGTTAATTAGTGTTAGCCAGTCTCCAGGCTTTCACAATTATTTGTAGTTGTCAGAATGTTCTATTCAAACTTGTTCTCTATGGCGCATATGGAGCATATTTCTTGTTCATCTAGAAATCTAAAGTGTCTTGAATTTCCTAATACAGACTAAAGGAAGAAATTGGAAAGGAAGCATTTTGAAATGAAGAACTTGAAATGTTATTTTCCACTCTTGATATTTTTGGGTTTAAAATGGTTTTGCATTGCTCATATTGATAGCATGACTGTCTCAAAGCTCAAACCACACAAAATGAAATGGCTCATGGAATAGTTTCATAAATTCAACTGGAAAGTTTTAATACAATGGGTTTGCATTGAGATGTTAAATTGCTAAATATTCTGCAAAACAAAAGTGTTAAAACTTGCATTTCTTGTTAATCATATTTTTCAAGCTGCTATTCAGGTATGCTTTTATATCCATTAGAGAGAGGAACCTTATAACAATTTCTTGCATCAGAGAGATGTCTGAATCCTTGTTCTCAATTCACTATTCTCAGTATAGCATTCCCTTTCCAGCTAAATTCTAAAGGGAATCCAGATGTTTATTTAAATATTCATAACACAACTGCTGTTAGAGCTGGGAGGATCATAGATACCTGTGTTCATTTCACACTACATTCATCTTGTAGTTAAAAATATCATATTCATTACAGTGCTAGCAGATGAGCTCTTTGACAGGAAAAGGCATTTTCCCCCTCTTCTACAAGTAAGTCTTTATGAAAAGGAGGCAGTAGAGCTGTCTCAGAAAACATAATGTATTGAGTATTGACCCCAGCCTCACAAAAGAAGCTCTGTGTACTGTATTTAAATATTGTATTTTCAAAGAATTCTGAATTTATTTACACTTGCCTTAGCACTGGACATATCTAGAAAGGCCATAAAACATTTTAAGGAGCCATTAAGATGGAGCTGAATTACACTTTTAAGATGGGGATTTTATTGCATTGTTTGTGGAAAAAGTTTACTATCTTGCCTGACAATCAGTGAAGCGAGGAGGAAAAAAATTGAGTCCTGCCAGATTTGTATTAATTTGTAAAACATCTGAAAAAGACTATTTATTTGATGCTTGCTGACAGAATTTCCCAAGAATTATGATGAAAATCTTAAATTTTAAGCATATGTTAACTGATAAAAGTGATGAAATCCTAATTTGCATTAAATGTTTATATCAGGCCTTTTTTCCCTTCAGATATTTTTCTGTGAGTGTAAATGGTTATGAAGATAGAATGTGGTATGCAGGATATATATTAATTCTGGAGTAGAAGGGAATGTATACAGTGAAAAGAAATTTATGCAGAGGAGTGTGAATGCCACCAAACAGGGCATGTGGGGTATGTGTATGGAAAGTCATGGGAAGATGCGAGCAGCATTGGGAATCTGTAAGGTGAAAGGGAGAAGATGAATGTGCTTTTCAGCTATTCCAAGGAAATAAAGCATCTGGAAAGCTTTCCAAACTGGTACTACACACTTCTGCTTTTCCTCTTATTACTGAAAATGGCTCAAAGTCATGGTCTCTCCTTAAAAGCTTTGAGGAAAAAGCGGGAGTTGAGAGGTATGATTGGTAATGCTAAAATACATAATAACTTACAGTCAGCAAAGATTATGTAGATTACGCTGTCAAATTACTAAGGCCCTGACACCACTCAATTCTTCACTTATTTAAGGGTGTACTCCTACACGTTTCACTATGGATTTAAATAATGTATTTAAGAATCTAAAATGGAAATTTTTAGCAAATGAGAGCAGGAGCAGTAGAAGAAAGCAGCAAGATGAGTGAGCACAGTTTTTATAGGACTGTTGGAACATCTTTCATGGAAGATTAGGTACAAATGGTGCTTTTTTCAGATGTTTTCTTTCACCCTTACTCATGCATTCTTTTTCCAATATGGTATCTTGTCTAGGTATCACTGTTAGCAGCTGTGACTTTTCCGTCCAGATTCAGATGATGGTGAATGATGATAAAACATATTTGCACTCTAAGCTCATAGCAGTGGCTTTTTATAAACATTGTAATAATGCATTTAAAAGTTGTTTGTGGAGTGTCCAGCTTTATTTGGAAGACAAGTAATTCCTGTAGGCACACAGTATGTACCGTTACTGTCTGAAAGAGCTAGACAGGTATTTGAAACTACTGGTTTTTTTCTTTCCTTTCAAACCCTGGGAAAATAGTTGAATATACATTGAATTTGCTGGAGTGAATGGTATATGTAGGAAGGCTAACAGTAAGGGGGCAGAAATGAAGGCTTAAATGCCATGTCAGGAATAGGATTCATGGGCATGAAAGAAGTTTGGTTCCATTGGGCTACCCCATCAGAGAACTGGCTCTTGGGACAGAGTACACTTGGAGAGCTGTGCAACTCAGCAGCTGCAGTGCTACATGTTGTATGATTCGAAGCTTACTTTCTTGTTTCCTGCAGTGAACAATGATAGTGGGAAGTACTGGCCAGTAGGGATAAATTTTAAATCAATCATTGGGCTTCCTGCCATGTTTCCTGATGCTCGGGCCACCTTATTTATAAACCCTGGAGAGTTTAGTAATTATTAGAAGAAAGTGTAATTAATTTATAGAGTTCTAGTTATTTTGCTAAGTACTGTCATTGGAAGTACAATGAAGCCTTTAAGTAACATCCAGTCACTGTATAAAGCTGTCTTGTGGCTGCTAAACTTTCACATTATGCTGAAGTTGGATATAAACACTCCTTTTATAACTTGCATGTCACTGAAGTACGCAGATGTCTTGGCTCTGAAAGCACGTTTATGAAACGAGTGCAGTACTGGAGTTATGCCAGGATTGAAACTCGGTAGTTTGAGGAGGAGTCCTAATACCTCTCAGGATGGGAGGTCAGCTGAAGAAGTGGGCCTCCCTTGTTCTGGAAGCAGAATACTAGTCCTGAGAGAGTGTGCTCTATGCGTATTAGTTATATTATGTATTTCAGTTCACTTCTGAAAAATCTGTGCTGTAACACAGCTTTGGTTCTGATTGGAAAAAGCCAGTTCTGTTTAGTGTGGGTATTTCATGTTAAAGATGAAAATGAGAAGATAAAACCCCAAAACAGTAAAGTCGTATTATTTTTTGACCTGAACTCACAACAGTTTTGTGAAAAGTGAGTAGGAAGTGTATGGATTCCTCAAGCTAATTTTACACAGCTGATATGTGGATGCATATTTATATAGTGTGTAGTATGTTATACATTATGTGTGCAAATATGTATTTGTGTGTATAGATTCATATGAATATAAAAAGCAGAATTTATAAAGGTAACTCTAGAATATCTCTAGCAACAAATATTCTCTTTGATTTTCAGAATGTTTCTGTTTCTTACATGTGAAGTGTTTGTACTAAAACAGGTGGGATAGCCTTGTCTCCATGGCTCCGTGGATTGAAATGTGGCTGTACAACATCCAAGCTGGATATTATACTTTCTCTTGTTTAGGCCTAATATATTATATAATCTGACAGAAATTTGGTGGAACAGAGTTCTTTTTTGGATAACTTACATTCTAGTTTTGATCTGTCATTTGAGACTGAGGTGTGAGATTTTATTCTAGTTAGTTAGCACATGAGGAATTGATGGCAGAGAGTTGAGCCAGGAGTTGAAACACTTGTTTTTTCAATGCTCAGCCTCTTTCTTCCTCTAGTGATAATGACGAAATGTGAAATAAAATTAAAATTGGGATAATATATATTTTACATCTCAACATTACCTCTATTTGGAAAGATTCTTGGCTCTGTGGCAATATTGAAAATTAATCCATGAGAGTTCTGCTTTTGGTAGGGTTTGTCTACACATCTCTAATAGGTAGATAAGAGTTACTTCTGGCTGTGCTGCAATTCTGAACTCATTGTGCGAAATGCTGTGCCTAAGATTACTGGGTTAAAACAGTGCTAAAAGCACCTCAGTAAAATTTCTGGCTGTGGCTGTCTTGCACCTAACTGACTTATTCATGTAGTGACTAGAGAATCCTATGCCATCTGTACATACCTTCTTAGATTTGGGTTTTTTTCAATCCTTCTAGAAGGATATAGAAATACCAGTTACTCGTGAGACCTCTGTAAAGGGTCATGCTCAAGAACCCCTGAGGTTAGATAAATTGGGAATAGCTACATAGTTCCTATGGCTGCAGTTAACGAAAAGGAAGAGGCTCAGTTCACTTTTGCCAAAGGATGGCATAATGCACCAGTTGCACAGAGCTTGGCCACATTAGAGAACACGACCCTTTATTTCTTTCACATTATTCCAAGGTATTAGGTGCTATCTTTCAAATCAGTGATGTAGTAAGACACTTACAAAATTGTTATGCTCAAATGTGCAGATCTTATATAGTTTGGTACTCAATTTTATAGACAGTGTGGGAAATTGCTTTTAAATAAATACTGGATTTTGGAAAAAGTTATCGTTGCTTTTCTTATTGTCAATGTTTTTTGAAGAAATTGATTAAGGTATTAAAGCTAGTTGCTACCAAGAGTAAGATAAAATATTTAGTTATAGATATTTTTGTGCAATGTATTTTTCAGGCATACTAAGTGTAACCCTTGGGAACAGAATAGAACAATTTTAATATCACTTGGTTACTGTAATACGCTGCAGTTAAGCTGTAGAAGTAAAAAATCTGTCTGTGTCCCCCCAGGTCATTAATCTAAATATGTGCTCTACCTTTTTGCAAGTAAGTTTTGCTTAATGAACAGCATAGCAAGTTAGCCATAAATACTAGGAAAAAAAAAATTGAGAGGGAAATGCTACATATGGAGTGATATGGAAGTGACTAATGTTAGTCAACAGAGTCTTTATTTTAATGTTTAGTCCTTTCACAAAAACATAGAGTGGCTTGGGTTGGAAAGGACTTTAAAGATGACCTAGTTCCAGTCCTTGGTGCTGTGGGCAGGGAGACCTTCCTCTAGACATGCACTGGCATTAAAAGTTGCCATTCTCAAGCTGCCCTTTATATGCATTACTTCTGATTTCATATATTAGTAATACTAATCTACTATGTCAATACTTTTGTAAATACTATTGGAAGCATACTGAATTAATTATGGATTCAAGAATATGAATTCATAATAATTCTTTTTGATTATTTGTTTTATCAAGTGCTTGGCAATAATTTTCTCATTAAAATGTGATTTTTTAATTAATATTTTCCTTAATAAATGAAAAAGCTAAATGTCAATGTTTGGCTTTAACTATAAGATCACTATAGTGTCTTCATAAGCAATAATACTGCATGTGCAATCCTTAGACCTGTCTGACATACAACTTGAGAAAAGCATTGGCTCTCATCTTTATATCTTGCCTCTTAATATTTAGCATCAGAAAAAGGACCTGTCTTGTCCATTTGGGGAATTTGGGGAAGTCTGTATCTTCTGCTTTGCTGTCATGGGCTTCAAAGGAATTTTGTTTCAGTCAAAATTACTCAAAGACAGCTGTTCTTGGGGTAGAACATGGGGGCGTGTTATAGAGATTCTGTGACCATGTTACTTTTAGAGAGAGACTCCGGCATTCCTATAAACATGGGGATGACTTGCCGGCATGTGACAGATGTCATCAAGAGCACATTGAGATCTTGGCATCTGGGACTGCTTGCGGGCTCTGTGTGCTGCGGAGCAGCTTCCAGGCTCTTTGTGGGGCAGTGGGTACGAGGCAGAACCTGCTGTGCTCCTTGGGATGGTAGAGACAGTTTGGGCAGAGTGGCAGGGGGGAATCCTGCAGGCACAGAGCCGACTTTGCTGCTTTGAATTTTCTGATTCTGGAGGAAGCAGTGTAGGAAGTGACCCCTGTTTTGGCTTAGATGGTATGCATTTACTGTGTGTTAGCAGAAAGCAAACATCTGCCTGGTAACCAGGATGTGGTCCACTACAACTAAAACAGTGTGTATTTATAATGTTGCATCAATCTCTTGTGTTATTTCTAACCACTGTTATCTCCAGTTCTACAGCACTGTCAAAAGAGGAGATGACTGATGGCAATAATAAAAATGAGAGTGTTCAGCAATAAGTGGCAGATGGGTGAAGTTTTTTTTATCTTAAACATACCAGTCTTTACTTTTGAATTTTACATAATCCACTGTAGGTTCCCATGCGTTTTTTAGCTACCTCAGATAACAATGCACTTTAAACTGCTTAGAGTATTTGTATTCTCCAAAATTACTGGAAGAGATTTGGTGCATTTCAGCATCAATCTATTGTACTTAAGTAGACTACATATTTGTGATTTTGCACTTGTGACTCTTACTGATGTTGTTCAAAGGAATAGATACATTGCCATTTTACTTTATTATTTCTTTTTTATTTTCAGCAAAATCTTATATATATGCATGTATGTATATATATGCATGTGTGTATGTATGTATATATATATGTGTGTGTGTATATATATATATATGTATCCCTACTGGAATTTTGCAAAAATGCTGTGGATGACAAAAGGCTTTTTTAAAAAGACCTTTGAGTAGTTTGCAGAGTGGAATGTTTCTCTATTGCTTCTCTGTGTGTTTGCATGTTTGTTTTTGAATTTAAGAAAGGTAGCTCTATAAATTAGAATGTCATCATTAGTAAATGAGAAGTGTTATGCATTTCCTGGGTTAATTTGCCTCATTCATTCATCATTTTCTAGAGTATATTTGTGTTAACTAAACTAGACTAGTGGCTCTATTTCTTTAGGTGGAAAATCTGAAAGCTGTTTCTGTTTCTTTCCCTGTTTTCAGGCACTGTTTGAAACACCTTAGATAAGTAGTCAGACTAAAGGCTGCAATTAGTTGTCCAGAACATGGGAATGGAATGCTGGTCTGGCATAGCCCAAATGAGTTGTACTGAATTTTGCATGGAGCATAAAAGAAGGCGAAGTCACTTTTAATGGTATGTCCCAATTCGTAAACAGGTGTTTGCCCAAGGGGAACACACCAGTCTTACTTTGCAAGCATTATGGCAGAGTGATTCACTGTAATATGTGAACATTTCTAACCCTTCCCTCCCCCAAAATATATTATGTCAATCCTTTTAGCAATTCATGTTCAGTGAGGTATTGCTTGCAGCAGTGAAAGACATTGGATTCCAGAAATTGTGGCACTTTTTATCTATTAACCCATCTAATGAATGGTGTTTTAAAATTTGATTGGCAGCTTCTTTTTCCATCTTAATTAAATTGCTCCTTCACCCCAGTGTCTTTGAAGGACAGAGCCTTTGTTAAAGATGTCAAGTTAGTCTTTTATTGTTTGTTTCTGTGGGGAGCAGAGCTTGCTGACAAGTTGAGATAAAGGTGGGAAATCAAGAATATACTTGTTAAAATGCTCATTTAAAAGGTCTTAATAGTACTAGCTAGGACAAAGAAGGAAATGTGCCCGGTCACATTATTCTTCTCCACCGGAGATGCAAAGAGCTTGTAACACTTCTATTATATAAAATTCCTTACTGAAGATAAAGATTAAAAAGAAGGCAATAAGTAATTTTGGAGAACACAAATACTTCTGAAAGCATGAAAGCAGTTAAATGTGTAGAAAAAATAAAAATAGTTCTGTCAAAAAGTATTCTGTTTCTTTGGCAGCATCCTTGCTTAATTTCCATTGAAGGGAAAACTCAAATCAGCATTGTGGAAAAATAATATAGCTGTTAAGGGAGGAAATATTGATGGAGAAAACAGTTGATAAAGGTCTGCTTATTAAAATATTTGGTTTTAAATTAAATGGGGATTAGAAGCAGATTATTTTAAGGCCAGCAATTGTGAATTTTTAGACTAATCTCCTAGAATTTGTATTTTAATATGCACCAATAGAAATTGCTTTCTTGAAGACTTTCAGGGCTTTATTTGCATGTACATTTGACTTCAAGGGTCGAAGTGCAAAATGTAGTATTTGAAGTTCATTGACATTTCTCACATGGATGTATTCCTGTTCATCAGAACCAGGTGGCTGTGAAAAGTTTGTTAGTTTAATGAGACAGAATTTTCCCTGGCTTGAAGAAGACACAGAAACCCAATTAGAAACAATAAAGGTCATCTTATGCTGTGAGGAATGTGTTTGCCATTCTCATTAACCTTGTGGGCATGGAGGACTGTTGCTTGTAAAATTGTCCTTTATGGTCACAATTTTTTCCAAGGACTGGTACAGATTCTGACCTATTGCAAAACGCTTTGCCGGCAACCGAAATAATCTGGTGAGGAGTTGTACTTTGGTATATAGCCTATAATGATGTACACTTGTGCTTTATACCTAGGGTATGTTTTATATTCACTTTTTAAATTGATTCATCCTTTGTTTGCCATCATGTTTTAATTAAGCTGTCATGCAAAATTTTTGATAAGCTGATACCACTTATGGAAATGAAGTTAAAATTGCCCTTAAGTCTTGGCACTAATACTATATGATAATTAAGTGATCTTAGGCAAAACCAAAGCATACCTTTATTAAAAGGAGACTGAGTTAATACTCAGAAAATATAGCAAACCAATGTAAAAATTATCCAGATTAATGATTCCTATTAAAAACCATTTAATTAATGCTTTCTAAAGCAATTACAAATCATGTTGGAATGAGAAAAAAATCAGGCTACCATGTTCTAGCAGTGATATGAAAAATGTGGTGGGACTTTGCTAACTTGCTTTTCTGTTAGTTCTGGAATGAAAACACTACATTATAGAAAATGATTAGGGAGACCAGTTTCTTTTTAAAACTGGACATTTTTACATTAAAATATTTTAATGGGCTGCCAAGCAGTCAGAGTAAGGTTGGAAACAAAGTGGTGAATATGCAATGAAAACATACTTTTCTTGCTGCCCACACAGTACGTGGCAGCATGGATTAATGTATTAGGCTTTCAATTATAAGGATCTTGTTCAGTTAATATGTGGAATATATTTGTTTTGACAAGTATATTGGTACCTACTATCACATCATCAATTATTTGAAGATCAATGAAAGTAGTTGTAATGGGATATAGGGAAAAGCTCTTTACTTGTTAAGTTCCTAAAAATTACCAGAAATAAGTCTAGACACAGAAGTCTCATGTTTTGCCTGACAATTACTCAAATTAACTGCGAATTGCTTTCTTGAGAGAATAGTTTGCAGCAGTGAGGATGTCTCTAAAAATATCCTTTCTGTATTATATATAGAATATGCATGTTGTCCATATATGGAGAAAAATTAGAAATTCTCCTTCTCTCAAAATATCCCATTCTATAATTATTCTATCCTGTATTCTCCCTAGCTGTGTAGAATAAAACCCAGAAATCTTCAGTAGTTGAATCCTGAAAATCTGAACTCCCATGATGAATCCTGAGTACAGCTAGTGTCCCAGCCAATTTAGAGGGCTATACTTTATAAACAAAATCTGACCCTTAGTGGGAAGCAAACACCTTTCAAACAATGCTGTGTTACCACGGAGCATAACTGCTTCCGTGCTTCCACTCTATATGGAGCTTTTGTAGTACAATCATAAATTCAAAATACAGTGGAAAGTTTAATTACAGCCACCAAAGACCCTGTATGATAGTGTCATCATCTTGTAGCAAATTGACAAAAACATCAGTTTTTTAGTCATAAATGCCACTGATGCTTTCCAACACATTTCACAATGCTTTTACATACTAAAAAATCTGTACACATACGGAGATATTTTTCTCATCCTATGAAATCTAAGAACACACTGCTAATAAAATCTAAAGTTTATGTGTAAATAAACTGAACTCTTAAAAAATCAATTATCAATGACTTTATTGGGTTAATGTAGATGGGCTGATATTTTGCTTACTGAACTTGTTGCATCAGATGTTTTTGAAGCAGAGAGGAGTGGAAGGAAATAGAAATTCAGTTGTTGCTGTTGAATTTGTGACAAAGATTAAGGAAAAAGCTCTAAGAATACATTTAGTGCAGGTGTGAGTTTTCTTTCCTGAGAGGTATTTGTGTGTCTCGAAGCAGTATCGGTTGAGTTGAGAACAGAAGACAGAGATAAAAGACTTCAGCACAATAGGGAAGAAACCTGCCTGATCCCCTGCCTATTTAAGTTAATTAGTTAATAGCATCTTTTTCCTAAAGCTTTCTTCTGATTGGTTTTGAAATGCATGAGTGTCGGTATGAGGGAACCATTCAGCAAACAGGAATGATAGAATGTTATATTGTGTTTAAATCTTTTAGAATGAGTTTCAGTTACCTGAAACTGGTACGTTCATACTTTTTGCCATTAAAAGTGTTATGTTATTGTTTGTTTAGGTTTTTTTTTCAGCTATGATATGACACATTAACTTCAAGAAGAGAAATGTTTATTATATATTCTTCACTGATTTAATCGGAGATGTTTTTGTGCTCATCAAATGATTTAATAGTTTCCAGAGGTTACTAAGGAGAATATTAAACATTGCTGTAAAACTTTTAAAATCTTCAGTAAGTTTTACTCATATTTAAGAATAACAAAAGTTTGGACAGACAATTCTGAGTACAAGGAAGGTCAATAGGAAGCCAAAGAGGAAGGCAGTTCCAGAGAACTGGGTAAAGCTGATATTCAGAAATTAGATGAAGACTGAGATAAGTGTAAGGATATTGGCCTGACATTAATCATGAATAAGATAATGGAATGGCTGAAATGGAATTATGTTAGAAAGTTATTTAGGAGTATAATATAACCAGTAATTGTTGATACAACTGTATGGAGAGATACGAGATTTTTATTTCTCTCCTTTTATTATGTGTTTAGTTTGAACTATTAAAAAAACCCCAACAACTTCTTATTGAATTTTACTGTGGAAAGGTTAAGGAAAAAACCCCATATGTTCAGGACTGTTGTTATTCAGTATAGTTTTTCTCCTATTTCTGCTGTTTGTTGTGGATATTACTTTGCAGAGTCACCACAAAAGGACAGGGAAAATTGCAAATACATGAAAATAAAGGAGAGGGGACAAAAACTATATTGCTTTTCAAAGACCTGTAGATAGATTACAGACTCAGATAATATATTTTTTGTAAAATCTGTTTGTATGTTATCTGTGCAACATCATCATCAAAGCTGAAAGGAAAAAAATCTTGATGTCCTGTCATAAATAAGACATGCTCCTAACTCATCCACCAGTGACCAAAAAAATTCCTTTGCAATATTTTCATAGATTGATAATAAAGAAATAGATTGAGAAATACCCAGGTGAATCTTCTTGTAAAATGGAAGATATTTGAAAAAAGAACAAGTAGTTATGGGAGGAGCAGCAGGAAAGCAGAATTACTATCTGGCTGATATCACATGGAGAAAAACAGATAAGAGGAGCACTCACTAGAAAAGACTAAAGGAAAGAGGGCCGTTTTCAATTAGCAGGGATAATTACTGGCAGAAGTATCCCTTGCCATTTTGAAAGGGATTTTGTCCGTCAGTACTTTGATAGTAACTCCTGATAGTGGTAGTGATCTTTGAATGTTGAAAATGCTAAATATTAACTTGGAGAGAAAGATTTATTTTATTTAATAGAGAGCTACTTTTTATCAAGAGAATGATTGCATCAAGATT
The DNA here is from genome assembly GCA_013400435.1 of Pycnonotus jocosus. Taxonomy (NCBI): domain Eukaryota; kingdom Metazoa; phylum Chordata; class Aves; order Passeriformes; family Pycnonotidae; genus Pycnonotus; species Pycnonotus jocosus. The sequence continues at coordinate 21,645 of VWYP01013137.1, forward strand.
ACTCTCTGCTTAAGTTTGCTTCAGTTTTTCAGTTTCAGTGAATATTGCAGCAGTGAATATAGCAGCTCCACGTGTTTCCTCCAGACACAGAAAACTGCTTTTCAAGAATAGAATTATATATGAAGACTTATGCAGAAATAATGTATTTGTATCTAATTGTATATTAAGAATTAGGATAATCTATTGGAAAAAATAGATGCTAGAGTGTTTCTAGCTTGCTACATACTGCATTTGATTTTTTTCCTCGTGTTATATCTCAGTTATGGTGAAGCCAGTGACAAAGCTTTCTTTTCTGGTTTCATTCGAGTCAGTTTTATGTTTTATAGTTGGTCAATATTTAATTTTTTAAAGCAGAATTACTATAGAACAACTATGTAGCCAAAATCTATGTTTTTAGACTTGTTAACAAATGAAAAAGAGACTAAGAAGTTTGACCTGCATATTCTGTATTTAATAAATTTATTTCAGATAATTTCAAAGTGCTCAGATAATACTAGAAAAGATGATGCAGGATACAATGATGTTTTTTCCCCAAGTAAAGCCAACCACGTCAGTGAGATTTTCTGAAGTAATAACTTTCTAATACACATTTAGGCCGCCTTCTGCATAATTTGCCTTGTAAGCACTGGACACCCTAAGCTACCAGAAGAATGTGAGTTATATTCTAAACTGTAGTTTTTGAGTCTTTCTTGTTAATACTTACGTGTTTTATAGTATGGATGCATGGTTAGATCTACAATATTTGATACATTGTTTCAAAACCTGCTTGCTATGTGAACTCAGTGTAGATTTGTCTGTGATAAAACTTCAGGTAAAAAAAACTGTTAATAGTTTTCAGGTAAAGCTTATAGCTAGAATTAATTATATTTTGGACTTTATAGGTCACGAATCAAAACCCAAATGTACTAAAATTTTCTTCTTAAGGGAGATAAAATGTTTGTGGTTAATTTCTCTGTGGACCACTTTTCTGGCTGCTTTTGCAGGTTTAAAATGTCTTACTATTCACACAATAAAGGAAAGTTTTGGTAATTTTAGTGTCTTTAATACTGTGCTGCTATATGGAAGGAAAAAGTTTTTGTGAATACCAGTATGTAACATGTGTTGATCTTATTCATATTCTGCTTTTTTATATTTGCTGTCATGTGAAGACCTGGCTGAGAATTCATGCCCTTAATGTGTATGTACTTCAAGATAGCTATTGTCCTTCGAGGGTATATCGAAGAGAAATTGATAAAGGAAGGAAGGGTCGACTTCTGTAGCCATTTACAGGAGACTGGTTGTCCCAGTCAAACAGGAGTTGTGGAAAACGGAACCTAATGATATTGTGGATAGTTTTGTACTTGATCCTGAGGAATTATTGAGGTGTATCTCCAGTGTGCAGAACAGGAGGACTGAAAAGTGGTGTGATATTGCTCTATTCCCTTGTTTAAAGAAGGTTTAGAGTAGTGCCAAGTAACCCGATGGTCTTGGGGATAGCTTTATTTTTTACTCCAGAAAAAAACCAATGAAAGCTGCTTGCAGGATATATACCTTTCGTAGAATGTCCTGAGTTGGAAGGGAACCATAAAGACCATCAAAATCCAACTCTCTTGAAGATGAGTAATATTTTCCAAAACAATTAACTTAGGGATGCAGGTTTTTAATGTATTTTTAAAACTATTTCCTCTACCACATCTTTGTATGTGGGTAGTTCAGTTGTTCTACTGAGATGTGGGATGCTAATCAGCCAAGTGACATGCAAGCTGTGATGTACAGCAGCTCTATGAAGTGGTAGTTAAAGCTTTGGCAACAGTGTGCAGAGAGTCAGACTGATAGCTGAGGAAACTTCAGTGTGTGTACAGTTATCCGTGTGTGTGCTGTGAGAAAGAACCTGTGTCTTTAACTGAAAGATCTCCCTGTAGGAAGTAGTGGAAATAACTCCCAATGATAGTGAAATGCTGGGAATGCTTCTCAAGTAGAATTAATGAACTGTGTGTGTGCAGGAAATTAGGAATAGCTAACCTCCAAGACTGGTTACTGTGCTTAAATTGGTAGATATGGAAACAAGATCCTTCGATGCTTGGTGCAGTATTAAGTTCCAAGTGTTCCCTTGATTCCATATGTCATTTTTAATGAAATCTAAAAATTCATTCTCATAATGTGGAATTGAATATTTCCTATATTTTGGTGGGGTTTTTTTGAGTATTGTGAACACTGGGGGGGAAATGCCATTCATAAGCATATGTGTTGCAAAAACATTGATCTTCGTTTATTTCATTATCACTTGAGGGGTGATCACTAACTCATGCCTATAAACGCTCTATTAGAAGTAAAAATTAAAATTTGTAATCTCCTCCAACCTTTATAGATGTTTTTAGAGAAGAAGAAAGCTAAGATCTCCTCCACCTCCATGCAGTTTATGGGATCCTGATACGGTGTTGTGAGGCACAAGAATACAGCTATACTGAAATACTCAAACACAGCAACATCTTGCTTACAATCTGTTGGTCAATTGAATAAAGTTAAGGGAAAGACATTTTATGATAATGATTAATTGGCTCTGAAATTTGCCTTTGGTTCTATTTTTCATACAGACTTCATGGCTAAGGGTTATCTATGGATATGTCCCAAAAAAGGTGGGAATGCTTTGCTATGGTATAGGTGGGTGAGATTCTCAAAAGCAGATTTCATCAAGGGAAATTTGATTTTCTCTGTAGTCAGTAGAGACAAAGAAGAGTCTTCTGGAGTCAAAGAGACTGGAAGTTAGATACTTCTTTGGTTAAAAAAAAAATGGATAATGGTATCTCCACTCTCTTATAAAGGGAATTAAGGGAAACTTTCCACCTCATTTTACAATTTGTCTTTGTGGATCTCACTCCATTTTAAACAGCTATGGTCTTGTATTTGCTCCACAAGAAAGCAAGAGTGTCTTCCTGCTTCCTCATGGTTTCTTTGCACTGTGAGGGTAGAAGGCATTTCTTCCTCCAGTTCCTCTAACAGTAAGCTCTGCAATGGAGTAATTTCCTTTGGGAAATTATTTTTGTTTTATATATTCCCCTAGGAGCTTTCCATTTAGTAAAGAACATTGTGTTTGGTTCATATTCTCATTGCACAGTGGGTTCTCTTTAGTAGTTCTTTCCACAGGAATGGTGCTCAGTAATTCTCTCCAGTCCTATCATTTAACAGCTTGCCAGCTGTGTGCTGCTTCCTTACATGATCAGTGGAGCTCAGGAAGCCTGTTCTACACCTGATGTTAGGTTTTATCTATTTTTATACATTTTCACCATTAACTTTTGACAAGTGGCTCAGCATCACTCTAGAGGGAATTGCTTACATGAAACCTGTCAATGCAGTCTGATTTCAGCCCTGTGGACCTGCAATGTGAGTCCCAAATGCCATCTTTCTTTATGGACTCCTAATCAGATTCCAAGGCATCGGTTGGTAACAGTGGAAGCAGGCACTGGAGGTGGTTCCGGAAAAGATATGAATATGGACTGTTCACGAATGTGAGTGAAAGTACGCAAAGGTTTCTTAAGTTCCTATAATTTTATTAATGTTGAATTTTGCCCTCATCCATAACAAATCCTTCTTTCCCTCCACCTCTCCTACCCTGACAGATGCTAAAGGACCAGAGGGTTGCTACTTTTTCAGGGCATGTAACTGTATAACTTAGGTCATGTTTCTGAGCTCCACCAACTGAAAACATCAAAGTGCATTTGTTCTGATATTTGGCCAACTTATTTAGTCATCCCTCTAGACAAAACGTTTATCTGGATTTTTGGTCTGCAGTGTGGCTAGAATGTACGCTACCCAGATGTGTTTTCCTAACTTTGATGCAATAGAATAAAGGAAACATAAATACCCTTTTGAATACATCTTTTTATGGCCAGTAATAGTTGAAACTAAGTTAAAACTATTAGATTTGATGGAACTGGGGCATGAACTTCAGCTGTATTACATCAGGGGAACACAAAAACTGTTTAAATTAAGCTTTTTTATTTTTTTAAGCAAAATCTTTTCTTATCAGAAAGTCTATCTCAGCCAAAATCAGTAAGAGCATTTGTTATTAATTTAGTGGGGTGTTTTTGCATGTGATTATATATTAATGTTGAAAAGTAAGCTCTTTCCTGTTCTATGTAATTGAGTGTATATCCAGTAGAATTATCCTTAAACTTCTGCTCAGACAGTGAGGAGATTTTTCTAGATTTGAACCAGAGAAAGTTATAAGGTTAATTAACACATTTCAGACACTGAATTTTACCTGACATTTGCTATCTCTACCCTATGCTCGCCTATCTCTAGCAGCCCCACTGGGAATCTTAGTCTTAGCAGGACTTAAAAAAGATTATACATCTTGTCCCATCTCCTCCATAAAGTCAGTTGCTTGTTAGAATTATGGAGAAGTTGAGGAATCAGACGTTTGTATGGAAGGTTGTTATCTAAATGCATTAAGGCTTGTGCATTTGATGGTAGGCTATTTGTCAAAATTTTCCTTCATGGATAAAATGGTGTTCTTCTAGGAAGTAATGTTGAACTGTGAATATTTTTGAGTGTGACTCCAAAGACTTTTTAAAGATTCTTCCCCTTAATTCCAGGTGGCCTGAACTGTCTTGCTTTTCTATCAGCACGCTAGGGTAATAGATAGTGAGGCTAGGTCAAAATCTGGTATGTTTGCCACACAGCTTTTTTTTTCAGTAGAGAATTGGTGCTAAACATACTGGGAGGTGTTTCATGATACAGTGTACTAACTCTTCCATATTTTCATTCATTTTAAGGAGAAAGCAACAATGAGGGATATGAGTGGAGCTAGTAGTTGTCCTACTGCACAGTTTACCTACTAGATAAAAAGTCATATTTCCAAAGACATGAGTGAAGGACTTTTGCCATTACTGCCAATTGTGAATTGCTTTTTGTGGCATTTGTTAAAGACTAAGAGGCTATAAGTGCATCATTAAATACTGTCTTTTGAAATGGAAGTGAGAAAGCCATATAGCTTCAACTATGTTTAGAAGTGTAGCAGGAGAATGACAGAGAATGTTATGATAATAGTAAAGTCTCACTCCTGTGAACATGTATGTGCATATATAATTGGCACACTTACTTTTTTTGAAACTAACCCATAGCCTGTGGTGAGACATGCTTACTTCATTAGATAGTGATTTCAGATAAAATTATTTTTACACTCTAAAATAATCACTTATTTTGTTCCTCATCTTATTTTGAACATAAATGAACCAGTTTTTGGGGTGAATATTTTCTTATTTTGGTGGGTGGTTTTTTTTTTTATTTTTATTTTTTTTACATTTAGTTTTCTTTTATTTCTGCCTAGGTTCTAAATCTTATGTTTAGCTGGCAGAATGCACTGCCTGAGTTTGTGTGGCTGAGGCAGGTGTGCATGTAAAGAAAACTGCACCTGGTTGTGTACCTGTAGGCTTTGTGCTTGTGAATTAGCAGGGTATTTCAGGTTGGAATTTTCTTAATTCTTCACTTTGAGAGAAGAGAGTTAGAAGGTGCAGTTCCAGGTGTGTAGAAGAATGAGTATCATTGGCCATTATCTGCAGCACAAGTAATTTGGTGACCTAAAAATATATGTTCCTTTCTTCAACACCTGAAGATTTGCTGTTGAACACATTGTAATGTTACTTAAGGTGTTTGTTTGTGGGGATTTTTTTGTTGTTTCTGTAGATTGAGGGATTCAGGCAGGGATATGATAGGCTCTTTGCTGCTTCATTATTAAGTTAAGACTGCCTGCTGGGTGACTTGGCAGTAGGATATTTTCAGTATTACAATACTTGTTTTACCCCCTGAAAATAATCATACCTGTATGGCATGAAGTTGTGACTTAGAAGTTTAATGTCGTATGAAGGAAGATGCAGTTGGTAAAGATTTCTTTGCTGGGTATTGTTGTGAAGCAAGCATTTGTGTGATCTGTGCTGTACTTCATCTGTGGAGAAACACAAGAGTTTTCTTGTCTGTAATTTATTGTTGTAGCACCTCAAATGAACAGTGAGTTTTTACTTTCCTAATTTATGCTTTTGAAACCTTTTTTTTTTTTTTTTTTGGTAGTAAATCCAGTAAGACTGGAACTTCAGTCTCTTTGCTTAATTTTCTTCAAGGTTTATAAACTGTGTTTTTTGACTGAGTTTTACAAAACCTGCATTTCATCATGATGTTCCTATGTTTGGAAATGGTTATGTCTCTTTCAGTAAAAAAAAGAAGACATTATGGAAAACTTGTAATTCAAAGAGAAAGTATTCAAGCAAGCAATTCATGTATGGTGACCTTTGCACTTTAACTTGGGAAGCTTGTTTTATTTCCAAATGTACTGTCACATTTGGACGAGATGTGTCCAAGATTTGTTCTCAAGATTTTACTAATAACAGAGAAAGTCTGTAAGTGTCTCAAAATGGAAAAGTAATTTTAATGAGAGAGGTCCTGAAATTAGTGGTACAGTTAAGTCTGAGCTTCTAATTAGCCTGCCATCCATTTTCTTTGATTTCTATGTTCGGAATTTCTTTCCAGAATGTGTAGTTTTAATTTAATCATTCTTGGTCTTACTTTTACTCTTAGACACTGTATTATCAACCACAATATTTTTTAATCACTTAAAATTAAATACTAGCTCAGTCTGAATGGGGAGTTCTGGAAATTTCTTCAGGTAATTCAGTATAAAGCAGAAGTGCCAAAATTGCAAGTGGGATTGGAAATGGCATGGAATTCAGGGTAGGATTTCACTATCTTAAATTGGCTTGCTGATTTGTTTGATGTTGATACTTTTATTGTTAAAGGTCTCAGAAGAGAATTTGGTGGAATAGCTTTGTGTTCATTTATACAGAGGAGAAAATATCTATATTATGTTTTATTTGGATTTGTTTTTATTACTCTTTTCAAGATGTGTTTGTCAGCATGCTTTTGTTTTTCATTATTGCAATAAGCTATAGATATGAAATGAAGCTGTTTTACGACATGTTTTACAGTGTACTTTCTGGGAAGCAATAATCTATGGATTTATTCTAGATTTCTAAAACTACTCTCGTCATGCTAATATGCTGCAAATGCTTTTTTCCCCCACTAGGTGCATATGACTGACAGTGAAAGTAGTGGTCTTTGATAGGATGAAATCCTGCCTTTACTGAATGGATGCAGTGCTCCCACTGGAGTTAATGAATCCTTAATTTAACCCACAGAGCTTCACTGTACATTAATTTTTGCAGAAGTACGATCTAATGTGTTTGTCTTCATTTCTTGGTCGTCCATAATTTGCACTGATAGGCAATCAAATATTTTCAGCTTGGGTCTCCTGTTTTTTAAACTGTTTTGGTCCAAAGCTTGTTTAAACATGCAAAGCATGCAGCTTCAACTGTTTAATTTTTTTTCCTTTATTGTGAAGTTTTTTTGGTCATCATTACATAATGCTGTGTATTTGGTGATACAGACCCAGCTCTCCTCCTCTCTGTCTCCATTTAGCTCATGTTTGGCTGTATTTTGTATACATTGCTGCCAATTCAACCACAGCTTCACAATGAAACTCTGTCTTCAACATTCATTGACTATCAGATTCTGTGACATATCTGTGTGCTATGTAGCACATCCCTTTGCCTAAAGAGAACTTTTGTGTTGAAGGGTTAAGTAAAGGATTCATTGCAACTCACTGTGTTCTTGGGTTTTATGTAATTTGTAACAGATGTGATTTCACTTGGACAAGCTACTAATTTTATAACTACACTTTTAAATTTGGATTTTATAATGTATTGAAAAGTACCATATATTTTCAAGCATGTTGGTAGCCTTCTTTCAAGATTTTTCCTCCCCATTTTGATATTTAATAGTTGTACCAAATCAGAATTGGTTACTTTTATTCACTGTTGCAATTTCTCACATGCAAAACTGCTTGCAATATTTACCTGTGGATAGACCATTGAGAGGAGGTATCAAGTATTAAAATAATCATCTTTGTATTGCTACTATTGACCATGTTAATTTATCTGGTATCTCAAAAATGGTAAACCCTTAACAAAACTCCAATCAAACACAAAAAACCAATAACATGAAGAAAGAAGCAAATAGAGATGAGTATATTAATCAAGTTAAAATAATCTTAACTGTAATCCTTATTGCAGATGGGACACCAGAGACAAAAGGAATTCCTCATTTCTGTTCCCATGGCTTTACACAAGGAAGCTCAGTTAAGGATAGGCAGCAGTGTAAAGCACTAAGATGTGTTTAAATAAGCAGTAAACTGGCAACAGCCATGGGAATAAGTAGGTTTTTGCCACTATATTAGTATTGCTAAGACAGAAAAAAAAATAGAAATTGATTTGTGTACATGAAGAGTTGCGTATTTAGAATCAAAGGATTATGATATGAATTATCTTACTTCAATTAGAATGTACTAATTTAAAGTAGAGTTAACCAGGCAGTCTTCATGCTTAGATTTTACTGGAAAGGTTGTTTATATACTTAGTACAGACAATAGAAAATTCCTATGGAACATTGGACAGGGTGACATTGATTTATCAGGGTTTTAATTTGGGTTTAAGTGTATAGGTAATTAAGTACTTTTGGATAATGCACTCATGTGCCTAGGGTTCTAAACCCACTAAATATTTTGCAGTTATTTTCAAAAAAAATTCAATTCAGACTATAATGGTGTAGATAAAACCTGAGGGGAGAGACTTCTGAAGAAAAAGCATATTTTCTTATTGAATATTCTAAAGAGGAAAAATTAAAAAGCTGGAGGTTTTTTTTCCTTTTGAACTGATCATATTCATACTACTATGCTGCTGTATAGCTAAAATTATATTTACTTTATTGCCAAAGATTTTCTTACTGACATCATTGTTGCTAGTTCTTAAAATGAAAGAATTAAAATAAACGGTGCAGCATGATTCTCTGTGGCAGTAATCCACTCCCATTTTGGTTTTGTGGTGGTAAGACACAGCTTTGATACTTGTGAAGTTTCAAAAATTGGTTCTGAATTTAAACAGTACATACCTTTGGCTCTTGTAAAGTGTTTGAGTTGACTGTCATCAAAATGTGCAACCTTGTAGACAATATTGCTTTGTGGCAAAATCCAATTTAGAAAGGTGCCATAGAGCTGCTAGTGATAATTCTGTCATGGAAGCAACAGAAGAAAACAAAACCATACAGCTTCCCTGACAGCCCTCAGCATTTTCTTAATCTAACTCTTGTTTCCAGAGGCACAGATTGCTATAGTAATTACACATGATAATTTCGTGTTCATCCAGTGAGGCAGTAGATTTTCAGGAGGTGGCTGTGTGCATCCAGATAAAGCATGGGTTGTCATGCTGCAATGTCTTTTGTCTCTGCTGTCTTCTCTCATCGAGGCCATGTTGAACTTCACTTGAAAGCCGAGTATTTGGCGTCTCGTGAATTGATGCTTTGTTGTCATCATGGTGGTCCTGTGCCACAACTTAAAAAGCTGCAGTCATGGTTAACGCAAGCTGAGACATTCTCATAAGGGTCGGATAATTGTGGCCTGGGGTACTTAATCCCAACATGTGCTCTCTCGTTGCCACTGCTGTGCTGTGGGAACGCTGCGGTGTTCAGAAGCACTCCCTTGTGAGAGGGACATGGTTGTTCTTCCTGGTGACGGAGTGTTTGATAAGGATCGCTCCCTGACATGGATATCTCTGCCCGCATTCCATAAAGCTTTAGTCACCTGTCAAAAGCTCTGTGCACAATGGCTGTTGAGTGAGATGGTCTGCACAGGGAATCAGGCTGCTAATCACTATTTCTCTGTCTTGGGAACTACTTTGAGACTTGTCTGTTTAAAAAAAAAAACCCAAAAAGTTTACTCTTAGAGTAAGGGTTTTAGGAATTTTATATATTAAGGTAAAAAAAGGGGCTTATAAGAAAAAACATATTTGACTTTGAATGCTTACAAATCCTTTGTGAATGAAGATATGTGATGGAGGCTTCTTGAAACTACACAGACAAAATGATGCTAGGTCTTGTTTTACGTTTGGCAACTGAGTTGTATTTCTTTCTCTAAAATGGGGAAAAGGGTGAGACTAGAAGTAAAGAACACTAGAAGTCCTGTGTCAATAGCAATGAAGAAGCCTTAATTAGCATTTCTCAGGTCTCCATTTTTTCTTGCTTTATATTCATTACTATCCTGCTTTATGAAGATCCAATTCTGCTTAAAAACTGTTGAAAGGGGTTGGCTCAATTAAATTTCTTGCAATAAATTATTCTGTAAAAACAATTGCCTGTGACCTGTGTGCTTCATCATCCCTGTGTTTATTTCAGAATTATTCAATTTCTGATGTTATCTTTCATATTTTAACAAACTTTTTATACAAGAGATGCTTATGAGTGCTATGGATGACATGTAAAGAAATTCTCCATTCCTTAAATGCCAAAATTTTGTTTCTTCAAACTTCATTTCTGCTAAAAATAAGGTTACTTCAAAATTCCAGAAGCTGAACCCAATGTATTAGAACTAGATGACAGTAAGACTAGTTGGCTAATTTTTTACCAGTGGCAAATAGCTGGCTTTTTCCTCCTGTTTAAATGAAAAAAAAAAAAAAAACAAACAAATTATCTGTCACTTTTCCTGTTCTTAATTTTAGGATATGGCATAAAATCTGGCAGAGTTTTTAGTCCCAATGGTGTTAGAGAGTCCAAGAAAATATACTACCAATACAAAGGAAGCTCCCTGGACTTCATGGTCATTACTTGCCCTTTAGTTTTTCAAAGTTTTCTTCAACTTCCTATCCAGCTAAGAAGAAAGTGTTTTGTATTTTTGGAATTGGATTTTTTTTTTTTTTTAGTATTATTAGAATAAGCCTGGGAGAGTCATTACTATATTCGTTATTGCCTCAAGAAATCTGTCTGCATGTACAAGAGTGGGCTATGTTGCAAGCCTTTTTCAAGAGACATTACTAATTTTGAAGTTACTGCTGGATGTTAGACAATACCCTAAAAATATCTTACATTACCACTAATGCTGGAGAACTCTGACTGGTTTTAAAACTTGCATCACCATTAGTTTAGAGTTTTCAAATGCTTGACATCTTACAAGGCCTACTCAGCAATGAAACAAGCATGGAGAGACATCTTTCTGCTTAAACACTTAAGGCTGAAAACATTGAGAAATATTCTATGCTTGGAAATTATTGAAGTCAAATCCTTGTAATAGGGTTGGGGTATGAAGATTATAAAAAAATCCTGGGATGTCAATATTACATAAAAATCTAGATTTCACCTCTACCATTGCAACTGTAGAATCTTAAACATGATCTTTCTTTAGAGATTGATTAGTTAATTCCTTACTTTTTTTTCCCCAGTATTCTTTCATAATAACTTAACTGGCCTTTACTTTTCTGCAATTACGTGTATTGGAACAGAGTAGGAGTCTGTTAAAAAAACTATAAAAATAATATAACTTAAAAGCAAGTTTTGATGAGTTTTTAAAAAATATGTTCAATATTGTGCTTTCACACTATTTTAATATCTCTTAAATATTTCCTGCATCGGATACTTTCCTTTCTTTCCTAAATTTATGAAAGAAAGTTAGAAAAACTTATTTTTAGTTTTCTTTGTTTGGAAGCTTTGTGATGTTAAAGAAGAAGAAAGAAAAATATTAATTAGACAATAATAGGTCTTATGCAATATAGATGGACTTTTTACTTAATAGTTTCCAGTTGGTTTAAAATATTTATATGTAAGCTACATTTGAGACTGTCAGTTGCAATGTATTTTCCTACCTATCCTGTGAAAAAGTGAGACAGGGAGAGGTTTTCTTTTTTTTTATAAGATGTTGTATGTATTTAGAAAGATGATAAAATAGTTATTAAATAGATTGAACAGCTACTCTGAGAACTGAAAACAAAATTAGGAAATTATGGAGAATCATGAGTCTAAAGAGACTAGAATCTCAGATTGCAAAGGGTACAGATCCTTTATCTTCCTCAAATATTACAAATTATAAATAGAGATGTTGAGGTGAAAATAAAATTATTAAAAACATGAGTGTCATGTTGTTAAAAATTACTCATTCGTTAATTCTGCAAGTGTTTGAATGAAGAGCCCCAGAACACTTCTAAAGTTTGCAATTCATGTCCTGGGAGATTTTTAGAGTAATTTTACTCCATGAGAAAAGACTTCCCTTTTTTTCCTCCTCCTATCAAGTATTTACTCTGTAACCATGTATTGTCAAGGAATCTTGAGGCTTTTAAAAAATTACTACATCTGTGCATGCCTACATTATAATGTGGTGATTCATATTGTACTGTCCTGTGCCCTGGATGTTCCAGATCTCAGAAAGCTGTATCAGGCCACTTAATCTGTTAAAAGAATAATTAGTATTTAGAAATGTTTTTATCCCCTCCATGGTTTTCCTGCAAGTGTACAGTGTAACGTGTATATACGCAGTTATCTAAAGATTTAATTGCTATGTTTCAGTGATCTGCAATGCTCAAAGACTGCACTTCTCCTTTAGAAACTTAGGTCTACCACTTTTGTAACATTTGCCTTATATTATTGTGCATGAGAACTGTAGAATTTTGTGCCAAAGAAAAACTTCTAATAGTTTTTCTTCTTAAGGATTTTTATGAAACTACTTTCAAAATAGGTTATGACCTTGGTACATCAGGCGTTGTTTGGGAGTACTGGGGTATTTGTTTTACACCTAGAGTCTGCGAAAAGGTGAGCATCTCCTTTGTTCATGATTATAAAATGGGAAGAAAACCTATCCTAAAATGAAAGCTCCATAAGGTAAAAGGCCACGTCAGTTACTTCTCTTTATGCTATTTGTATTTCTGAAGTATGTAGGAGAGTGTCAGTTGAAATATAGCGCAGAGTGAGAAGTCACCTGGGAATTTATGAATGATTCTAGAAAGTAGCCTCTGCTGTGTAAGTGGGGTCAGGTAGTTGTCACACAAGGGAAACTCTATTTGCTTGGATCTTCAGCAAAATTAATATCATCTGAGCATTATCCATAATAGGGTACAGGTAGCTTGCCAGGAATTCTGAATTGTACTCTCTCAACCAGTGATGACATAGGAAGCATACCAGTGAATGAGCACACCTCATCAGCATGTTTAATTCATCTTCGTTCATTGTTCTTCCCAAATTTTCAGTTGTATATTGGACAGGAAAAGAGATTAGATATTTGAAGGCCTCTGTTTGACTGAGGAAGATTTTACTGTTGCTTGTCTCAGAAAGATGAAGCTGTATGGTGCATACAATTACTGGTTACATGGGTCAGTGACAGCTGATGTAGGTTACTACATAGTATGGTGCTTATCAGGTGGCTTTGTCACCCAGAACTCTTGGAAAGTGACTGTGATATGGAACTTCACCTTGTGTAGAACATGAGATGTGGAAAGCATCAAGGCTTTGGTCAGGACAGACTGAATGCCAACACAAATGCATCAGGTGACATATTGGTGGTATTATTGCTATTCTCTGACCAAAGTATGTTATGTTGGTTTTCACTGCTTGGGATTAATTTCTTGGTTCTCCTTCACATGGTTAGCTGGGTTTATTTGTTTATTTTGTTACTTGGCTCTGATTTATGTAGTGTTTGGACTCATGGGTGTCCTGTGGATTCTCTGCTTTATTTGGAAAGATTACATTTTAAAATCTAAAACAAAAGCTATCAACACATTTTGTTTGAAATGTTTCATATTTATAGTTCCCTAAAATTCTGTTTTCTTTATCTTCCCAGTCACATGGGAGCTTGGAGGGAACACACATACATCTCTAATGCCAGCATTGCAGGGTAAAAATAGTTTTCCTCCACCAAATGCTAACAGCTGGTTGGCTGTCTTCCCTGCTGAAGATGCATCATATAGTATTTTCGTTTTCCTGCTGTTGCCAAAATGTTAATGGATCAGGCGCTGCAAGTTTTACTTTGTAAATTCCGTTCTAATACTAATTACACTTTTAACTGCATTTCTGTGAGGCTTTTCACAACTCCAGTCAAGCACCTATTACCCCGTCTTGCAGATAAATAAACAGAAAGTGGTTGAGAGAGGTGCCTTGATTTAAATAACAATCAGATGATAAACGCTTCTGTAAACCAAGTGTTATTTGGGTGACATGGAGATGTAATGGCACTCCTGAGAATAGGTCTTCTAAGTTGTGCTCATCTGGGATGAACCCCTAACCTGTGTAATTTCCTTTACTTTAAGTACTCCAGTGCAAATACTGTGGAAAGTCTCATGTCATATTGACATTATAGCAATTGCATATTGAAATCACTGTCATCTTTTCTTTTCACCGGTGATGGAAAAAGTCTAAACATTCTGTTTTGAGAATGAAGACATTAATAGCAGTATTTTTCAAAATATCCTTTTTAATGCTGTGAGTGGACACTATTATATGCAATGACAAGTTGTATCTGAACTGAATAGAGTATCATGTAATAGCTTTTCTGTTTTTCTCCATCTTGAAGTACTCAGCAAAACTCTTACCATATTAGAAGAAGTGAATCTGTTACTTTTATTTTATTTTGAAAATTCTTTCATAATGTCTGGCTCTTAAAGTGATATTGCCTGCATATACATGATCCATAATGTTTACATTTTGGCGTAAAAGCTGAAGAAACAAGGGCAAAACATGGAGAGACACAAGAGTTAATAAAATAACAGATGGCAGCTGTGTTCCAATGGAAATAATTATATGCTGCCTTTTTAATAGCATAAAATCAATGTGTTGTTTTTGATTAATACAGTAGGCTTACTGGTCATATGGAGATTAGTGTGTGATATAAACCTGAAAATTAGTTTGTTGTCATGTATTATGTGATATGAGGGGGATTAATTTCAGGAATGCCTTAAAAATATCCTCTAAACAAATTCCTTTCTACACTGATTGTACTAGATAGATTAATCCTGTTGCCATATGGACTTGAAATTGCCTTGGGTATGCAAAAGAAAAATCTAGATAGATGATAACTCATTTAATACTCTGTGGTTTGTGTTTATGGAAAACAGAATTCCTCAGGACCTTCTGAAGGAAAACAAGAGTGTGCCAAAGGTAATTTCAGTGTTGAATGTTCAAGGATGGTAAAATTATATTTAACAGATGTTTGTAATTTTTGCAGGTAATAGCTCTAGCAGATGCAGCAGAAGAAAATCAAGCCAACATGTTCCAGGCATTTGCAAAGTTGAAAAGTGCCACCCATCTGGTGATTATGCTGATTAGCTTGTGGCAGAAGCTCAGTGCTGATCAAACTGCTATTTTGGAAGCTACGCTTTTGCCATTAGCAGAAGATACACAAGAGCTGGTAAGAATCTGTAAGAGCTGCTTGAAAAATGCTCTTTCACAGAGCTTTAAGCCCTTATATTTCCGTATTTCTCCCTGTACTTTGCTGAAGACTGTCCTTTCAAATAATTTAAGTAGTCTTATTAAGCAGGTGTTAGATGCAAACTACACTGATTTCTCAAGAAAGTGGAAAAGTAGGAATAGACTATAGAATATTTCAATACAGGGTATGGGTAGTACCAATTAAATTCTGCTTAACCAAGTCAAGTAGGAGTGTCTCACATAAATTTACCTGACTTTTACCTTGTGTCCTGTAGTTAGGACAAACAGAATAATACCCCAAAGTTTTGAAGATTCTAATGTAAATGCTCTTTAACATACATGTCCACATTCCAACAGAAATATAGTTTGCCATACTTTGTCCTCAGTGTATTTACAGTGGCTTATATAATGGATGAAAATTATCTAAGCAAAATACTGTGAATAGACAATTTCCTTGTATTCCAAACCATGCTCAATATAGTTCTGCATTCTGTAGAATTCTTGCTAATTCTGTTTTGATTTAATGAGTGTGACCAGGTGAGATTGTGTATAAAATCTAGAGAATGGTCTGTGAAGAAAAGTAATGCTGTTTATATCCTCACACAGCTAAACACTACTTTAGTTGAATTAAAGAATGTTCTCAACTTAATTAAGAGTTGATCCCCAGTTAGTTTTGAGAATTATCTTAAGTACACATTAATTTTAATTTTCATGCTCTGCACAGGGTTTTTGCAATGTACAGCGAATCCAGATTTTGGTGCATACCTGGAATGCTTAGAATGGTTTGTGGTCTTTTAGAAAGCTTGTGCTCGGTTCCAAGTGAATCTAAGATCTTCTGCCATTTCTACTGGGGGGGAGCAAAAAGTGTTTTGGCATTTTACATGATATTGACTCATAGCAGGCAAAGCAAAACAGTTTTGTTGAGATTTGTTTTGGATTTAGTCCTCATTTAAATTTGGAAAATCAAGCTTCACAACTGAGGAGCGTGCATTCCCATGAACTGAATTCACAGAAAGTTCCTATGAATCTCCTAAAAGCCCAAGCAAACATTTTTTTACATGACTACTTTTTATTTTGCCATCAAGAACTGGATTGCTTTGGCGAAGTTTTGATAAAATGTGGTACAATTTGTTATGTCCTGTAATGCAGGATATTGCTTCAGCCTATATCTTGGTGTGGTTTAATGTGGTGGTTAGCAATGTTCTGTGTTGAAGCTGTAAGACTTTACAGAAGCGTTGTAAGGATGTATGTCCTGCAGAGCAGTCAGGATGAAAAATGTAAATCAACAATAGCTAGAGGTGGAAATAGAAACTGAACCTTTACAAAATACTGAGTTACGTGCCATGTTGAAGTTGTTATGGTACCACAGAAATCTGAATGTAATTTAAGAAGCTTAGGCAGGGAATGGGAAAGTCTTCTGACGTATATATCAATGATATTTACAGACAGAAGCTCCTAGCTGGTGTTCAGGTTTCCTCTTAAGCAGTGAAGTAGAACACTGGTGAAAGAAAATACTCTGAAGAATTTTTTGTTTACTCTTCAAACAATTCTGCATGATGGCTTATTGTATTTTTATATGAAGGGAATGTGTTAGAAGACAGTTTGGATGCATTTTACATCTCCAGAACATTTCTGCCTCATGAGCATTAAACTATGGAAGTGTTTTCTTAAAAAAAATGAAATGTTTGGAATACACTGTTAACATAAAAAGAAATGCCTCTTTTACCGTAACATCAACATTATTCTCATACATGCCATTTCATTTAGAACAGACTGTGTCCTTTTTTCTAGACCTGGCAATTGCTTCAGTTAGGTATTTAACAAACGTGAAAGTGACATTCTCTGTTGCCATTGTGTCACCATTTTTTTTCAGATTCCTAAGTGGTGTCTGTTGCTGCAAACTTTTGTCTAAGAATATATAAGATTTGAATTTTCTTGTCTAAAAAGATATAGTGGAAGAAATACTGCAAAAACGCATATTTTCTGCGAATAACAGATATTTGGCATCATAATTTGTTTCTGGCAGTAAACTTCTAACTAACACCTAAATAGTACTGCTTTGATAAAAATGACTTAAAGGGTTGTCCAGTGTTGGAAATACAAGGACATTCCTCTTTTTCAGTGATTCTTTCATGAATGCTACACAGTTGTAGAAGTATAGTATCAGAAATTGAGTGAGATCTCTCAGGTCTCAGTGTGATAAATGAGCTGTCTCATTCTGCTAATGAAGCCACCAAGAAATTGATGGAGAAGCTGAAGAAAAGTAGTTGCAGGGAAGTTAGGTGTGGTTTTGTACTTTGTTACTGTGGTGCTTTTGGGTGCTTTTGGAGACAAAAGAATCCATGATTTGTTAATAATGTTAAAAATGTACCAGAGAATTTGTTACACGATTAATTTCTTTCAGGAGAGTTGGTTACTGTTCTGCTAGCCTAACATATTTGTTATTAACTTGTTACAGGGACTGACAGCAATTTGAAGTACTATAAAATCTGAAATTAAAAAAACAAACCCCCACATTTCTAATGAGTGTTTTTCAGTGATTGTCCTTTACCAAGCTGAATTTTCTGGATAGAAAAAGATATTTGAAAAAAGCTGAGTTTTTGATAAAGCACATGTTTACAATAGGAAATCCTTTTGGGAGAGGAGGGAATTTGCCCAGGCTAACTTAAAGGGTTCAAAGGGTTCATGCTACACGGGATAGTTTTGATATAGTGGTTGGATGGCGTCTGGATTGACTGATGGCTCATATGCCTTGTCGTTAAGGTATTAATGCTTTCTTTGTTTAAGACATTACAAAGGGAGAATATGTCTGTCGATACAAACATTCTGACTTTAAGACTGATGGAGGGCCCTTGGCAGTACAGCCATCAACAGCAACTTTACTGAAGAGTAAATATTTTCATAGTTCTCCTGATGTTACCAAATAGTGACATACAAGTGCTTCATTGCTCAGAATAATTTCTTGCTTGTCGTAGTCACATTTGTGTTACTATAGTTAATAGTAACAGCTATAAACTGGTATTGAGGAAGTACATTTCCATCTCTATTTATGCTTGGAATTATACCAACCAAGTAAGTGTCTGTATTAGATCTTAAGATTTTATTGAAGTTCCAATTTGAAAGAAAAATATGCCTGAGGGTGAAATGCATATTTTAATTGACTCTATGATTTACGGTAATTAACTTACATTAGGGGCTATAAATTTACCACTTCACAGTGTTGACTAGATAAAGTTGAAAAATACACTTGAAGGCAATGATGAAAAAGAAGTGGTGTCAGAAAAATCTCCTGAAGTGCCTGTAAAAGTCATAGGAGTTATTATCAAAAGTGTCTCTGCTTTTGTAAAATGATCTGAATGTAATTCATGAGAAAAAGAAAAGATCATTTGGGAGAGCCTGGATAGCCTGCTAGGTTTTATGCATGATAGCAAATGGGTTTTACTCTAAAGTTCTTGAGTAATTTAAAAAATCCCATTTTGTGGAAGGAATCCTTTACTGAGATTAAACTCCTAAGATCAAAGGTGTAAGGTTATTTCTGCAATTCCAGCAGGATTAATTCTGTCATGACTGACATTAGAAAAAATTTTCTCTGAATTTTCCATTGCTGTCTAGTACTTTTGAAGCTTTGAGCTAATAGTTGCATCATTGGCAAGAGTAATTTTTATGAACTCTAATTTTTAGAATTTATTGGAAATTGTCACTTTAATTCTTGCAATTAATCCAACCTAGGTCTTGATCACATTACAAATCATCTGGAATTAGTTTTTTGTGCCTTATATTTTCTATATTCCACTTGTCATTGTAACCACTTTTTAAATGCAAAGCTCCAACTGTGTACCAGAATGAAATATTTAAAAATAGGCTGAAATATTTAACATTTTCTTGTTTGCTACAGGCTAGTACAAATTATCATTTAGTTAGAATTTCTTAAATGTAACAAAAAACCCCACCCCAAACTCAATAAACCAACAAAACCCAGAAAACCACCACAAGGCAGTGGGCTGTGATGATGGATAACTTGGAACCAGTTTTCCATATGGTTATTTTTGTGAACAGAGAAGTTTACAGCAGATACATTGTTTATTCTCCTCCTTTTTAGAAACAAGGTGGATAATGCATCTGCAAATATGAAGTTTTAGAGAGAAAAATACATTAAACTTGTTGCCTTTTTTCCAGCTTGGAAAATTACATTAAATGACATTGAATAACTTTTTTTAATGATCAAAACTAATGAAGATGTCTTCCTTCTATTTGAATCAATGCCATGCAACAGAACCATTCAGAAAGACTCTTCTGGTACAATGAAGCATCTAAGTCTAAAAGAAATGGGGGCTAAAAGCTAGTGAGTTTTAAACCTTAATCACCAAAATAAAAAGAAAGTGTTTTCAGCTTTTCCCAAAAAACCCCATAATTTTTCAGTAAAAAAGATCAGTCTCAGCCTGAAGTTTAATTTGGTTCAGGGTAACATAACATTGTCACGTGAGGGGAAGAAGGTGGAAAAATAAGATTGCCACTGTTCCCTGGGCAGGGAAAGTCCTGTATTAGGGAGAAAGGTTAAAAATGGAGTAGTGGTGCCTGGTTCCTGTCAATGTCCTTTGCTTGTACATGTGCATGTACCCAGCTGGACAATAACAGAAATAAGAGAGCATGGTTCAAGTACCTCGAACATTCTTTTATAGTGTGTTTTGATATGGAAATCAGTGCTCTGCCTGCTAGCCTGCTTTCAAGTAGACTAAGGTATACCACAGATAACTAGAATGGTAGAAGCTTTAAGGTTGAAACAGACTTGCAAGATCCTGGAGTCCAGCCTTTGTCACATCCAGTCATTTCCTGAACACCTCCAGGGATGGTGACTCCACTACCTCCCTGGGCAGCCCATTCTAATGTCCAACCTGAACCTCCTTTGGTGCAGCTTGTGGCTTTGTTGTCTTGCCCTATTGCTCATTGTGCAGGAAAAGAGGCCACCTCCCACCTGGCCAAAACCTCTTTTCAGGGGGTTGAAGAGTGTGGTCAGGTTTCCCTTGAACCTCTTTTTCTTCAGGCTAAACAGCCCCAACTCTCTCAGCCACTCTTAATATGAGTAGGTGGACAGAAGGACAGGTGGTTGTGAAGCCACTAAGTTACTTCCACTGTTTCTGCTTTAATTTGTTATCCTTAAAAGCAGTTTTAAACTAATTATTTGACAGTGTTAGAATGTCTAAGCGTGGAAGATCCAATGTTAAGTAACTTGGACAAAAGATGGAATTTGAAGACCAAAGAGGTGATCTTACCACTATTGCAAGCACTATCACAGTTCTTTTAAGTGTCTGGTAATAATTTTCTTCATGCAGTTAATTTTATTTACTGAGAAGACAGTGGCTTATGGCAACAATAGCAAGTTGAAGACAATTTGCACAATTATTTAGTGATCTTCATTTGTAGCTAGATTCGTGTGATTCCTCACAGTGAATTCTCTGGGTAGTATAGAAAAGTGCCAATATTCTGTTGGTCTGAGAAAGAAAGGCTTAATGTGGAAACCTTTATGGATTACTGAAAATCTATAATATATCTTTACCTGATGCTTTCCACTTCAAAAGATTATCTAAAGAAGCTATGCCTGATTGTATTTTCAATTTTTTTATAATTTGCTGGGTTTTTTGGTGTTTGATAAGAAGTGGCTGGAAGATTTTAATTTTTTTAACAGGCTTGTTTCTGGTGGTTGGCAATCGTAATGGTTTTCAGAAAACTGAGCTTTCTCTATTTCTCCCAGATGGCATAAAATTGATTTAAACAAAATTATGCAGAAATAGGTTCAGTATGCATTATAAATTGTCTAAAGTCAAAGAACAGAGAGTATTGTTGTATTCTTGTCTTTAGTTGTATTACCTGAAAATTTATCAAGTTAGAACAAGCATACAACCCTATTAAAAACCTTATGCCAATGGATAATCTGACGTATCTATTGGTTATATGTATTTTAATTAAAAATTTTTGAGAATTAATCTTAACTTGAGCATTCATCTTATTTTTTTCTGCTGATATAGGAAATCCTGAAGCTAATCTTCAGTGCATTGTCTCTTTTATAAGCAGAGACCTACTTAGGAATCTTATTTCTTGATGTAAATTAGTCAAGGTAGAATTATGTTCTGCTTTGATTAGTTTGCTTCCAGCATATATCACTTCCTTTTAAAGTAATTTGGATACTCTGTGAAGTACTGCAGTTGTCCCAAGAGATGTACTCTTTGTTTGATAAATTAAATAAGCTTCTGTTATCAGACATATTTCTTTATGTAATATTGTGGTGGAGACCCTAAACTTTCTTTGTTAGGGTGATCTGTCTAGTTCAGGTACAAAGAGCCATTTTAGTGTGGTGGTAATTACTGAGTATGTGGTGCATACCAGGAGTTCAGATCAGTTGTCATCTAAACTGCTTAATGACAAGAGTGATGCATTACACTGATTACAGAAATGTTGTTCAGCAAAGGGTCTTAAAACTCAATATATATAATCAGTGGCTCTTTTTTCTTTTAAAGAAGTTTATTGTCAGTGGAGAATTCCCTTGATATTGCATCCTCATTGGAAGATCCTCAGACTCTTGGTATGGAGCCTTCCAGTAAAAGGGTTTACAAGAAGGATAGAGAGGGATCTTTCACAAGGGCATGTTGTGTTAGGTCAAGGAGGGTAGATTTAGATTAGATAATGGGAAAAAATTCTTTTCTATAAGGGTGGTGATGCACTGGAACAGATTGTGTACCCCCCATCCTTGGAAGTGTTCAAGGCCAGCTTGGATGGGGCTTTGAGCAATGTGGTCTAGTGGAAGGTGTCCCTGCCTCTGGAACTGGAGGATCTTGAAAGTCCCTTCCAACCCAAACCATTCTATGATTCTGTGTATTGATCAGTACTGTACTAGTATCTAGAACTGTAATGGGATTTATGGTTGATTGCAAAATTCTGATGGAATTGCTTATATATTGAAACAACAAATCTGTTTCAGTGTCATTAGAGTATGACCTTTATGTTTCCTAATAGGACAGGGTTTATAGGATTAAAAATTGCATATTTATTGTTGGTTTTACTTTCTAATTGTCTGGCATCAGTTTAAAACTCTGATGCTTTTATTATAAATACTGTAGTGCTATGTTAGTAGCATTGTATCTAACTATACCTCATGGCATTTTCTGAGAAAATGAGTTGCTCCCAATAATTTTGTGTAGTTCTCTGTTTATATGGAATGTGTAGCAATGGTATGCAGCTAAATTCATGATTTCCCTTAGATCTCATGGTCAGAAATGTTTCTGAGAGGGTGTACCAAGACCTAATTGCCAAGCTAATCTTGGTTATTTGAGGGAAGTGGGGGGAACCATTTGTGGTGAGACTGCTTTTGATTCTGAAGTTAATGATGAATGTTCTTGGTTCTAAGTTGCAATCATGTAGCATTTTTGGTCATTACTAGGTAAGCTATAGCTATTGCTCACATGGTGTGCTGTTCTATAATCTGTCTTCTGGAATTTACAAAGATATCATGTCACACAGATAAATATAGGTAGATGAATTTTCCATCTTGTTACAAGATCGCAGAAAAAACCTCACTTTTTTAACTGTAATTTTCAGAGTAATCACTTTTTCAGATGAATTTTTTTTTCTTTAATTAATGTCAAGATGCTTTGTCTTAATTCCTGTCTTAACAATGATATGCCAGTACTCTCTCATATTCTCTCTCTCATATTTGCACAGGTAGTGAGAGACTTACATTAAAATAGGTCAGCTCAAAGGAACATAAAGATTGCATAATTTATGTCCTTCATCATCTCCTGGCTTTTTCAATAAACTGAAAGTTTGATAAAGCCAAAAATATGGTTTAGATACCTCAAAAGTAAAACAGCTTTTAAATCAAATCTGTACAAACAATGGAGGAGTTAATGAACTTTGCTAAAGATACTGTTGTAGGAAAAAATGAAACAACCAAAACCCCCCTAGCACAAATTTGAAAGTTGGCTATCCAAGTAAACATGCAAGTCCAGTTTATCACTATCCTCTTTATCCTCAACTGTGCATTTTAGGAGAATAGAAATTCCGCAATTTGAAGCAACAGAGCTGAGTTTAAAGATAGTGGTGTGTAGATCTAAACCAATCTGAGAATTTAAATAGGAAACAAACTTTATAACAATTTATTTTTCCAGATCTAAAATATTTTAATATGTGTGCTTCCATGTTTCACAGATTTTGGAAACACAATCTCATTTGTCAGTATTTCATAGCATAGTGTATTGGTAACCTAATAAGAGATATAGTGAAAGATGAAAAGTTCCTCTCCAAGAGTATCAGTGATATAAAAATGGAGTATGGGCCGAGATGCAATAAGAAGTTTCAACAACCTTGTTTTAGCATGTGTCTTATCTACTTTTTTCCTCCAGGCTGAGTGTAACAAGGTCTGATTCCTTTTCCCCATATTAAAAATTATCTTGCTGGACCTAATTGTAGTGTTCATGTATGGCAGGACTATTTCTGGATATGTAGCATTCTTCAGCAAGGTGCACAACTCCTGGTGTGTTTTCTTGCCTGCAGACAGCTTTGACAACCTCTGCAAGACCCAAACAGCACTTCAGTTTTCCTAACTAACTGGTGAAAAGTTATTGAGGAAAAGAAATATGAAGTGTTAGATGATTTCAGTGCTAAAAATCAAAACAACAGACTTCTGAAGCTGGCAACAAAAGAAGTCAAGCCATTCGATTCATGTAGTGCTTACGAGAGTTTCTTTCATCAGTTCCCAGAAGGGATCAATGGTCATAAGAAGTCAAGCTATAAAGTCAAGCTCTAAGATGAAAAAAATCTCTCAAAAATTCGGGATTGCGGAATAGTGTCTACAGAAACTCATGAAGTATATGAACTTTCACTATTCTAGATAGGATGCATTAATATTATAACAAATAAGCATTACTAGATGAATATAGTTATATAGGTAGAATTTATCTTTTAAAGAAATATGCTTTTTTCCCTGCCTCTTACCCACTCTTAAAATACCACTGTTGCCCAGAAAAAACCTCAACAAACCAGGTGTTAGGAAACACTCTGTATTACTCCAATTTTGAGATATGAGACAATTTTATAGAAGAGTTGAGTGACAGACTAATTGCTTGTCAAGAAGAAGCCTGCTGATCTAATTCTAATCTAATTTTAATCTAATTTTGAAAGTCATTCTGTGCAAATGAAGAACATCCAATGCAAAAGGATAGAAAGGATTTCCATATGGAAATTTGGCTGCATATACAGAGGTTAAATTTTAATGGAGGAGCTAATGAAACCATCATCTATATTTGTCCTAGTATATAATTTTTTGGTGAGGCATGCACTTTCCAGGGAGTAAGCTACTAATCTGAAAAGCATCTAAGGGATAAGCAGTGTTAGAAATATTCTGGCTATGTTCCCCACCCAGAGTTTTGCTTTCTTACAGGTCTTGCTTTCTTACACTCTTTAATCATGTTACCAGTTTCATTAATACAGAAAACCCTACAACTGCTGATAACCATAACTTGTTTATGGGAGCAGGATTTTGTTCAGAGTTTGACTTGAAAAATAAATCAAAATCTGAAAAGATAGAGGTCATCATCCTCATGCATGCGACTTTCAGAACCTTTATTTAGTAATGCTCACTTTGCTAGATTTCTAAAACATGCTCTGCTTTTAATATGCACTTCTACAGTTTGATTTTTCCATTAGATTACTTTAGGAGCACCATTCCTAAAAGAAAAATATCACCTATTCTATAAGATAATATTAAAACCACTATTTTGATTACTAAGCCATATGCATTTTTAACTTTCTTTCCATATCTGAAGATGCTATAGAAGTAGAGTTTGGCAAATCTTGTTTTAAAGTCTATAGACTAGAATACTCCAAAAACTATATTTGCATTTAATGCAGAAGTGTTTGGTGGTCTGTGAATTGAACTTCAGAGGACAAAAATACCAGAGAAACTTTTAAATGGCAAGTGTACTTTCCAGGAAAGAATCTGTCATAGAGATTTTTCTCAGGTGAAGCTGCCATAGGCTATCAGTATATGTTTACCAAGTAGGGCTCAAAATGAAAAGTTCTTGTAGAGAGTTGTTTATGCTGCTGGAGTTCCTATTAAATAAATATTTCTACATAGAACAGATAAAGTTGCTGTTTCTGTTATGACTGGCAATTACAGCACAGCTGTGCAGGAATTACGAGTGTGTCTGTGACAGACTTTTAAATGAACCCACTTTATTCACAAAGGATTTTTGCTAAATCTGATTTTTGCAGTCTATTAACCTCAAAATGTGAGAGACTAGTATTTGAATTAGATGTTCTTAATAATCGGAAAATAATTGCTGGCAGAAATACTTGCTATTAAATAACTCTGCACAGATCTGTTTTGCTATACTTGTACTAGTTTGATTAATATTGTAGAGATCTCATACAGTTTCCTGTATAAGTCTTGATTCCTTTCTGTAGTCTTTTATTTGCTGTTCTTCATAGACTGTTCAAGCTTTTACTTTAAATATCTATTGTGCCAGGATCCCTACAGAGTCTGAATGCTCATATTGTGGTCAGAGTTATCAAGATGTAACCTTGTACTTCTCTGGGATTTGCATTTTCTTTTGTCCCTTGTTTGTCTTTTATTTCTTGTGTTTAAAGTAAATTGTAATTTGTTTGGAGTAGGCAAATTTGTGAAGTCCAAACCCTTAACAAGATTTCAATGTCCATCATGCCTGTAATGTAGCTCTTTACAGTGGGTTGACTTCAGAGTACCATCTCACAAATACACATGGTTTCTATGATTTAAAGTGAAATCAATTTATCTACTGTTTTGAACTATATTTCTAAAACAATGTATCATACTAATTTTCTTCCTTTTTTGTTGTTGTTGTTCTGTCTCTTACTTTGTCTGGGATGTTCAAGTATATCCTCACTTTGATACTGCTTTCATCAGACTGTGAACTCCTATTAGAACTGAATTTCTTTAAAATGGCAGTAGAAGTCAAAATCAGATCAGTTGACATTATGAATATTATCCATCATAAATGATTTAAAGAAAAATGACTAGAGAAATCACGTTTGATATAAGAATTTCAATTGTGATTTTTCTATCGTGTGCTCAATACAAATGTCCTTCTTAGGCACTTAATAGATTTGGAATGTATTTAAGCTTGAGTCATTTTTCTGGATTTTCATCATACTTGAATTCCACAAGTCTGTAAGATTTTGCCAGTTCCCTGTTTTTCAGTTATCCCAGTGGTAGGTTTTTGTTATTTATATGTGTGGAGGTGCTTTTGCTTTGGTTTGTCTGGTTGGTTTTTTTTTTTTTTCTTTTAATGCAAAAGTGAGTTGTAGAAGATTCCAGATGTAAATAAAACTGGGTTTGTATTGTTACAAGGATAATTCTTCAACCAAGAATAATTTTTTCTTAGTAAACCTTTTCTTAAAAAATATACTTTCCGATGTGATACATTAAGACTTCAGTAATATTTTACTGCATTTTTTTCTGAGTCCTAAATAGATACTGAGTCTATTGGTTTGCCTTTTTCTTTTCAAAAGGTTTCCTAAAGGCTTTATCAATTATTTTTAGCTGTAATTTTTCAGGGACACTCACAAGGAAGGTTTGTCATTTCCATTTCTGGCAGCACAGGCGGATGTTGCATGCCTACTTTATGACTTCTGTGGCTTTTTATCTCCTCTTTGAGACAAATAGATCAGTTAGAAATATAGAATATGCTTGAAGAATATAATTTAGGAAGACTGATACTGCAGTAAATTCCTGGCCACATTTGCTGCTGATGTGTGCCTGTGTGGATACTACCAGGTCAGTACCCATGGATTAGCGGATTACTGATTTGTATGTGTAACAATAAGATAATTTTTTTTAATTGCTGTAAAAGCAGAGTGCTGAGAGACACATGACTGGTGTTTCTTGTGAATTAGCATATACAATGCTTTCAGATACAGAAACCTCTTCTTTGGTGGTTAGGCTTAAATGACAAGATTGTAATTCATATTGTGAACTTTCAAGTATTCTAGCATTTTTGAAAACTGATGAAATCGCTATTGTGTCTAAAATAAAGAAATAAGATATAGTCGGGCAAGTTCCTGAGTTAACAGCTGTAAGAATTCCATAATTTGGCTGACACCGATTTTGCATGGTTTATGTGCTATATTTCACGTTGCATTTGAATCCTTTCAGAACTGCCTTAATTGTCACTCCAGGATAAATTACATCCTAGGCAGCTCGGAAAATGGCTGATGCCTTAGGAATATTATTAATAAAGATAAAGACTTTCAAAGTAAAGGATACACAATCAAATATTTGTCTGGCTTATGCGTGCAACTTAGGAATCTTGTTCAAGTTTGACTGATACGCTATTAGAATGATTTATTTTTACTTAAGAAAAATAGTATTAATTTGTAGATCTCTGAAATATACTAACTGTATAAATGTGTCAAAAAAGTACACTATATGAGTAAGTATGCCAAATCTGACAATAGGCCCTATCTCAAACTTCTCCCTATATATATGTACTCTATGTATCTTAACAGCAAAAATATGGAAATCCTTCTCTCAGATCCAGTTGACCTTGTTTTTGACCAGCTAAACTCTTGGAGAGTGGAATCTTGCAGCCAAGTGTCAAGCCTTATGCCAAAGTTAAATAGAATGTATAATTATGGTCACATTCAGATATGCCATGACTTCTGAAGATCCTTCGTGGCAATTCATATGGAACATGAGTGATGTGTACTAATATTAGCCATGCTAATATCAGAAGTCTACATTTGGTCTTCAGACATCTGCAGTGTATTTGACTTGGTTATAAGAAAGTGCCAATCTCTACCTATTACCTAAAAGAGAAAAATAATAATGTATATATGCAGAACATGAAGCCCAGCCTTTCCCAGTGAAAAAGTAAAATTGATGCATTAAATATATTTCTTATCTGTTTCAATTACATGAAGAATTTGGATCATTTATTAATGCCTCTTTCTGTGAGTCTTGACTGACATTTATTGTTGCAGTCACTGCAAAGCTTGCCAGTCATAGAATGATGGATTACTGACATCACACTCCTGTTGAAGGTGTTCCTTTGGTCTTCAAATATTCAGAATACTACACAGAAAGCCATTACTGAATATTACAACTGTGGCAGTAGAAACATTCTGCAATGTAGGTTATAGACAAGAATACTTTTATTTTCAAACATCTTTCAGCTTTTTTAGCATGTAAAGAATTTTTCTTATTCCTTCAATTCTCCCCTTGCACCAATAAAAATTGCTGACAAATGCAGTCTTGTTTGCAGCCATTAATTCTTCATTGTACAAAATCACCTGAACAGTTTTCCAAGGTTTTTTTTCATTTAGAGGTAGTTTTTGTATACTCTTTCATTAATCATGAAGGCTGCTTTGGATTTGACTGGACTTACTAGGTCAACAGACCTTGAATTGGAGAAGATAGTTTTATGGTCTACTGAGAAACCAGTTTTACATGGAAATGAAATACAGGAACAAGAGTTGGAAAATGTTAAGGCTGTAGTATAAAGGAAAACATACCTGTGTGAGCCAAGGACAGAAAACTAGCCACTTTTAATTTCCTGACTTTTGTTAGCTTGTAATTCAGTGCTTTTATTTAAGTGCCTTTGCCTGCATTTTTACAACTTATTTGGAGACACATATTGGCCAGCTTCTGAGCTACTGTATGCTGACAACAGTTAATCATGTGTTTCTTTGTCTTTTAGTGAAACTCAAGATTCTGATGTTTATGTTGTTCTTATTTTTCATGATTTGTAGTATAATTAGGAGTGGCTGGCTTGGCTGTTTTTGGTGCTTTGTACATATTAAGTTTCATTGCCCAGTATGTGGGAATGTAGACAGCATTTACCAGCTCATTAACCTCTTTAAATTGGCTGCAGAATGGATGATTTCCTGTCACCATCACAGGTCAGTGGATGCATTGCATTCTAATGGACTCTTTCTAGAATATTTCAAAGGTGTTAAGCTACTACAGCATTGATTGATTGATTGGTATGATTTTTCTAATTTGTGTGCATTTTGATCTAATTTATGGATTTTTATGGTGGGCAATCCAGATAAGATAATAAGTTGATGTTGTTTTTCTGCAGTCAGAAAGGCAAATGCTGACTAGGAAAACCTCACTAGGTGATCCTGTTCCTCTACAAAATGTAAATATTTTATACACACATCACATTTCCAGGACACTCAGTACAGAGAATGTTTGGACAAGGATGAAGTGCATATGACTGTGTGGTCTCACTGGTGTACTTGACCACTAGTAAACATCTGTCCTGGATCTATTCTTGGGAATTTAAAAAGATCAGGAAGGTGGCCTTTGATTCTCTGTGTTAAAGGTAGTGTCCTTCACAAAAACTGTTATGTATTTAATTGAAGAACTCCATAAACCTTATTTGCTCAGTGGGCTATGGCAGGGTTGACACCGTTATTCTTTCAAATGTTACTCTTACTGAGTCTTGTAAATTTGCACAGGTGGGCAATTTTGCTGTTCAGCTGAGCATTTTCAATCAAGTAGAACATATAATGAGAGAGAGCTTAAAACCAAAAAGATTCGGAGTTTGTATTAACTACAACTGGATACCTGAATTTTCTTTTCTGAGTACTTGCCTCATAAAGGGCAAGCTTGGTGTTACCTTCTGTTAGTTTAGCAGCAAGTAGAGCTGGGTGATTCCAGATTGTCATGTCAAAACTTCTGAAGTCACTAAAGGTTTGCCAAAATATGTCCCAGCTCATCAGGAACATTGAGAGAGGAGACACCAATACTACAGTGATTAAATATACTTTTCTGTTCATGTAGGCAGCACATACATAGAACTTGCTTACAGGTGGCTGAATACTAGGAGATATTGTGAGTCATAAAGTTAGCAGACCACAAAGCCATTTATATTAGTTGCTCACTCTATCCAAGCTCTGTAAGATTGTTATGAAAAGACTTGAGAAAGCTTTGTGACTGTCTTGCAATTCATTAATTATAGATGCTGTTGATTAATCACATAGGCTCATCACAGAGTGTAATTTAAGATTCCAGAATGCATCAAGAGGAGTCAATCTGCATGCCATACTGCAAAAACGAGATAGAAGTCATGTATTAGATTTTATGCATTAACCTAATAACCTTGTCACCAACAGTGGGACTTCTCCTATCCAGGATTCTTACTTGAAGGAATGCCTTTGATTTGTTTTAGTCACTGAAAACCACAGCACAGATTGCAGACTCAAAACTAACTTTTAAATGTGCTATACAAGGTGCTTAGTGAAAAGAAACTTACTTGCTTTTACTGAATGTAATTTGTTTGTTTTAACTGGAAGTGATTACTAAACTGGTCTTTTCATAAATATTTACAGCTTGACACTATACTGAAATCAAAGTCTCTTTTCATCACAGCACTGACACACCTGTGCTCATAACTTAAGGTTAATTGATCTGATAAATGGGTACTGAATACTTGTAGCTTTGTGTTGCAGTCATGATGTTCTCTGCTTTTGGCATATTATGAGAATCTTTGTGATTTCAAGGAATGTATAATTGGATACATACTCTTTTCTTGGCCTTGACGTATCATCATAATATTATATACTACATATTATGCTTTTATTTACATCTCCATTCTGTTCTTGATTTTATGTCACAACCAGGAACTTCTAGTTTTCAGTTATTAATGCAATGACTGAATTTGACTCTTCCATCAGATACTGTCCATACGCTGTTATTACTGGAATTAGATTTCTCTGTCAACCTCAATATTAGAACAAGTTTGTTTTTTCAACTTTTACTTGTACAAGTTGCAGTTGGGTGTTCATGACATTCATTAACCCTAAAACTATATTTTATGTATCAGTAAAGTTTGAAAATTCTCAGTCTGTGATTTGTTACCTTGTTTTTAATATGCTATATCATAGTGCAGTTCACATAATTTTATTTAATTTCCTTTCTTCTAATGCAGGGTTGGGAAGAAACTGTGGATGCTGCAGTCTCTTACTTGCTAAGAACTTGTTTGTCAAAGAGCTCCAAGGAGCAGGCCCTGACTCCCAGCAGCCAGCTGTGCATGCCCAAAGATACCAGCAGACTGAAGAAGAACATCACCCTCTTCTGTGATAGATTGGCCAAAGGTGGTCGCCTTTCACTGGGTACAGACTCAGCCACTCAGCAAGCTGCTGTCATGCCAGGTAAGACATGACTTTCATGAATATTCAGAATCTAAAATATTTATTTGCCTATTAAAACTAAAAAATTTGCACATTTTATTTTTAAATGTTTTGGCAGTTTGTTTTTCATTGATTGTGGAAATGAAACACTATGTTGCTGACAAGTAGAATGACTTAGGTAATCAGCTAATTTCAAATCTAAGGGTTTTTTCCCATTTTATTCAACGCTTACTGTTGCTCTTACACAATATGCACAGTAATGCAGCAAATGAAACACAGATGGTCATTGTTATGCTGAAAATTTTTATCACTTATTTCTCTGCACTTCTCAATTGGACGTGTGCATGTGTATGTTTCTAGTGTGATAGAAAAAGGAGGAGTGAAAAGTCCTGCTTTCTTGATAAAGAAATTAATATATTTGTTTAGTGGCTTTATGGCATATCCATATAATAAATCATGAAGCAGTGATAACACTAAATAAAAAAAATCTGCAACTTTAGAAAGTACTGGTTGACTGGGTGAGATCTCACAGCATGAAATTGAAGATGAAACTAATTTAAGTATGTGTTAAGTAGTATTTCCCATATAGAATAAGAATGTGGGCAAGATTTCACAGTACGCAATGATTTACATGAATGTCATGGAATTACAATTTTTAAAGAAGATTTTATTCATGTCCTTTTCTATATTCCTACTTTTTAGTTATAGAGGAAGCAAAGTTATACTTTTTCTTGTAGAGTCTGAAGTTTAGCATCTTTGTACTGTTGCAAGACATTTTCTTCCTGCTGTTTTCCTCCAGTGAGACAGATAGACAGACTCTTAGTAAACATCAGATACTCCTGGTGACTTGGAAACAGGTATTTTTTTCCCCATCTTTCTGCTCCAGATCTGTATTGGCTTTCATTCAGCTTCATACTCTCCTAAACCATAGTATCACTACGGTCTTTGACCTCAATGCCTTCCTTCTACAGCAGTCTTCACATCTGTAAGGAAAAAGTTGTATTTTATATATACATCATGCTTAAAATTGGGAGTTTATTTTGTTGGCTTCATTGATACTGTTTTTGATAAAGATTGGAGTTGTGTTAGGACAATATTTTGGTTATTGGTATTTTGCTTTCTTACGTTACAAAGAATAATTAAAGTCGTGTTTAATATAATATGAATGGTCTGTGGAATGTTTCAGCAACTCAAAAGTTATGTGCAGCCCTCCTTTACATGTGCCATTATAAATGATTTGGTAAAACAGCTGCAGACAATGTAGTGGTAGAAATTCTAGAAACATATATTAATTTACTTTGATATTACACTTTTGCCACAATCTGGAACCAGATTCATAATCATGTGAAGTAAGGAAGTGAGGCAGAATAAGTGTCATATTGGCTTTGCAAATTTCTGTTAGTATTTCTTTGCAAGACTAAAATATGTGTGAAAGGCATTTCATTTGTTGAACTTTGATTATTTGATTATTATTCATTTGTTGAACTTTGAAATTTGTTTTCCTTCTAAGTATTTTTAAAAGGTGTGAATAGCTGCAGTTTAACTTTTTCCACCTAAGCTAATAAGGTGAACTGATTTAATAAGGAAATTCACTTCTTCCTATTCAGTTGACTAGTGTTATTGAGTTCAGGGAACTATGCAATTAGATTATGATTCTGTTAGGAAAAGAGTAAAATCTGTAAAATAAATATTGCAAACAAATTAGAAGAAATATTGCTTTTGATAGACTTTGCATTTACTCATTAACTGTTGAAAGAATATAATTTTTGAAAGAGTTTGAAACTATATCATGTTATCTTAATTAATGAGAAGCTCATTAGAGAGAACTGCTTCTGTTAAATGCTCAGAATAGCATAGTATTTAAGTAGTTACCCTGCAGGAAGGTGTGCTATGTGATTTGAAACTGTGTGTTTGTCTTTGAATGGACTGAGAAAACTTGGAAATTCTTTTTGAGAATAAAGGTTTTACTGACACTTTTTAAACATGTTTGTCTTGTCACCTGTTCAGGTTTTCTCTGGCCATCTCTACCTTGGCAAGTAATGTGGTCTGTTAGAAGCAGATCTGCAGACAGAAGGGGTTGAGGCTGGCAACATGACTTGTATCATGTCTTTGTTTCAGAACTAGCTCTGTGCCTGTACTGGTTCTTCATTAGCAGTTTGAGTGCTCTAGGTACATTCCTGGAATTCATGTACCTGGTTAGATTTACCTAAAAGAAATGAATTCCTGTGCTCAATACCACTCCTCAGTGTGAAAACAGTATTGTTAGTGGGGATAATAAAAAAAATTGACTCACTGTTGAGTCCAGCTAAAAGCACATGTTTTGTCTATACATGGAAAAAATTGAGAGTGATGGGAAACCAGCATACAAAATAACTGTGCTGTGGAGTCAAGAGCTCTCTGATAATGCCTAGAAAATAGAGGAACTCCTTTTCCCAGCTCTTAAAGGAAAAAACTGGAATAGGTAGAGGAGAACAAGGTAGAACAATTTGTGGAGAGAGAGATTGAGAAATGTGTTTTTGTCTGAGGATTTATGGTTAAATACTGGATGGTAATGTAGGGGAAAGTTCTTCAGGATGTTTAAGCTCCAAGCCAAAGATGGTCCCATAATTATTCAATAGGGTTACCAGCATTAGCTGGAGGATTTTTTTGCATGCCGCTTTTTCTTACACCCATTCTTTTTTCTTAATGACAAATGCCTCTTTTTTTCCATAGCAATCAGCTTTTAAAAATTTATTTTAAAGTGCTTAGGACCCTTCTAGTAGCACTGTAACAGAAGGCTCAATTTCTAGAAGTTGTATTTAATACATTCAAGATAGTGTACCCTGACATCTAGAGAAATTGCCTGAAGCCACATTGAAAAGCTGATGATTATCTTGAAGTGTGCAACTATATGGAAGATGCCTTCAAAAGTAGTTGTTAGTATTTGTAGTTATTCCAAGAGTGTATGTTAGAGGTAGACCATGGTCTCTCCTGGGTCTGTTTTGTTCACTATTTTCTTTAATAGCTTCAGTGATGGAATATGGGCGTGAATGTTAAAATTGTGGGTTTGCAACAAGCTCGCAGTAGTTTGAGGCATATTGAGAGAGCAATAATGCTGATCTTGATAAATTAGAGGAAGGATCTAAAGTTATTAAGATGGTTTTCAGTTGAGACAAGTGCCAAGGACTCTAGCAAGTAAGAATCTGACAAACTAAAATTTGAGAAATAATTCCATAAGCACTATTGCCATAGGATACGCTCATGGGGTTATATTGGACCATCAACTGAATAAAAGACAGCAATATGTTTCCACTAAAGGTGAATTCCAACTTTGGCTTGTAGTCATATGACTTTTAATGAGGAGATACGATTATTTCTTTCTGTTCTTTGTGAGTAGGATTCACAGGGGAGCACAATTTGAGGAAAACGTAGACAAATTGAATAGAGTTCAGTTTTGTTTCTTCTGAGGGAAAAAATAAAGAGAAATGTCTCAGGGGAGACATGATAGTTTTCCAGTATGTAAGATGTTCTTATATGGGTGATTAAAATTTAATCAGAATCATTGGCTAAATATGATTATAACTGTAAACCACATCAGGCCATATCATGTACCGTGTTGCCTTTGGCAATGCGTAAACAGCTGGATGAGAGGAACGGTGAGGGGTTAAGGGAGTGGTGCCAACCCACAGTGTGGGTCAGTGCCAGGGAAGTGCTTGGAAAGGTGCTGTAGACCACCCACATTGTCATGTATTGAGTTTAATGGGTGTGAGAATTTATAGCTTAAATCCTGATGACCTGCAGTGAGTTAATTCTGTAGCTTTTAATGGTCTCTTATAATATCTGTGTTTTGTGCAGGATTGCTTTTAAAATCTTGATGAGTATTAAGTGTGAGTGTTTGAAAACTTGTTTAGATTTCAGTCTGATTGGTGCTCTGTTTACAGTATTGCTTCACCCATGTTTTGGGAAGCTTGGTTACTCTTTGACAAGAATGCAATCCTGCTTTTCCTATAAAAGTTCCTGAAGTGATGTGCAAATAGTTCCTGTATCAGTTCAAGGCTTTACTCAAGCAAGAATTTTTAAATTTAAATAAGGACTTTATTTTTCTTTAGACCATTCTTTTTCTTCTGCCTTGTTTTTTTAACTTGACTTCAGTATTTTTTCTCTCTTGGCTTCATTAGGAGATCATTGTACTATGCTTTAGCATGATTTACTCACATAGTTGAATATAACTGGAGCAGTAGAGAAAATATTATTTAACTGGAAAGTCAATTACTGATCTCCATCACTGAAATCTGTGGAATGCCAAAGACTGTCATCTTCGCAGATGGCTGAATCCTTAGAACTGAAATTATAAGGACAAAGATGAATATTTTGCATCCAGGAAATAGGACTTACAAATAGTTTTGTTAGCGTGTAATATTTGAAAGTTATATAAAGTTAGAGCTAGAAGATGACTGCCCATCTAGTTTTCCCCTTTGTGTTGCAATGGGGTTAAGGGATTCTTAACATCAGTGACCAAGTTTATCTGAAGTCTTAAACACTGAACAATGTCTTGATAGCTGTTATAGTAGCTTAGTGTCCTTGTTGGAAGCTTTTCCTAATGTTTGATATACATGGTTTTTCCTGCAAATCAAAGTGTTTTGTTGTGAATAGTGACAGAGGAGATGGCAATGAATGATGTTCTTTAATTGTTTAAAACTTTGGAATGTTTTTAGTACATTCCTCCAGTTACTTTTCTTTATAATTGTGACAAAATGCTAGCATTCTTTTTATGAATGATTTTTAATCTTATTCCTTGTTTTCTGAAACAGAATACTTTTCCTTTAGCCTGTGCAGGAAGTATATTGTACTGTACTCTGTCTCAATTTCAAGACCCTTTTCTACAAATTTGTTGCATAACCAGATGTTTTCCATTCTGTATTTATACAGAATCAGCACGATAGTGTTTACCTGACTAGATACTTTGTTTTCATAATTTTTTTTTTTAAATTTATCAAGTTGATTATGATTTTACTTTGTATAATAATGTTTCTACCATTAGGTTATGAATAGTTAAATGCAAACTTTAAAGGCAATGATCTTTACCACATGTATATATGTGTATATACCAAATGTATATATGCACCCAGAATCTATATTCATACTTTAGAAGACAAATTTTTCTAGGGTTTCTTTTCCTTGCATAAGCTTATAAAAACCTGTTTTCAAAATCCTATGATGGTATTTGTGAGTGAATACTGCCCCTTTGAAAGCTGTTTTCTCCACTGGAAAACTGGGATGAAACAGAATGTGTCATATTCCTTAAGGAACTCTCTGTTTGCATGCTATTAAACTTGGGGAGAATGTTAGTACTAATTGGAAAAACATGTGGATTTGAGATCCTGGGAGAATAATATTAATTTATATGTGAGAATCAGACATAAATATTGCTGCAAGTTCTTAGTACACTGAGTGTATCTGAAGAAAGACTAGTAATAACTTGATCTGAAGAAATAGGATTTTTGTAGTTGCAAATTAGTCTCTTACACCATTAATTATGAATTCTTCATTGTTCATTAGTGGAAGGGAACATTCAGTATAAATCAAGTATTCTTTAACTTTAACAGACTTAAATTCAGAATATCTTGAAAAATGTAATGGCTTCCATTTGTACTCACACAGGTTTCAGTCTATGTTTGTAATGTTATCTTGGTAGCAATTACAGTAACTTTTTTTTTACCTGGAGAAGTTAGAACCATGTAGTTTGAATTTCAAGTAGCCTGAAGGCTGCACAGATATAGAAGTTCGCCCTGAGGCCCAGACAATGCTTTTGAACCACCAGAAGATACTTATAAAATCATATGAGGCTGACAGAGCATGGTTTGAGATCTTTTGCTGTAACTTAACTATTGTGAGCTTGAGACCATGATACATTCTCAGTTTTATGTAGCCCCTTATGGTGGTGCAAAGAAGTGTATAAAAATAGAAATTGTTTCTCACAGATGTGACACAAGTCCAGTGTTGTTTATTTTTGCAGAAGACTATAGTTCGTAATGAAGTGTGATTCTCACTTAAGATATTTTCCATACATTTTCTGTAGGAATAAAATATTGATCTACTTTCTTGTTTTTCCTTTAGTAACCCTTAAAATGATGTTTTTAGAATTTTTTTTCTTATTTTAGTTTCAATATATTGGGTATTCATAAAGCTTTTTAGTACTGCTTATTAAATCTGTGTAAGGAAGAGTATTCACAAAGGTTGTTGAAAGTACTTGAAAGGATTTTGTGAACCTGAGCACTGTTCAGCACTGACTGATGAAACTGGTGGTCATTGATCAAATTAGATTCAGCATTTTACCCATCTTTATCATAGTATCCCTCACCTGTTTCCACTATTCCCTACCTGCTTCTGTTCAAGTAGCATTTACAAAAATATCTAGAGGACATTGGTAAGTATCTTTGAATTCAGGAAATCTAAAACTTAATAATAGTGCTTATTTCTCATTGAAAATCACTTTGCTAAGGACTTTTTTCTTAGATGTATATAGAGGCTTTTTACTGCCCAAAGCACTGTGTCAATTCATTCCTACAGATTCCTTGGCCAAGAATATCAAATATTGACATTAAGTGACTTTAACTGTTGTAAGACAAACTATAACTCATCTTTTCTAACTTCCTTAAAATCATACAGGTTGATCAATTAAATAACTTTTTGGATTTCCCTGGGAAGTGGGTTGTTTACAATCAGTGAAAAAGTATTGTTTTAATGTATAATATAAAACTGAACTCCTCATTTAAATAGAAAGACAGTAAGATTTTTCTTCCATTTGCTGGCTAAATTTATTTAATATATGTATATGAACTATAGCTATGTATCACTGAGCTATTGCATTCATTATTATTCATTTTCTGAATTGCTCAAAACTTGTATTTACCTGTTTTGAAAGTTAATGTATGTTTGCAGGTTGAAAACTTATGTACTACTTGTATTGAAACCAAAATAGATCTGTCATCGCTGTAAAAGTGTTTTTGAAATTCCCATATTTTTCATACTGCCTTAAGGCAAACATGCATTTGGTAAAATATGTACTTTCTATCTTTACCTTTTAGTTCTTCTTTCTAGTAAGGCTACCAGTATGACTCTGATTCATTTATTTTCCCCTCTGGTTTTCCTCAATTTTTTTCTTTATTTCTCCTTTCTACATCTGGCTTCACTGGTTTCCTTCTCCATCCTGTGCCCTTTGAGGTCCATGCAGCTCCATGCATACTCCCTACCCTGGGATAGATGGAGCAAGTAACCCCATCACTAGCCACCCAAGGGAGTAAATGAGTCTGACAGAGAGAGGTGGCAACAAAAGGGTAGGAAGACCTTTTCCTGGTCACCTGTCAATCTGGGGCCCCCAAAACAGTAACTGCAGGGAAAATCCTGTGGTAGCAGTCTGGATCTAGCAGGTGAGGACATTTTTTACAAGGTTTGACAAAGGTGGAACAGAGACTAAATCCATAAACAGTGCAATCATTGTGTACTCCTGTGTCCGATTTGTGTAGCTCTGCATGGCTGAGCTGCTGTGCCAGTTTAAACATAACTTTCTTCTCTCTAATTGCAATGATGATCACATACGAATGAGAAGAGCAAAGAAGTTGCTCTGATTCTTACAGCCCTTAGCATTATCATGAGCTCCTGTTAAATTGCGTTTGCTGAGCTAACAATGAGACATGATATAGTATATAATGGAACATGATACAGTGCTGCAGCTTTAATTTGACTTCTAGTTCTTTGTGTTGAAAATGTTTTTTTCAGAAAATTATCAGCTGTTCACGATGGACAGTTCTAAAAGCCTAGAAAGAAGTGAATAGTAATATATCAAACATTTTAAACTAATTGTTTGAGTTCTATTTTTGAGACTAAAATATGTCTCTTGTCCCATAAAGCTGATTTAGTGAAAAGGGAGTAGCAAGTCATTAGGGAGAATTTTGGGAGAGCTTACAGCAACAAGTTTTTGTGGCTCCTTAAGAAAAGCTTAACAACAGTTTAGTGGAGCCAGAAACTTGATTGCTTGGCTTTCTGATGTGGATCTTTACTCTTTGTAATTTCTTTCCACTGTAACTTCCTTTGCTCTTCAAAACTTTTATTTCTATTGTTTTAGTAACTTTGTCATTTATTTATGTGGAAAGGAAAATTCAACTATGCAGAAGATAAGTGATGTTCCCAAGGTCATAGCATAATACCTGTGTATAAACAGAGTTCAAATATGCCTTGCAGTCTTGTGTTGTAGCTCCTACGTACACTTTTTTTTTTAGCTGTTTTACTGTTAAAACACAGGTTACAGATAAATAGATTGTGATGAGCCTAACAACTCATTGCAGCCTGTTCTTGCATCATTAGCCTTCGTTCAGGTAAGCACACTGAAAACTGGATATCTGAATATCAGACATGGGAAGAAAGCAGGGAATAATGTCTGAGGTGGTCTTTAATTTTAATTCACTTGGTCAACTTTCATCACCCTGCAGGATTCAAATGATATTTCTCCAAGTGGTTAATTTTCAGGGATTATATAAACAATGGTAAAGCATTGGAATTTTATTTTTTTTAATTGAAATGAAAGCACTGATAGAAAATATATACTTTTTTTTCCCTCAAGGTATTCCTGGTTCCAGAGTTGTGAAAAGGGGAAAAATAAGATGGAAGAGTAGCAAGACACATTTTCCTGTAGGGCTGTGAAAAGGTTTTTATTATGTTGTTTAGAACATCTCCCCTCCTCAATTGATATTACAGCTGGCAAAAACCACAGGGGGAAGGAGTACAAAGGTTAAGAAGGCTAAAGCAATAACATTTTTAAAAAAATGAATAATTTAAAGAGGAAAATGTCATGCATAATGAATAAAAAAGAAATCCCTCTTGAGATTTGGGATTCATTCATTTGTGGTACTAAGAAATTTAGTTGGCAGCATTGCAATTCCAACTTGCCTCAACTAAGTACAGTTCGGATCAACACATTAGTGCCTTGGTGTGCACGACTCTATTGCTGACTCTTTGCGTTGAAATCCATTAAATTTTAATATGTCCTACTTAGGTGTAAGTGGTCACAAATGATTCATAATGTTGAGGTAAGCTTTTGCTGAAAATAATTGTCAGTTGAAAAAATTTCCCCTAAAGATCCTGCTTGTCCCTGGACTTTATTTTCTGTGTTGTTTGAAACCTTTAGAGACCCTAAGCAAAAATGAACTTCTAAAATCTGCATTAATTAGGTAATTGTTCAAAACTATGGAAAAAGAATTGCTAATGGAGAACGTATACAGTCTCTGACCTTCCATTTCAGAAGATTCAATAGTAGCAGGTAAAAAAATTAAAGCTAAAACCTGGACAGTTATTTTAAGAGGCTGAAAAAATTATGCCGCTTTTAAAAAAATAAACTTTGATAACGTAGCATAATAATTTTATTTGAGGTATGATATTAACAAAGATTCACCCTTGTATGTCTAGTTAGTCTTTGGATTTCCGCTTACCAGATTTCTTGGTTCCTCTAAGCATTTTTTTGCCTTTTTTTTTTTTTTTCTTTTTTTTTTCTGTGTTTTTTGA
>VWYP01013137.1:62612-79313 GCA_013400435.1 Pycnonotus jocosus
TTTTTCTGTGATATTTGAAGAACATCCTATGAGAACAGCTTATATGATGAAGTGCACTGGTATTCATACCTGAGCTGCAGGCATTTGAAGATCATAATTAGCTCTGCAGTTTGCATGACATTACTCTTCCTTTCCAATCCCTATCTGGACAAGACCACCAAAAAATTACAGGGATTATTTACTTTTCTTAAGTACAACCATGGCAAATGATCCATCCACAAATAGTTATGAGCAGAAAGATGATAAAGATGAATGAAGCAGGTTATGTCAAGTATAACGACTTACTCAGTTTCTTCTAACTGGGAGTAGCACCCTTCTGTCAGCAAAGATGCAACTGTTTACACGTCAGGAGATGTTGTGGCCATTATTTCAGGTACCACAATCCATTTATTTTGTATTTACTGTTCTTCTTGGTTTTCTGGCACATTTAGATTGAGTAAATCTGATCCTCTTATGCTGCCATAAATTAGGTGCACTTTAGATGAAATTGCAAGAATTACATTATTATAAACTATCCGAAGCAAGTGTGCCCAGAATGAGATAGTTGTTTGCATAATTATTTTTATGTATATATTATCACTGAATTTTTCTTACAGCTTTTGAAGGTCTGTTTAGTCTTCAATTTAAAAAAATTAAGTGAATGTTTGGCTCTCAGTTAGAAAAAATTAAAACCCCACTTGAACAATAAAGGTAGAAAGGTTATTTTTTTCTTAATATTCAGGTAACTTTAAAATGGAGGTGTTTGTATATGTGGGATTGATGTCATCATTTCTATTATGTAGGCCGTGTAAGTAACATGTACAAGTCTATGGAACTCTGTGGTGAATTAACAGTGTAAAACTATATGTACATCACTAACACCGTTTACGGTGTATTTGCTCTTCCACATTACCATAAAGGAGTCCAATAAATCTAAACCTAGTGAAAATTTCATATTTTGTACATGCAGAACTGATTTTTCAATTACTTCAGACTTTTTTAGAGCCTAATCCAAATCCTGATGAAATCTGTGGGAGTTTTTCCATAGACTTCAGTAAGCTTTGGCTCAGGCCCCCACTTTTCAATTTTTCAAACAGATTTGCCAAAAATCTGCAGAGAGCCAGGCACTTGGAAAGTTTTTACTTGCAAAGTACAGCTGGTTTTGAGTTGCATACAGGAAAGTTCCCAGTGCTTTTTTGAAACAACAAAAAAAATAGTTTTAAAGGTCTTTTAACCTTAGGTAAAAGAGTGGCTTTAACATTTGAAGCTGAAATTGCCTTGGGTCTTAGTCTAAGCACGACAAACTCTGTACTAGAAGATTGTTTTTAAAATGCATAACTATATGATAACAAAGTTTCAAAATGCAGTTTTAATATAACTTTAGCTAAAATTTTCTTGGGTTATGAGTTTCAGAGAGCCAGGGATGTCTGTACTAATAAATGATTTCTCTCTCTCTCTCTTTTTTTTCCCCTGCAGTGGAAAACTACACTGCAATTAAAGAAGTATTCCCTGAGGTTAACTGCACTAATTTGAGAGAAAGAGCTCTTGAACTTCAGGGAACATATTAGCCAGCCAGATCCATCTGGTGATGTAGGGCAGCTTTCACTTTTCAGCCTCTGGGTGGTTGGATCCCAGGCTTGGAGGTAGATATGGTTTCTGATGCTGGGTTTTAGAGGGCATGAGACACAGCCAGTGCCTCAGCAAGCATCACTCATACCCTTGCATATCAGCCTAAGAATAAAATAGTGCCATTTTAAAGTAGCATCTTGGATTATGGATGACAGTCAGGGAGGTGTAGAATCTCTCTCAATTTCACTTTTTTTTTTTGTCCTTTTGAGTGATCACCTCCAGCACAGATTGGATGCAAATCTGGCTGCAGTAATGTTTCTTGGTAGCTATGTTGTGAATTGCACACCCATGGTCTTGGTGGCTTTTTCTTAAGGAGAAAAAGGGAAACATCTTCCTGAGTCTGAATGCCTGGTATTGTTACAAAGCTGTGCATCATCAGTATTAAACCTGCAGATTTTTTTTGTTTTTTCTGGATTTTTAAACTATGAGAGCATGTTTATGACTGTTCCACTTTTTTGTGAGCAGTCAGCTCTTAAGACTACTCATGAGCCTGGTATCAGTGGTTCAGCTAATGTCCACAAGATAAGTGAAGGTCCATAAATTCATGTTTCCCTTGCCCCTGTGTTTATTCAGACTCACCCATCCCTAAAACTTTGATCTGGTATCTAAGCTGGAAAATGTCATCAAATCAAACATATGAGGTGCTTCATGACTCTGGCAGATTTAAAAATTTTTTAAAAACAATTTTTTTTTTCCTAATTGTGTCCTGGCTGAAACAAAAAGACTGATGACAACAGGGCATGCGAAAGCAAAGAGTTCATACACTTGAATCCTTAAGGTTTTGTTTTGATTCATTTACACTTTGAGGCAAAGATTTAACTCACTCTCTACTAATTAGAATATTGCTAAAGAACTAATAAAAAACTAATGTGTAGTTAGCTACATAGTGCTGAAGTACTTTTTTTAGGATTGTAAAAACCTTCATCAAACTGCTAAAAACTGCAGGCTTGATGAGTTTCATGCGATTATCATGGTAGGCTGCATAGCTGGTGGGTGTTTGCTGCGTGGTATAAGTGCAAATACCACAGCAGGCTCCATTGCCAGGAGCTCTCTGTCTTTTGATGAAAGATGTACTTTATTAATTCTGACCCTAACCAAGGCTTGACTTATTCCACTTTAAGAAAACTAGTTAACTGTAAATTAGAGATATCACCAAAAAGGGTATTACTTCAAAGTTGGAAAATGATTAGGGGGATGTTCCACTGTTTTAATCGAGTTTCAATTTTAATGACTTACTGTCTTCTATGTAACAATAAACAGCTGTGCCACACTCTGTGTTTCAAAGAACATTTACTCAGCCTTTAAATTTACCATTAGAGATCAAAGAGAAGGTCTGATGTATAT
This sequence comes from Pycnonotus jocosus, assembly GCA_013400435.1. NCBI lineage: Eukaryota > Metazoa > Chordata > Aves > Passeriformes > Pycnonotidae > Pycnonotus > Pycnonotus jocosus. The sequence goes on from VWYP01013137.1 coordinate 65,565, forward strand.
GGATGATGAAGGATGCCTCAGTTCAAATGAATGGGTGAACAGAAATAGTGCAACTAGAGGTAATAATTATTATGAACAACCTTCTTAATATAAGTTATGTGGTGCTGAACTACATTACATTTTGCAGCCACACTGAGGAATCTTTTGTAATTATCTAAAAACTGTATCAGAGTATTGATAAGCATGTGTTTCTTCCAGCACTGTTTTCAAATAAACTTTTCAGTCAAAACTGAGGGTTTTAAAAGTGAAAATAATTGCTGGTGACATTCTTGAAACCAGTTTAGAAATAAATGGGTGCTTGAATTACATATAGGAATTTGTGGAGGACATTTCAGGGTAAAATCTTGCTGAATGATCAGACTTTCCAATCTTAAAATATATTTAAATAGATATGAATTAGTTGGGTTTTATTTTCTCTAAAATGGAGCAGGTTTCTTGTAACTGGAGTAGTCTTTAGGGGTATTAGGTTTCTGTTCAGAGATACTTAAATGAAGTTATGAACTGACATTCTCATTTGAATAAGGTTGTTCATAAAGCATGGAACAATAGACAGGAATTATGCAGGAGTTTAAAGTTAGTGCCATAAATTATGTTAAATATCCTGGGTCTGGTTACATTTTACCAGAAAGTTGTTGAGATGGAGGAGATTCTATGGAGTAATGCAAAATAGACTCCAGCCAGATATGATGAAGTAGTTAAAGGTGTTAAGATCTAGCAAGGGTCATATTATGTGTTACACGCAGGATTTTCTTATGCTCCTGTGATTAAAAGTCCTTCTGAAAGTAAGACAAGTTCTTATAATGCCTTTGGCAGTAAACAACTGCCATGTTTCCCTACAAAGGAACTGTATTGGCAGAATTAATACTTTGCAATAATTTCCCAGTCTGAGAAAAAAAAAAATGAAGCAGTTGTGCTTGGTTGCTTCATTTAATTAGTTATCAAGGGGAAAAAAAAGCTTGTTGTACAGTTTTACAACAGATTTCTCAAATATTTCCACATAAAAAATAGTGGTGTCTTTGTCAAAAAGAGCCTTGGTTTTGGTTATTTTTGTAGCATATTAAAACCAGTTTTCTTCTAGCTTAGTGTGTAATTGATTCTCATGTGTATAAGTTGATTCTCTCTGGCTATTGAATTGCATATACATGACATCATTTTGGTTAGTGTAGTTACAGTGTGTATTGTAAACCCTGTGAAGAAATAGAAGAGGTGTTGAGTTATACTTCTCACAGTTAATCTACTCTGAATTTGGGTCCATGGTATGTAGAAGATATCCCTTCCAGCACGTACTTTGTGATTCACTGAAAAATAGGAAGCTTTTTTGTAACACAACATTGCCAAACCAAGAAAGCACTTTATTTGTTATGTCAAATCATTCTTATTTAATGCAGGTGTGCCAGTTCTGCAGGCATGACCATCAGTGGTTGGGAATAGGTGTTAAGGGAGTGGTAATAATTCACTTGCAGACCTGTGGTAAGGTTATGCTAAGGAGAAGTTTATTCTGTCTGGCACATTTGCTAATATGAAGGAAAGATTTTTTTATGCTGTTTAGATACTGTTTATGGTGTTATATTTTCGTCAATTGAAGAATTTACCTTAGTAGAATGAAAAAGGAATAGTTACAGAGGTATCTACAATTATGACTTACCATGGTAGGCTGCTTTAAGAAATTCTTGGCAGGTGCAGCAGTCTGGTCCTTCTGAACAGTGAAATAATTGCTTTGATCAACAAGATAGGGATGAAATCCTGGCCCTGTTGAAGTCACTGGGAGTTTTGCCATTGACTTAATTTAGTCAGGATTTCTCCTGTTTACTTGACCATTCTCTGTTACTATTCTACTAACATTCATGTAGTGATTGGTAACCTCACTTAGCAGAATGCATGAGAGCAAACCCTGAATTAGACTTCTTTTAAAAGTACCTTCAGAGTCTGAATTCACATCAGGTGGGTCTTTTTTCAGTGTTTGGACAAAAGGAAGGTACAGAGGGTATATTTTATCTTATTACAAATTTGATATTAGTAGAAAGGAAAACACAAATATGGGATTCTGTTCTGGGAGGAAAAAAACCTAGAGGACTGCAGAAGTCTCATTTTTCCATGTAACTTTGGTACTATGATGGCAATACTATACTCTTGTCTTTGTAACAAGTACAGAGAAAAGAGTATAAAGAAAATATGAAAATTGCATTGATTTATTTCTATTACTTCTCACTGAGCACCAAATAGGAAACACTCAGCATGCAGTATTAATAGCTGTCCCAAACCCTTTGCGAAGACTGACTTGAGCAAATCCCATGGTTTTGTTGAAATCTTCAAAGTAGGAGCAGGTAAAGATCAATTGGGGAAGAGAAGAAATAGAAAGAATCTGTAAGTACTTATTCCTTTCAATTATAATTATATGTTACATTTGTTGTAAATCAAATACAGAGAATCTAATGATATGTTATCACTTATACCATAGGCCGTAACAAAGAGGGGTTTTTTGTAATTGATACTTAACAAAATCAAGCATTTAGCTGATACACTAAAAGCCCTACAAGTGTTAGAGAGTTCACAGGCTAAAATGGACAGTTTGCTTTAAGTAGCATTTCACGTTAGAGAAAGTGCAGATGCTGCTGCAAGATGTAATATATTTCCATAATCAACAATAGATAACAAGAATTGTTTAACAATCCATATCCTATGTGTGCACTTAAGCCATAGGCAGATCAATAAAAAAGCATTAAGCCTGGTGCCAGCTGAAGATATTATACCTGCAGGCTGTTTGGCTACATAATGGAAACTGGAGCTGGATTTCAGTAACTCTATTTAGGTAAATCATTATCTAGACAATGTCTTTTCCAATTTCTCCTTTAGTTCTGGGTCATTTAGAAAGGGGAAAAAAAATCTATATTAAGCCAATGGAGTTTCTTTTTTAGCATTTCTAACAAATAATTTTTTCTATATATGAGCAAAGTGTAGCTAGTGTTTTAATTTAAATCATGTAGTGCTTCATAACAATAATATAATCGCTTTATCTTTTAAATGAAGTTAATAATGAGTTCCTCTGTTAAAATTAAATAGAATAATCTTTTTCAAGGCTTTGAAAACCTCTAATTTTTTTGTCATACATTCAGAATGTTAAGGGATGTATTACATTCTAGATACTGGTCTGATTTCATAAATTTTCAATGAGGAAGAAAGTACATTGTCCTGCAGGGAACTGTTAAATATGAAATTGTGATCAAAACTTGAAGTTTCAGGAAAGAACAGAGTTAAAAAGCATTTAAAACATGTTCAGAGGGGACATTGAATCTTCAATGTGAAGTCTTACACTCTCAAGATAGGCTACCATTGCTCTGCTTTGCTTGCTGTTGTAGACATGACCAAATTAAAGCAAAAGGGTAGAGAATACTTTTTTACTAATGAAATGTATCCTGGGCCTTTGTTTATTCTGTTTTTGAGGTCATTAAGCTCATTTTATAGAGGGGAGATAAGACAACCTAGCATGTTTCAGTAATCTTGAGAGAAAATTACTTGAAAATAATAGAATCATAATGCCACAGTAAGCTTGTCTATACAGCAAATTCTTTATATGATCACAGACTTTTCATGGAAGGAAATTAAGAAGCATGATGTTTACATAGTGGGATTTTTTTAATGGTAGTTTGGGGGGTTTTTGATGGATGTTGTTTATTTGTAGAAATTGTCCCCAATTAAGTAACTGTTTTTAATGAAAGAGTTCAGATCTTAGTAAGGTCTGCAGGAATTTTGGTGCTATTGGAGTAAAAGTTGATATCAAGTCAAAAAATCCCCTAACCTACCAGTCAAAATGATGTAATTGTTTTTTCATATTGAATACTTCTCTGTCTAATGACATGAAGACGACAATATTTGATAATAGTGTTTGTAGTAAATTTGACTCTAAAATATTTAGAATAACTTCAGATATTCCACAGTTGTGGGCACTAAGAGATTACTCATGGTGTTAATGAACTGTCAAAAGAAGTTGATATCACATATCACAGGTGTGAAGTCAACAAGCTACAGTGATGATCTTTGGATGCCATATTTTAGGTGGTCTTTGGTTTGCCACTCAGATACAGGTATTTTGGTTAGTTTCTTTCAAGTAATGTACAGGTAGAGAAAGTATAGCTAGTAAGTCAGTGCAGTGGCAAGATAGTTTAAAGAAAGAGGAGGAGGACTGTGAAAAGAACCAGTAAAGGAAAAATTACATTGCTGAAGTATAGGAGAAGCAGCAGGCATGGTGTTTAATCAGTAGCTTCACAAAGTCCACCAAATAATTTCAAATATATCAACATTTGCAAAATCCTAGCTTTGTCTGAGAATGGCTTTAAACAATAAAAAACCAATTTCAGATAATATTTGAGTTTCCAGACCAAGTAGTGTTTATAGCCTAGAAAAAGGGATACTAGTATGTTCTCCTGTGAGAGGGTGTACTGAGTATTGCTTGGCTGGGTTTTGGTAGCAGGGGGCTGCAGGGGTGGCTTCTCTGAGAGGCTGCCAGAAGCTTTGCCCATGTCCAACAGAGCCAATGCCAGCCAGCTCCAGGACAGACCCATGGCTGGCCAAGGCCCAGCCCATCAGAGATGGTGGCAGCAACTCTGGGATAATGTATTTAAGAACAGAGGGAAAAGTCTCTTAAACTGCAGCTGGAGGGGGGAGTGAGAATGTGTGAGGAAAACAGCTCTGCCGATGCCATGGTCAGTGGAGGAGGTGGTGTTGGTACTCCAGGTACAGGAGCAGAGATTCTCCTGAAGCCTGTGGTGAACACCATGGTGAGGCAGGCTGTCCCCCTCCAGCCCATGAAAGTAGATGATGGAGCAGATTATCCACCTGCAGCCCATGGAGGTGGATGTGCCCAAAGGAGCTTGGGACCCCAGGGAGAATCTGGCCTGGAGCAGGCTCCTGGCAGGACCTCTAAACCTGTTTCCTCTCTTTTTTTTCTTGATTAGTGTGATTGGGAAAATCAAGCTATAAGATCTCTCCAGTTTTGTGTTATTTCTCCGATACTTTTAGTTGTATTTGGAATAATATATTTCATAATTTAGTTTTTATCTTTCTTTGTATACTTTCCTTGAAGATGAGGTACACATTTCTAAATTATTTAAATAAGCATTACAAAATATATGTTTAAGTTGAAATAGACTTTCTGTAGTGTATGCTGATGTTGCACAAACAAAGAAAAATGTGATTTAGAAGAGAAGGGAAGTAAGGACTCCCCTTTGCATAGAATTTTCACTTTGTACTTTAGCAGATTTCAGGGTATCCAATCACATTTAGAAATATAGTGTGTTTTAAAAATGAGTAGGCTGTTGTCCTGGTCAAGCTACAAGATGATCCTTAAAAACTAAAGAATTAAATAAGCATAAGGCATAGAAGTAGCAGACTGAGGGCATCGCTTGCTCTGTCACTTTATTTATTATCTTAGACAGTAGCAGCAATGTCAGCTTTTAAATAAAATGAAACAGAACAGTTAATCCTCTGCTTTCTCATATAAAAAGCCACTTTGTTTCAGACATAGCATTTTTATTGTAAAAGCAGATCTTGCTTTTGACAAAAAAAATGAGCCAACCAACCAACCAAAACAAGAAAAAACCCCCAAAAAACCCCCCACCAAAAAAACCCCACCCAAAACCGAAAAACAAAACAACAAAAAACCCAAACCAAACAAAACCCCCCCCCAACAAATACCCAAAAAACCTCCTGAATTTGAATGGAGTATTCCCTAACTATTAATTATTTTCTAGTGGATGGAATTCATTATATGACATCAGTCAAACTGAATCTCTTCCCCATCTCTGAAAAGTTCAGTGCCAGGGTTCTTTCCAATTATTAGCGATTTTCAGAGGAATGATTTTTCAGATCTGCAGATACCTTGTGTTTGATCAAAAGATATTTTGCAATTTTTTAAAGTCGATTCTATTTAAGGTTTATCATGTGAAGTGCATGAATCTCCTGGCTACTTCTTAAAATGCTTGCAAGAGATATGGCACAAAATATATGCAAAATAAATATTTATCCCTTAGTTGTATCATTTTCATAACATTTGAATGGTAGTGACTTTAGTAAAATTGCATGATTTGCACAGATATAGGTGTGGTACTAGTGAAAGATTAAAATTCTATGCAGTGTGTAGAGTAAAATTTTCTGGACAGGAAGTTCTATAAACTAAGGAAAATGTTCTTTCTATAGGATAAGATGTAATTTTAAACTATTATGTACAGTTTTTGTCCTCATTTCCTCCAAATAAACTAAATTAATTAAATGGTATTATGATACTTAGTGAAGCCAAAGTTGCCTTTTCTTTATGCCTCTTAAAGTCAATCCCAGAGATTTTAATGCTATAGAAGGTTGAGCTAATGTAAGGTAATACTTGGATTTATTTGGTCAGTGGAGTATATAGTGAATGAAGTATTAAATGCTAGTGAAAATAAAGTAAATATAAGTAATTTATGTTTCTTTTTGCAGTCTTGGAGCAAAGATCGGTTAGTATAATTGGATTGATTCTTAGTTCCCAGTGCAATGAATAAAAGTCATAGTTGATAATTATGTTAAAACATTTTTAATGACTAAACAAATACAATGTTTTTTATGTGCTCTACATGCTATGGACAAGTCTAATATTTAGGTACAACTGAGAAAGTAGAAATTTCCAATACATCAAAACAATGCTATCTGATATAATTTACAGAGAAGCACGAATTTTGAGCAGAGGTTGCTTTTCAGTTGTGGAAAGGAACTTCAGTGTTATAAAAAAAGAGAATTCTCTTTTTTCCTTTGAGTGCTTTGATTTCCTAAACTATTAGTGCCCAAAGGATCTATATGCAGTTTGTCTTATAAATCCAGCAGATAAATGTTGGTTTATTTCAATAACATTAAAAGAGGATGCTTTTATCCATGTTTATTTCATCACTAGATAGATAAATTAATAGATAAATAGAGAATAGTAATTTATTTAAGTTCTAGGAATTGGATAACTATTCATAATTAGATAACAGATAATTGGGTAATTTCAGAATAAATAATAGATAAATCTGTATCTGCTTTGACCTCTGTTCCCTGTATTTTCTATTTGGAGGTGACGGAAGGAAAGGGAAAAAAGAAACCCCTTGTTCAGAAACTCCATCTCTGTGTTAGAATAAGGTAATTTAGTCTCATTCATAAACAGAATTATTTATCTCCATGGTTTCTGTTGAGGGATGATTCAAAGCCCTTGCTCTCTTGGTAGTCAGAAACCTAATTTCTAGTAAAAATTAATTTGTGAACAATTCGTTCTTGTTCTAAGAGTGTCTTCTATTTTGCCAGACACTAAGGATTTCTGGCCTAATTGTATTATTGATAAAGATCAGTCTGTTCTCTTTTTAGTGGTCTTAGCTCAGCAAGACTGGTCATGTGTTCAATAAGGTATGTAATTCCTATATGATCCTAGTAATCTTCAGCTGAAGTTTTCTGAGTTTATTTAACCTGTCACATACATGGTAACAGGAATTGAACTCAGTGTTCCAGATGTCTTACCAGTATCTTGTTCAATAGTATTACTTCTTTCTTGTTCCTTACATGAAACACTTTCAGGTGGATTTCAAAATTTTACTAGTCATCACACTGGGACCTTTTCTTTCTGTCAGCCTGTGATGATTTCTGTGGGTTTTGTATCTTCTTTCATTTCCATAATACCATCATTTCTCACTCTCATAATATTAAAGTAACTGCAATTGTTATTGAAATATTTGTGTTTTGTTGCTAAAATTTGACATTTTGTGTACAAAACTACTTTACGGTAGTTTTCCAAAGTGACCAATTCTGTACACTGCTCTTTCAGTAGCTCATCACAATAGTGCTAGGAAGTATTCCTCTACCAATTTAATTTTGTTTTTCTGAGCAACATGCATTTTTCAGTACCTACATTTTGATCACAGTTACTAGTCCACTGTCTTCTGTTATCCACAGCATATCTGATATCGTATCTGATGTCAGTGTGTTTTGTTCCTGAATTCTCCCAGCCCAGAATCATGCATTAGCATACATCCCAAATGCTTTTTCTTTGATTTCACTCAGTTTCTCATCTGGATTAAGCACAGGTCCCTCATCAACTGTTTCTGTCTTACTACTGTTCTGTCAAGGCTGTCTAAAACATTCAAAATCCCTAGCATAACATGGCCTCATGCAGCAAATTGCATTGTCTTTTATTTCTTGTTCACAGCTAAGATCAAAATCCCATTTTCACTAACCTGCATTTTTTACCTTCCTCCTGTTGTTAAGTGTTTTGCTTAGGCCAATAAACTGTAAACTCCCTGCAGACAAATAGTTATTTGTTCCCCTGAATCAGTCAAAGACTGCTCACTTTGACAGCCTTTGCACTATGGTTGTGTGATGAAACACTTTGGTAACTCTTGGGTTACAGCACTGCAAACCAGGCCACATTTACAATCTCTTCAACTTCTGAGTGCAGGGAATGAGGACTTGCTCTTCACTAGTAAGTCCAAATTCTGTGTGTGTATGCACATATATACAAGTATATAGTGTCTGTATATTAGTCTTCATAATTGAGTCTTCAACTGGAAGAAAATTTCATATATGTGCTCCAGGAAATACAAGTGTTTTAAATGGGAGTAGCTGCAAAATAATCCTCTAAATTTTTTACAATGATGGATACCATGAGGGTTTGTTATCAAGACTATAAAATTCAGTTTTAGTCTGTTTACTTTCACTGTATGCTGAAGAAAGGTTAGAGACAACATAAAGACGATCTTGTGAAAGTTTTTTTGACAAGCATGCTCCAGAGATCCCAGCTGCTCTAAACACTGTCTTTGAGGTGCACTCTATTGTATTGGCAGATAGAAACCAGAACTGGCATTGCAAATTCATTGAAATATGCTTTTAGGAAAAATAATCAGGAAAGTGTTTATCAAAGGGAACATTACCTATTGAAGTTTTTGATGTAAATTAGTATAAAAGTCTCAAGGTCTAGTAGCCTCGTTACTACTGTGTATTACCAAAACAATGCAATGCAGCTCTACAAATAAAAAAAAAAAAAAAGTCTTACTAAAGAAAATGTTTTGTATAAAGTTCTTTATGCGTTTCATATGTGCATATATCCAAGTACATATATACATATATTTATGCACACAAAATAAGCTTATCTGTATAAACCAAAACAAAAGCCTTGCATATTCTTCTTGCTCAGCAAAAGAGCAGCATGAAATTAGTTTGTTAGTGAATGGAAAATGTTGTCCTGAGAATAGATTGACAACAGTATATTCTGTAACTTCTGCTACTGTTGTATTTAAGCATTTTGAAAGAAAACCATGTTAAGTTATGATAAACAAAAGTTATACTTAGTGATATACTGAATATGGGAAAGAGGATGTGAGACCCAGTCAGTAAAAACCACCAGGTGTTTTGTGAGGCAGTGTACTCTGAAAAAATAGTGATTTTGATGACTATGTTGTTTGTTAAGAGTTGATATTTGCCTTGAAAAATTCCTCTGTAAGCTGATTTTTCTTTTCTGTTATGCAAAAGCAGATGGAAATACTCCAAGCACACAAAATTCAGTAAGTTGCCTCTCCCAGCACATATCAGAAGACAGAGCATGTTTTTCAGCCAGTCTGTTCTCATCAGGTGAATAGGTGTTTGAATGGAACGGTGCACTTATGTGGCCAAAGCGCCATCATTCATCCTTTGTTCACAGTGTGTAACAAGTGCCTTTGATAGATATTGGGTGGCATTTATACAGTTCACTCTTCCTGCATTCCCAGTCCTGAGTTAGTAAGGGTACTACTGAATGCTGATCTTGTGTTCTTGGCTGAATGTCCAATAATGTGTCTTTAATGAAAACAGCTGTTGGATCTGCTCTTAGCAATGTGTTTCCCAATGCCATTTGTATGACTTGCATACCACATGCACTGAACCTCATCCTGGAAGAATGGCCAAGACTATTTGACAGTTTAAACACCACAGTTGCTCCCATAAAGAACTTCTGCTGCCAAAGTACCCTGAACTTTGTAAGTCAAGGTTTTATGAATTCAGGCATGTTCAAAATATTTGAATGGGCTACAAGCTCAAACAGAAGCCACACAATTGGTGTGAATTATTTTTGCATAGCCCTCCATGCAAATAGTGACAACTCGTTGTAGGAAAAAAGCTATGGAATTTAAAAACTGGAAGTTTTTAAAGAAGCATTTCAGTAAAACATGAGTAAATCAGAACAACAGTCTAATGTGTCTCTGTGTGCTTCCATTGAAAATATGTTTTGGTGATTTTCAATGACCTTGGACTACATATGCTGTTGGTATAATTTTTTCCCCTAATTTATTATTCTACTGGAATGCAATACAGAAATATTTTCCATCGTTTTGTTGAATTTGGTTGTTCAAAGCAGACAGAAAACAATGGAATTTTGTGACTGCAAGATTGTAGCCACTGTTAGACTTCAGTGATATGTTCTGAAATCTATAACTGATTATTTAGTGACTCTACATTCTGCAAATGAATATCCAAACTAAACCTGGACTGTTTGCTATTGTGAATTGTAACAGTGTTTGTTACCAGACATCCATTTAGGAGGAAAAAACAAACAAACACATCATTTTCTCTGCCTTCCCTCCTCCCTGCCATCCTTTCTGTCTTAGTCCCCCCACCTCTTCTTTCTCCCTCCCTATTTCTCTCCTTTACTTTTTCCTTTCTTCATAATTCTTCTCCATCTTTCTTCTCAAACTCTGCAATGGAAATGTGTTTGCATTCCTGGAATTTGTCTATTCAAATGATAGCCTCTAATCCAGGTCTGTTATGTGAATAGATGTTCTGGATCTCATGGATCTCATAATACACTCAAAAATATATTGCTTTCTTCTATAGATTGTGTTGTTTTATCTTCCATTTAAAAAGCAGCACTAGCATGACTTATCTTCACAACCTGCATGCAATGTTTATTTCAACAGGCAGGCTACTTTCTGATAGGCAGATCCTAATGAGATTTACAGGACTTGAATAAATGTAGCTAGCAGAATCAGTACAAGTAATTGATAAACTCTTTTAGCGACAATAACGTCTAAGGCATTAGACTGCATTTTACGTGTGCACTTTCCTAAAATTGCCGACGCAATAGAAAAACCAAGTGAACGTGTTTTGGGTATAGCTTTTTGGAATCTCTATGAAATAATTTAACTATTTAGATTATCTCCAATATATAATAGTATACATATGGATGCAAAGCCTGCTATTTAGAGAGCTTCCTCCTCACATTTTGACGATCCTGCTGCCAAAGACTGCTCAGGAAGCTGTTTTTTCTTCTTTCTGTAGACTCTTGTAAGAGTTAATTTCAGAGGAAAATGGAAACTTTATGCATAGTTTAGGTTGTGATTGAGTGGAAGAGAAAAAGGAAACTCAAATACTCTACCTCAAAGTGCCTTTTCATTTTTTCTGATGTATACCGCTTTTGTTTTGCTGTTTTTCAAGTCTTAAAGCTATATTAAAATGCATAAAAACATGGTGATAGGAACCTGTAGGAAAACTGTCAGTACTTAATTTTTGTTCAATATGTGTTATATGTTTATGTTTCCTTTGGGTGTGGGTATCTTTTTCCAACTTAAGAACCAAAAGTGTTACAAAAACAGATGTAGTGAAAATAAGCAAGAGAAGTCTCATTTCCTATGGTGAACAAAGTTCACAATTAGCTTGAGTGCAATTTTATGCATGCTGTACCCTATCAAGCAGTTTTGTTGACAAAAGCTTGCTTTCTTGGATTTATCACAACTGATAAAAGATCTGTGATGCCAGACAAGAATTTAGCTACACAGAAAAAGGGGAAAGAGTGGGTCAGATATAATAACATATTCTAGATGTTATTCCTGCCAACAATTAATGGGGAAATTCATTTTATGAAGCTCTGTTTACAGACTGACATCTGGAGGACTTCTCAGCTTGGATAATTTCCAGTGTGTAGATTTATGTGCTACTATTTCTCCTCTTTCCTCCTTTTTTCTTTAAATATTTCACTTTTCAGATCTGTACCATTCAGTTAATTGTGAATGAATGTGAATCATTTTGTTGCTGTGATTTCTTTTAGGATTCAATGTGCATAAAAACTGAAAATGCTTGCTAAAACAGACATTCAATAAATACTTATTGAAATGTATTTAGAGATACATTTAGAGGTCTTTTAACTTAAAAAGTTCTGACCAGAGAAGTCAGAATATAGACTATGAGTAGAACTTTTGAAGTACGAAATGAAAAGCTTGTAGTCCTAGTAGAAAAGGTGTTGTGGTATTTTGGTGGGTTTTGGTTTTTCTTTTTTTTTTTTTTCATATAGCTGTCCTGAGTTGTGAAATCCCGGTCTACCATGGTTTAAATATTATATTCAGTAGTGTGTATTTGTGCCTTATCCAGTTTCTTTTTCAGTCTAGTGAAAGTTTGAAATTTGCTTTGAGTGTTTCCCTTCTTTCAGTGTGACAATAGTGTTAGTGTGGTCTCCACACCTTCCTTCCTGTGGGAAATCATAGAATGTTGCCAAGGGTATCCATTGTTATCTTGAGGATGTGTTAACTGTGCCGATTGAAGTGAGAAAATGGAATTTCCTGTTAGTTTCATTGGAAGAAATGGGTACCACTTGTGTTGAGGCAGGCCAGGTGTAGATGAGGGTCCAGTCATGCTACCCAGCTCTGTGCATCAAGTTAAGGGGCGTGTTTAGCAAATTTGAGTCGCTCTTTCATTTAGAAGGTAGTACTGGTATTAGAAGGGCAAGGTAGAAATGATCCTGTAGGCCTCATTGTCCCGAAAAAAAGGTAAAAATATAACTATTATATTGCTTCCTTGTCACTTATTTAAATAATTATTGTCACAAAAAATCCTAGTGAAATCCTGCCCCACTGAGAACAGTGCTTTTAGCACATGGAAAGCCTTTATGAAACAACAGCATTTAAAAAAAAATCATAGGAAACAGTCATTGGCATCCTTGCAGAAGTAACATGTAATCACTACTAATTAATATTGGTGGTGCTATTGCTCTGTGTATTCTGTCTAAAATTTCTTTTTATGTAAAATTATATGTCACTGGTAACATTTCAGTCATCAGTATTCTCAGTAAAATAAACTTATGGAAGAAGTTAATTTTGCTTTTAGTTGTAATAACTTCTGATGGTATCATAACAAGTAAATCTCAATGAATCTCTCACATTAAAATCAAAATACATCATCCTGCTTCCTTTTAACAAGTAGTGTGTTGTAGCTAAGGGCAAATAGACGTTTTCCAACTTTTATTCAGTTACCGTCAGCATTGAAAACTACTGAAATATTTTGGCACCACAGGCCATCAGTCCTCAAGGCTATGTAAGTTACTAAATTTTGGGGTTTTGAATCAATGTTAGAAAAGTTCTCTATTTCCATGTAAAAATTCAATAGATACTAATTGACTTGATGAGTTTTCGCTCATGCTGTTACAACATGTTATAATACTAAAATGTATTATGCTGTTCTTAATAGTTCTTTGGGGCAAGAAACCTCAATTTTGTATCCTGTATTTACAGGCTAGTGTTTAAGAGTGTAGATTTTATCTGAACAATAAGAATGAAAAAAAATGAAATTGACTTTTAAAGCACTGATTTTCCTTTTCTCAAATCTTGTCGTTTACATTTTAGTCACAATTTTCAAATAGCAACAAAAGTATTGGTTTGAAGATATTTATTTTCATGTAGGTTGTTGGTACATTTATATTTAATGCAATGTCAGACATGATCCCACTGTTATGATATTTTA
>VWYP01013140.1:4464-17333 GCA_013400435.1 Pycnonotus jocosus
AAAAAAGGTTTTATTGATGTAAATAAAACCACAAAAAAGTAAAGTTAACAGAGTGAACCTTAAAAAAAAAAAAGGCTACAATGGCTACAATCATTATCATGCTCCTTCAGCAAGACAGGGACAGGCATCAACTGAAGTGAGGCAGTAAAGGTCTCCAAGCCATAGCAGAGAAAAGAGGGTCTGGCTTACCCTGCCGGGAATGGATGTGATGCACTGAACTGCTAAACCAGACAAGGTCAGCATCAATCCCGGTAATAACAGCTTGCTCCCAGAGGGACTCGCCTGTGATGGCACAACACAGGGGAGCACACTGGGGAAAATAACCAAATTATGAAGCTGTTACTGAGTCAAATTCCTCCCTGCAACTGGCCAAATGGAGGTGACAGTGGAATCAGTCCTATGCAGTAACACTCAGAACCATCTAATTTACACCCCTTCAGGCTAATGAATAATCACACGAATGCATGTGATCTTTGCTGCAGGATATCAAAGCGTACATAGTCTTTGTATTCATGCATCTAATTAGCCTATTTCAAATCACTGAAATACTGAGGTAGAGTGCATGCTATAACAAAGTTAAGCTTGTCAGGCATTCCCTGAAATAAAGCTCTTCAGTAGGCAATTTTCAACTTCCCTGAACCATGAAGTCAATGTTGGGAATTTCATACATAATTAAAGCAAGTTAGACCAAGATGAATCTTATAGACAAAAAAATAAAAATCATACCTTTTAGACCAAATTGCTTAAAATATGTTAGTATGCAAACCAATACCTCTTAATGCTGATCTGTATCAGGAGACAAAGTACTGAAAACAAACAGGCTTTGGGACATTCATACCTCTTTCTGTCTTTCACACTATCAAGCTACACATGTTAAGATTAAGCTTTACTCCTACCACATAAACTTTCTTTTAAATAGCTTGTATTTCTCACTTTAGTGGAAATGCAAGGATTGCATCATGTGGCAGGTACTAATAAATATTCACAGAGAACATAACTAAGCCTCCAGAGAGGTTTTAGTTACTCTCACAGAAAATTACTGAATGTAATATGCAACTTAGAGTGGATGCCTCTGAAAAATTGCAGAGGGTCCAACATCAGGGAATTGGGTTTATGCACATTCCAAAAAAGGAAACACCTTGTGACAACCAAAACTTTACAGCCAGCAAACACATCTCACAAGGAGACAACAGAAGAAGAATGACACTACTGAATGAATGGGGATATTTAAGTGTGAAGCAGAAGTCAATTTAATTCCTATCCAAGATACTTTTCTTTCCAGCAAAATGTAAAACACGGACAAGTAAGACCTCTATTAGTGATCAATCTACAGTTTGGAATACCACTGAAAGAAAAAGACAACAAAATAATCAATCAATTGAGTAAGGACAAACATGTTTGCTGATGGATCTAACTGTTTAAAAATCCCAGTGTGACAGCATAGCATGAGTGACAGCACTCTGGGTTGTCTCTAATACCCACTGTCTTCAGTGAGTCTCTGAAATGATGAGAGGAAGTTCTGATCAATGATCTGTATCCAGTAAGTACAAAAATAAATACCTCTGACCATCTAACTGCATTTAGATAACTTACTGGTTTTGTACTCTTATGCCAGTAATATCCAAATGCATTCACTACTCTCACATGTCAGTGTGAGATGAGGTGGTTTATTCTTTTGAAGAATCAGGCTCACATTGGTAGTAATCATTACATGGGAAAAAAAGCACACAAGCTGAACACAAAACCAAAAATATTTTATTTCTCAAGTACTGAGTCAGGTTAACAAAGGCCTTCAGAAGAGTTTAACAGTTTCTTGGAGACAAAAAGACTGAAAATCAAACTAGAATCAGAAGAGGCCAAGACCAGACAAGAGGCTGTCTGAACGCTCCATAAGTTTATGGCTTCAACTGAAGAGGGTTATCTGGAGCTTTCTGAAGTAATTGAGAAGATTCCTATTGACTTCAGTACATTTTGGATCATATGCTATGGTCCCACATACTCCTAAATCAGACAGAACTATTGTCTCTTACTTAGCAGTAATATGTCTTCCAAAAGACGTGATTTTCAAATTAACAAAAGCAAGCCCAGCTTACCTGTCATACCGTGGGTTCAAAGGAGAATGTTCACCATTAAATTTAGGACTGCTTCTAGAAATGGTACTTCCTGGTGAGGTATTTGCTAACCGCTGCAACAGATACATAATAAATGCATTACAACTTTGATGAACACAGAGAAAGTATCTAGATTTGTTGAGAAAAAAGTGTGCATCATCAAAGTTACAAACTGGATGTATTTAATATATGTTTCTTTATATTTTATATTTATACATTTAGCTACTTACATTTAGTTAAACCTTATAGTTTATATATTACTGAGGATCAGAGGCCTATTACCTATAGCACTTAAGCTTCACCACCACCTTTGTACTGAACTTACTAAACATGTTCAACCACAAAAGACCACAGAATTTTCAAGAGTATGATTTCATTGACTACACCCGAAGTCTCTGAAATGCTAAGCTGTGAAAAGTCATATTTAGACCATGGCATGCTAACTACTAAGAAAAGGGGAACTGTCACTAGCTGGGCTAGTTTCAGGAGAGCTACCTCCTAGTTCTTGAGAGAAATAGTGAAGGAAAGGTCTTGACTGTGACAAAGTATTTTGTACATTCTGGTGTGCCTCCACACATTTATTCACTGGAAACAGCTTCTTCTGTCTTCCCTGTAATATGCTCATTAATATTTCCGGGCTTGACAATGGGAAATGGTATCCATTGTTGCAACTGTAGCAAATCTCTGGTAGCTTGTATCAGTAAAAAGCACTCATGTTCACTGGTATGGAATACTGAAAACAGGCAGTCACCTGATCCCTATTTTCCTCCTTTCTGTCCAGTATTGTCTTTGTGGGCCCATTATTCTGGTTCTATCCTTCTCAAAAAGCTATCTGCTTTCCTTATGATGCCCAACCTTAGCTTTAACAGGTGTCACAGGACTGCAAAATGACAGTGTAGAGTAGGTTTTCTCCTACTTTCAAGACTTTGTTTCTCTACTTTGGAAGATGTCAGGTGAAATTTGTTATAAGAAACTCCAATGCATTTTGAGAGACCAAAAGGGTCTGACTAAGGTCTCTATCCAGTAGTCCATGCTATTATTTTCCCAGTGACTTGCCTGGACAAAAGTTCAAGTTAGGTTAAGACCTTGCTACTAAACAAGAGCAGTTTTCTGAGAAAGTGTGTTGTCAATGGCAGAACACTCCCATACACAACACAAATACATTCCCTTTAGTGCAAGAGAAACTGTTGATTTATTCACCTCATTAAATATCACAGCATATTAAAAAAACCCTTACTTTACAAAGCACCTCAGAAAGCAGCTATGTTTTAACAGAACTTCCATTATCTAACAAAAGGTAAGTAAAATCCAACAAAACTACAAAGGAGTATTCCCACAGTGAGTCCACTGAATAAAACTCAATTTTCTGAGTAGCCACCAAGGTACCAATTTAAATTTGCTGTGTTGATTCTTACACCTTCCATGACAATGTCAGAAAATCATAAATACATACCAATGATCTGTTGTACTTGCTGAAACTGTTTTCAAGTGCACTTCTTAAACCATCGTTGCTGTCATGTAATTTTCTATTAGCTGATCTAACAAGAAAACACAACTTAACTTGTAGAACTAAAGAAAACATGAAAAACTGAGTAACTTATCAAAAAGAAAAATTTTAAAAATGCTTTTTGAAGACTTTAGCTAAACGCTAAAGAGCAACACAAAACTAAAAACACATTGGCAGATACTCAAGCAAATTATCTGAAAAAATCACTATGAATTTTAGGCTTCAGTGGCAGCCCAGGAAGCCCATTTTCACTTGTACAGCATGGTCTCTGGTTAGGTGAGTGCGAAAAAATATACTGTAGGAATGGTCACAAAAAAACCCAAACCAAAACAAAACAAAAAAAAACCACCAAAAACCCACACAACAACTAGTCCAGCCATTTCTGTACAAAATTACTACTCTTTAAATACTGCTGCGGGGATTCTGAAGACAAATACAATTCACCTCCTTGAAAGAAATGATTTGTTTAGGATAAGGAAATTAAATAAAGATATTAAAAAATCTATTCATTGTGACCCTTCTTGTGCTCCTATTGTACAATACTGTACACTCTTACTACTTTCTAGACAACAGTAAGACAGGGAGTTACTGGAGAAGCAAAGCCAATAGAAAAAGCAGACAGGCAATAATTTTTATGATAACATGTATAGACTTAAATTGCATTCAGCTTATTAGAAAGAAATGAAAGTTAGTGGGGCTAAGAAAAGAAATGGAAAGAAACCAACTGAAGTGTCAGTGGGTCAGTACCTCAGTAGAGTTAATACCACAGTAACATTTGTGACAGTTGAGAACAACACCTTTTATAATGATTTAGGCCATTTCAGTATTTTCGCTTGGCACTTCTTCCCAAATTTCAACCTGATCTTTTGCATACAAAAACATTTATCTCAAATATGTTGGGATAATGTTTGACAATAAAAAAACTGAATTACTAAAAGCTTACTGAAGTATTTCGATTTGTCTTTCCAGATTATCCCTGTCTTCAGTATACTCTCTGATAATTTCTAGATCCCTGGAAAACAAAACCAAAAATCAAACTTAAATGAACTTACATTTAACAGGACATTCTTATATTTTCACCACATTGCTTTTGGCAGAGTCTATGCTGAAATATGCTGAGAGCCGTTTAACACAAAGTAAGATCACTTGTAGGCTCATTAATCTCTGCCCCTATAACTCAACAAAGACTGTGAATGAAAAATGAAAGATGTACAAAAAAACCACAGGGACTGCCTCATTTTCCCTTGAAATACCATTCATATTATAACCACACAATGAAACTGCCTTTTATGCTCCTTTATAAGAGTAACTAGAAACAGCTTTCATTCATTTTCATTTTGAAAATCAAATGGTTAAGATAGACATGGAAAGCTTCCAAAACTACTTTACCAAATATTCATATAGATACTCATGTGAGTGCAAGCCATGAAGAAAAAAAATGCCTGATGATGTATGGGTGTTTTATTCCTAATAAAGTCCCACTAAAATCAAAGGATACTCTTGCAAGATTGTGAGAGTTTGTTTCAGAGCCAGAACTTGCTCTTTCAGAAACCTAACAAGAAAAGTGAACAGCATGGATAACATGGTGTCAAACATGTAACTACCCTTAAAGGCAAATTTAGAAAATAACAGTTACCAACTGCATACATAATAATTACATCAGAAAACAGATTTTGTTTTTCCCTGGTGAAAATACTATCATGTAGAAGTAACTTACCTCTCAGTGTTCAAAGACTGATCTGCATACTCGCTTTTCAAGGTATCTAACTCACTCTGTAGAAAAGCTATATTTGTCTGTGCTTCTAGAAGATCTTTCTTAAGTCTCTGATTTTCCTTCAAAAAAGGAAGATATTAGATGTTAGCTGTCATAGTCACCTCCATAATATGTTGATATATTATAGTAATAGAATAAAACAACATCAAAGTTAAATAAAAACTAAACACTATAAAATTTGACATAGAGAGGGAAAGAACATGAAAGAACGCTAAATCAACATAGAAGTCAGTGAATTAACATGCAAGAATCTCTTAACTTTTATTTTTCCATTTAGTTACAAGAAAATGGGACCACATCATCTGAAGTCATTTTAAAATAACCTATATAGAATGTCTATACACTTAAACAAGTACTTTTTCAACTTAAAAGATCCACATACACTTATCTGTGACTTTAAAAGTTTACTTTCTACCTTACCGGTACCAAATGTAAACAAAAAACAAAACAAAACAAAAACAAAACAAAACAAAAAAAAAACCCCAACCAACCAAAAATCAAAATCCAAGTCCCCACAAGTATAACAATCTCTATTGCAGACACTAAAACTGAGGCTAAATTAATGTGTTAATAATAATAATAACCATCTCTTACCAGCAACATATCATGTAATTTTTTTTTCAGTTCAGCTACATCTTCCCTGTGATTGACATATCTGGATTGCTCTTCCAGCTTGAAGTATAAAAAAAATTCACAATTAATGTATTTGATTCTTCTCATTAAAAAAAAAAAAATTATGGAAATCACAATAAATAATCCTTAAAGGGTTTTGCCGTTATTAAACTTTCTAAAACTTAAAAGAGTTTTTTTCTGAATGTACTAGCAGACAGCATTATTTCAGAAATTATTGGCTTTCTAGAAAATTGATATGCATTTTGCATTCTTTGGGTAAAAAACACTCATAACTAGTGACACAGAAGACAAGCTATTAAGATAGAAACAGATAGAAACACTAACTTAAAAAGATATAAAAAACTATCACTACCTCAGCTATGTAGTATTTGGACAAGAAGATTTCATGCTTCTTTTGAGAAATTTCCTTTTCTATAAATGTTTTTTTAAATGTAATTAAATACAAAACCCAAAAAATGTATCCACTTTGCTTGCTATAATTCTGGTAAAACTTACAGCAAAAACCAAGCTCAAAATTAAACCCAAATTACAAAATATGCCAAAACATCATTCCTGAGATTTCAGTCACTTTACTACTAGGTATCCAACTATGAGATCAGATTGCAGTTGGGTTCTAAAAGGCACTATAGCACTACAAATTGCTGTATCTGGGTTGCTAATTCCATCTTTATGTATAAATTCGAAATACTTAGTGGCAATACATTGGACTCTTTCTAATGGACCAAATACTAGACTATGTAACTGCAAGGTCAATAACCTGATGGATCTAAAAAATTGTTAAGCCACAGAATCTAGGTAATAGTTGCTGCTCCCTTTCCTAAGTATTTCAACAAATTATACAGCATGAATACAAAAGCACAGAATAACACAACCTAAAAATCATATGCAGTTGCCATTTACTAATACAGATTAAATTAAAAACTACAATTATGATTATCCATTTTGAGGGAGGTATTTCATAAGGTCAAAATCTCTTAAAACACTTAAAAAACCCACCAGACTTCAAATCACTTACCTTTTTAAGTCTTTTTATTGTCACCTGAAGATCCCCAACTTCAGTGTCATACTGGCGCTTCAGCTCATTTAGAGCTTCTTCAGCTTTTTGCTTCTCCTGCAATATTTTCAATATAATTAGAAATTGAGACAAGTTTAAAATGTTTATTAAAAAATTTATTCATGTCTTGAAAAGACATACTTTTCACTTAGACAAATATGTCTTTCCATTCTGTCCCTTCCTTAAGATCCATTGATTCTGATTCTGTAATTGCAGTCCACTTAGAAAACACTCACAGAAACAAAATGGTGGCATGAAAGCAAAGTGTTTCAGCGTTTTTTATTCATTATTGTTGTGTTTAACATTCTCAATGTCACTTACATTTTATTTCTGTTTTTCTTTTGAATCTGGAATGGGGAGCCACATAAGGATGGTCACCATTTCGCCTGTGTTTAGAGATTGCAGCAAGTACTGCCCACTTGTGAGTAAAACACTCTCTTTGCCTTCTATATCCTATATTATTAATACTGTTGTAATTAATACAGCTTTCCAGTAAACTTTAATTTTAGTTTATATTTTCCCTAGTTTCCTCTATTACTGCAAGGAGCAGAGGAGGTAAAAGGTGACAACTGGAGTGGGTTTAATTTTCTCACTGTGTTTGAAACCAGCACAGGTGCTCAGTCTAAATACCATTATCTGTATACAGTACTCAATCTGAGTATCAAACCAAATTCAGCACTCTGAAATTTGTTTTAATCAAAACAGAGAGATTTTGGAAAGAGGCTGCATCAACTACAATGGGAAGAACAGTGTGTGTGGTGTGCTGTAGACTGGTGTGTTTCACTCACTCCAGTCACTCACCAGGGACTCCAGTTTCACAACACAAGAAATCAGAATGCAGCAAGGACAAGGGGAGCCAATGAGACAGGTTGAATTTTCACATGGAAGAGGCCCACATGGACTTGGCTTAGTATTCAGAATTAGAATTTCCTGTAGGTAATGCTGACATTCGTGTGTTAAAACCATAATCAAAGTAATCAATTTAAGGTGGATTCCCCTACTGTTGCCAACTACATAGACTCCTAAGTACTGTTTGGTAACTATTTGCTTCCCTTGAAGAAACAAAATACAGGATAGGCTCCTGCAGAAGCAGGTGTCCCGGTGGCATGAGTGAGATCACTCTGACAAACAATAGCCTTGATCACAGACACTAAGATTAATGGCTTAGTACATTCCCACAAAGTAAATAACTTAACATTTACTCTCAGGGCGTTTTAGTAGGCGCGGTATGTGGAGCTAGGAGCTACAAGGAACACTGGAGAGCGAAAACGAAAAAAGCCTTGTGAGAAACAAGTTAACAGACCATCTTTCATACCTATGGCTAGATGCAAACAGTGATTGAGAATACAGACTAGATTTAAATGATATATGGAAGATCGACTTTTGCATAATGCTAGTACATAACTGTAGATGTTCTCAGAGCAAGCAAACACACACATCCCAGTCATCTTTTTAAAGCAGTGAAAAAGAGTATTCGGGGTTTTTTCAGTAGTTCATAATTTTTTGATTTTGTAATTTTTCAGAGAAAATATATTTGTTTTCTAAACATTAACAACTTAGCTTCTCTGGAAGTGAAATTACTAAGAAAATTACTAAGCACTACTAAGAGCTGCATTACCACTAGTTAAACATATTAAAACACACATTTTTTTTCTTTTTTTTTTTTTTTTTTTAGAGGTGGTATCTGTAACATTTTTATGCCATTATATTTTGTTTCTGGAAACACAACAGGCTTTTAGGACTGTTTTCTCTTGTACAGGAAAAAAAGCTATTT
The DNA here is from genome assembly GCA_013400435.1 of Pycnonotus jocosus. Taxonomy (NCBI): domain Eukaryota; kingdom Metazoa; phylum Chordata; class Aves; order Passeriformes; family Pycnonotidae; genus Pycnonotus; species Pycnonotus jocosus. Next base: position 13,318 of record VWYP01013140.1, read on the forward strand.
GAAGTAAACCTATCAGAATACCATTTACCTTCACATATCAACTACTGTGTACTACTTAAAATCAGCAAGTTGGCAGACAGTATTTTGTTGTTTCTGGTTCTGCAAATACTCTAGTGAAATAACCCATAGCAAATATATATATTGATGTTCAGTATACCTGTGTGTCCTACCAAGCAATAATTATGCCCATAATGTTTTAATTAATGCATTTCTTATGCTCACATTAGAACACTTCCACAAACTGTTATTCTTATGCCCATATAAAGTTTGGCTGATCCTAAATGAATGTAGTAACAACTCAAAATTAAGCAGGGAGCTGGTCCTGCTCCTTTGAATTCACATGTGGCTCAAATGTATCTCTCCTTGGGTAAGAGAAGAGATTTTTACACCTTCTCATATAGACAGCAAGTGGGTTGAAACAACATCTAAAACTGAGCAGATCAAAAGAGAACTTCCTATGAAGTTTGAGAGGCCCAGGCCCTCACTTATCACAGTTACCCTCTCTTGTCTCTAAAATGTATCTAGAGAAGAATGGAGGAAAGATTATTATTCCAGGCAGCTATACAAAGCAGGAGCAAACAATCCAAGCATTAAATTCTACATAAATTCTTTTACTAGGAGAGCTAGATTGCATCCTTTAATGCTGAAATATCATTTTCTCCAGTCTGTTTCCAATATTAGTCTCAGAAAGAAACTCTCCTTGACCAGTATGTGTCTTTCCCTTTCCCACAAAGAGAAAGACTTTTTTTTTTTCCTGGTTTATTACACCCAAGCAGATATTCCTCTTTATGAAAGCATTAAGATAATCATTTTTTATCTCATGGATAGCCTTTTTTCATCCAGGTGCTGCCTACAGCAGCTTGGAGTCAGTCCACCAGGATCAAAACCAAATATGGCCATCAATCCTACTTAAGACCACTGAGAATTTAGTAATTATGAAAATCTGTAAATATAAAATACTCACTTCCTTTTTAACTTTATGCTCTGCAGCCTGTATCCGCAGTTCCATCTCTTCCTCTAACTCACTGAGTTGAACTGCTGCTTTGTCCTGAGCTCTAAAATTTAGAAGAAAATATTTGCTTAGGAATTGCCCTCTGGCTTGAAAGAAACACTGTGTGAAACACATCCATCTGCTCACCTCAACTAAAACAAATTAGACAGACAGACATGGAAACAGTTTAACATTGCCCAGACCTCAAAACTGGTGCGGCTGGGAACCTAAATCCCAAATTATTTTGAAGGTAATTCAAAATATCTGAATGGAATTTGAAGATAAATCAAAAAAACTGGCAAATTATATTTTAACTAATAGCTGCAAGCTGATGATTAGCATGAAATACATCACATCTGCATTTTTAAAATTAAGTTACAAAGATAAAAGGTGCCTCTCGATATCCCATGAAGAGACTTCAAAAGCAACTTGCATTACCCAGACATACAAGATCTCTGTCCAATCTGTTTGGTTCTGGCAGCTGTGAGACTGACAGTGCCAAGTAGTTAAAATAGGTAAATACACTCCTTGAAGCCCATGAAGCAAAAAAAAATAAAAAAAATTCTAAAATGAAAGTAGAGTGGACATGTATGATAAAACTCAAAGCTGCAGCCAAGGAATAGGAGTCAAAATGTTTTAAGGCATTTAACTAACAATAGCATCTGGAAAATTTTGGTCCAGAATTCATCGAAAGTATGAACAGTTTATCATTTGCAGGCTGCTATATGTGCTTATGCACAAGGGTATGCATACAAACTAACTTCAGAACTCAGTTTACGGAAATACTTTGCATTGCATAATTTGGCATTAACTCTCAGTAGTTTAATCAAAAGAAGCATGAGAACAGAGAGGAAAAAAAAAGAAACTGCAGAACTGAGTTAAGAACACAATTTACTATACCTTTTTACTGCTATGGCCAGAGTTTCCATCTCTATGCTTTGAAGTTTTATCTCTTGGATGAAGTTCTTAATGACATGCTCGTATGGCTGGATTAATCTTGGTTCTGCTATGTGTATGTTCTGATACAGAACACTGACCTGCTCTTGTCTGAAAAAGAGAGATATGCACATGTGTAAATTCTTTTAAATTATGTTTACCATTTCCACTTCTCCACTTTAATATAGCTATTGCAAAAAACACCAAACTGCCTAATGAAGTTGGTTTTTTTTTACTTCTAGTCATAGTGTAGTGAAGAGAATGTCACTGGAGTGGCCCACAACATATATCAAGTTTCTTGATTGCTGTAATGTTAATCATAATCTGTGAAGAAACCTAAGATTTCAGGTCACATAAGGATTGAAAAGGAGTATGAATGCCAACTACCTAAGTTAAAAGGGAAAGGAGATAGAAGGGGGTGGACTGTAGGCAAAATAATACAGCTCTTCAGTTTCAGACAAATTATTCTGGTCTATACCCAAATAAATTTGTTGTTATAAGAAGTTAATTCTGTATATGACTCCCACGTGAAAAATGACAGATATATCTCATAAAGAAGCAAGAAAACATTTCTGTAGGTATTTTAGTTGTTAAAAGTTCTCATAAAAACCATAGTAAAAAGCTGCCTCAAAGCAAGAATAGTATATTCTGATTTCTGTTTAATCTGGACTCACACAGATTGCATACTGTTCTAACTGTCAGAGCAAAGAACCTTTACAAGATAAAAAAATAAAAAGGAACAGTGTAAGAGCCAAACCACTATTATGAAGTCTAGTACATAAATAGCACTGATTTCAGTTCATGCTACTGGTATGTCATGCAAACCTCTGTTTTACATGCTAGGTTCCAATTCCTGGATTACATCAGGCAACACGCCAGAAAATATTCGATCACAGAATTTAGCTGTCCTAAGGAAAACTGAATCTGTTTGACATAGACTATAGGCTATAACATGAACAGGTATTCAACAACTTAAAAACTAAACAGAAAAAAAAGGAACAGAGAAAATCAAGTCTAGAAAGGTGCAGAAAACAGGCCAGTAATGAGGAAATGCACATTATCAGAAGCAGAAATACAACCAAAAATTATGTTTTGCAAGTTCAAGTCTAACACCATATCTAACATCACAAATATATCCCTTCTTTGTGTTGCTAATGAAAGCTTGAACTGATTGAACAATCCTCCTTGTTAGACAGCTAAAGTTTTCCTATCTTCAGTGGAGGCAGTGCTATTTAATACCTTCACCATACACATACTAGCAACAATCAGTGTACTTTCTCTTTTTTCCCACTTGATGCAATTCCACAGCTTTGATTTTCAATGCTGCAGCACTCTGCCTCTTGTATGTTGTTTCTCCACTGAAAGTCTAACTTACTTTATTAAACAGTTCCATAACTGTTACTATAGCTCAAATTCCCTTTTAAACCATTTACTTTAAACAATAATTCAGGACACTGTAATACTTGTTTCCAGCTGAAATGTTGACATTCATTTTGAGATACAGAAACATAAAAGCAGCACAAGGAGACAAAGATTTAATGATGCCTGAGAAATTTCTGTGTACATACATATTCCTGTCTTGTAAAAGATTTCCTTTACTTGCTTCCTTGTATTTATTAAGTTAAATATCTTCCAATCTATGCACACTATTTCTGTTTGAAAATGTATTCTGAACAGAGTAATGCTGAGGTTCACAAACAGTTGCAATAACGAAGAGATTTATCTGATCATCAGATACTACAAACTGTACAACTAATATAATATTAAACAACTCCTCAAATGTGTATTATTCAATTACGATTTGCATTTTAAAAAATGTTAAAGACACTTCCAGAATCCACCTGGAGGCCTGTAGTAAGTGGCATTCTCCGGAGATCGATACTGAAACCAGTCTTGTTCAATTTGTTTATCAATGACCCAGATGAAGGGATAGAATGTTTATCAATGACCCAGATGAAGGGATAGAATGTATGCTCAGCAAGTTTGCTGATGGCACTAAACTGAGGAGTGGCTGATCCACCTGAAGGTTCTGCTGCCATTCTGTGGGACCTTGATAACCTGGAGAGTTGGGCAGAGAGAAAATTAATGA
>VWYP01013140.1:20780-43972 GCA_013400435.1 Pycnonotus jocosus
AAAAAAAAAAAAAAAAAAAAGACACAGCATTTGTTTTTTCTCAGGATTTGCCTTTATCCCCTCTCCAGGGAACATACTTCAACTTCCAAGGAAACCTCTCCAGTTCTGACATCATGGCTCATCCTCTCATGGAAGTAAACACAAATTGCTGACAAAAGTTAATGCTGAGTTCTATATTGACTTTGGCAAAAATCCATCCTAATTCATGACAGCAAGAGCATGACAGGTTTTTTATGCAGCAGAGCTTCCCTGCTGTAGTACAGTGGTATATCCCATGAGCATCGCCTGTTTCCACAGTTTAAGTAGCTCACGTTAAGAACAGCATGCCTTTCTCACTTTATCACATCCCCCAGATATTTTCTGTACAGGTCTTGATGAGATGACTGGGGGCATACTGTTATCATAATCACATTAAGAGACTTTGGAATTGTATGAGGCATAAAATCTCCCCATTAGGCAGCACTGAAATCTGACTCTGATGAATAGTCAGTTTGGCTGAAAGTACAAGGCACACAAATAAAACACCCAAAGACTAAAAAGCAAAGCAATGGAGCATGAGGCCTCTCAGAGGGAGCAGATTTAACTCGAAACAGGGATACAAACTTTCTGCTTCTGATTAAACCACCCATTCATGCTCTCACTAGCTTAGTTCATTTTCCAATAAGATTATCTAATTTGCCAAATATTGCAGAAAAATTGCCTGGTAGGGCTTAGTCTTTTTGACAGTCCCAAATATTTGTTCTTTCTGACTGAAGTCTTTGACACTGAAATTTAAAAATCTGTTTTCCAGAAAGTTTTTTGACTGTAATTTACAGAGAGAGAAATGTAATAACTTCATAAGTACAGGATTTCTCTTGTAGTATCACAGGATGTTAGATTATTCCTTGCTCAGGCTGAGGAATGGAAAAGGATTGTCATTAGGGAGACATTCCCACACACTTAAAGGAACACATCTGCCAATTGGGAGCACAGAGCAAACCTTTCAAGCCTTGCCACTGAGATTGGCCACAAGAAACAATGCAACATCCAGTAACACCATCAAGGGCTAAACACTTCCAGCATGGCAGTGCACTGAAGCACTCACTGCTTGAAGCATCAAAAAGATGAGTTTCTTTTTTGCCCATTCCCATACCATTACAAATACTTCCTAGAGGAATAAACTAACAAACATTGCCGACTTCTCAATAAAGCAGATCTCCAAGTGGCAATTCACTATATATATATAAACTAAAGGCATTTCATGATTCTATGTTTAATTACTCATTGTTCCTGATTAAATGTTACAATGCAGATGGGTAGCTGCATTTTAAATTAAATTAAACAAAACAACTAGAAAAAAACAACAAACAAACAAAAAAAAAACCCTCTGTAAAATTCCACTTCAGTCTGACTTCACATGTTAGGTTATCATCATGGAAAGACTTTCCACCTTTTTTTTCCTAGAGGCACATTGCCCACCAAGCACAAGTAAAGGCTAAGGCAAACAATACTGTGACCCACAGTAACCACCTTACCAATAAATCTAACTTAATTTTGTCAAAAAAATCTGTTCAGGTGAGGAGGAAAGGAGCAGGGCTGTAAAGAGACTCTTTAATGTGACTCTGTCTGCTTAATTCCAAACAATAAAACCTCAGCTTCAGTACAGTCTTGAATCTTTTGAAGTATAATCTAAAAGGACTGTGCAACTGATACACCAAATTGCAGAGGTATGATCCATCCCATAATAAAATTACCTTTTTCAAACAAGTAATTAAATTCAAATTACGCTCATTGTAACACATGCTTATTTTAGTATGTGGCAGTAAATAATTTTGCAGTAAATGCCTACTACTACATCAAGGACTGGATCAGGGTATAGATCTATTACTGGGTTTCACACCTTGTTATGAAAGCTTACTTATGCTTTTAGAAAGTTCAGTCACAGAAACCAAACTTTCAGTTTCTGTAATGGAGACAGAACCATGTGTATCGTGAACATTTTCCCTGTGATTTCCATGGATACTCAGTCAAGCTGAGGAGTGACAGAAACAACAGGCGTATACCATGGCATTTTCTCCTGACTTCAACCCTTTTCTCACTACTTCCATTTGCTATGCCTCACTTCTCTCAGTGTAAACTCCAATAGCATCAAAGCACATGTGCCAGTGTCTTGCTCCTCTGTGGCCACAAGGCAGAGCATTTTGAGGAACCCCAAAAGGATCAAGGTAAAAACCACACAGCTGAGATTTAAAAAATCTACTTTGTAACTACTTTTCTCACAGATGTCAATGTCACAACAAATATATGAAGAGCAATAAAACACAGCATAAGGACACCAACTCTTTTATAGCACTGAAGATGGAGGTGTGTTCCAAGACAGTTCTAGTTTTCACGCTACTGCCTTTTCTTGAATAAAAAGCTGAAATGACGAACAAATCAAATAATTTAAACAAACAAAAAAAATCTTTTCTGAAGTCCAGCTTGTACTTCACCTGATTTTGTTATACTCTTCTGCTTAAGACTCCTCAAAGAATTTCAATATATTCATTAGTCATGTAAGTGGTCCTAACAATTTTAGTGGGACTACTCACATGAAAAAAATCTTACATATACGTTTCCACAAAAAAAGATGTGGGCTACAAATGGAAAAAAAAAGTTAAGCTGTAAAACAGACCTGCTTCTAGCACTTCAAGACACAACAGAGAAAAAACAAACGGCATACTGTTTTTCAGTTGACACTGACTCATACTTAATAAATACAGCCAACTATGAAGAATGTTCAAACCTGAACCTGAATAGGAAACATTTATATCAAATTACTGCCTACCTGATAGTACTTAACCATCAAAACCAAATCGTTTTCAGTTTTTATGTAAAAGAATTGTAACACAAATTACATTATGTCATAATGAATTTTGCAACACTACCAGATGTGTCTGCATAGGGGAGCCAATTAAAGCTGTTCTCTTTCCTTACTATCATACCTTTTTAGATTTTCAGTTAGACTATACTGAAACTGCTGCTGCAAACAGTAACCAAGATACTGAAAGAGAGCTATTACCGAGAGGAGACAGGTGCTTTCACAAGTTACCACTGTTCATGAGCTCCTATTGAGTTTCTGACTTCAGGTTATTAACTGTGCCTGCAAGCTTTCAAACAGTCTTTTGTTCTTGTTCTCCTTCTGCAGAAAGCAAGTGTCTAACAAGGAAAGCACCAGGAACAAATTAAGAAAGATCTGTACGAATTTACTGATCTGCCTGAAATGGGGTAGTCCGGTAAGACTAAAGAGTATTAGTCCAAAATGTAAAGAAAATTGACCCCAGATTTGCACATGAGCAGTTTAACTAACTGAAAATTTCTCTGAAGAAACTTTTCACCTCATAATCATCTTTAATGTGGGTGGAAGCAAATCCCTACCTATTGGTACAGGTAGGAATTTAAGGAGTGCTATATAAAGACAACGTAAGAGATATATTCACATACATGACTTTTTTAAACTCTCTTGACTACCTACCAAGTCCTGAAACTCGGATTACTTGTTTTCCATCATAAATTACAGTTTTTTAAATGAAGTAGAATCACTCTGTACTTTCTATACCCAACATTTTCATATTCATTTCGAGCACCTCGGCTTTCAGGCGGATTCCTAAGAGTCACCAAAATGTCTCTGTACACTGGAACCAGTGTCGTACTGACAGACCCGTGGGAAACGCGTTTAATCTCAAACTGAGCTGCCATGAGTTGCGCTCATTTCACTGAGACCGGGGACAAAGGCTCTCACAAACTTCAGGGAGCTCATCAGACCGAGGGCCGTTTTTACCAACACCGCTAACGTGGAGGCAGCTGGTCAGCCTCTACCAGGAAAAAGTTTACAAGGCTAGAAGGAAAATGCTGGGGGATAATCGGGGAATAGCACGGGGAGAAGGTTCCTGCGGAGCCGGCAGAACCTTACACCTGGTGCGTTCCAGCAGCCTGACTTTCCCACGTGGGTCGCTGGCAGAGCAAAGCAGAGCAAGCCAGGAGCGGCTGCACGCTGGGAGAACAGCATTGGAAGCCACGCCATCCGGGAAGCAGGTGTGCGGAGGGCTCTCCGCACCTGCAGGCGCAGGGGGCGAAGGGTCAGGCTGCCCGGCCGTTCCCCAGCTGGGATTGCATCAGCGCCGGCGGCGGCTCCGCCAGGAGGGCCGTTCCCGCCCCGCAGGGCGGCAGGACCGGCTCGGCTCGGCGCCCACGGCTCAGCGCGCCAACCCCGGNCCAGCCGCTGACGCCTCCTCCTCCTCCATGTCCTCGCCCCCCGGCTCGCTGCCACCGCGCTGCGGCCGCGTGGCGCCGCGGAAGCCACGGGCGAACTCCGGGAAGGTGATGGCCCCGTCGCGGTCGCTGTCGAGGCGCTGGAAGATGGCTTCGGCCTCGGCCGGCCGCACACGCAGCTCGGCGCAGAGAGCAGCGAAGTCCTCCCGCTCGATGCGGCCCGAGCCGCTGGCGTCGCACGCCAGGAAGAGGGCGCGTAAGCGGGACAGCTCGTCCCCCGCCGCCTCGGGATCCATCGGCCAGCGCCGGCGGCGCGGAGACTCCGGACACGGGCAGAACGCGATGGGATCGAGGGGTGGCTGCCCTACCTGCGGCTGAGCGGGGCGGGCCGGGTCCTGCTCCGCCCCGGCGCCCCGCAGGGCTGGGCACGGCCGGGAGGCGGAACGCGGGTGGTGGCTCCTGGCCGGGACAGGTCCCGGGCCGGGCTGGCTGCCCCCAGGGAGAACAGGGCGGGTCCGAGCCGGCAGCTCCCCGCTTCCCCTCCGAGTGTAGGGGCGCGGGGTTCCCTTCGAGCCCAGAATGCTGCGAAAGGCACAGGTGACCACAGCCAACAAGGCAGGGTGAAAAGCATGTCTCACCCCCCTGCAGCACTCAAGTGTGAGTCCTGATACTGTGCGGTCACCGTACGGTGTTAAACCTAACTTCCGTTTTCCAACATAATAAAAATACTATTCACGTTCGTGGGAGACCCAGAACCCACATGATGACACAAAGTTTGAACAAATAAATTCTCACTGACACGAATAGTCTTGGAGTTACATCTTGCAAGTATGTGCTCACAGACGCCTGACCACTTGTGATTTAGGAATGTGGATTGTTAAAATACCATCTTAAACTGAAAATGCAAAAAATGTATTCAAATCGATAAACCAGAGGAGACAGCTTTTCAGTGCTTTGTGGAGAACTAGTGTCTTTATTGACAGAAGTCAAGACGTCTTCCTTGTGGAAGTGAGACTCAAGACTCAGATTACATTGGAATCTAAGTTATACTTTAAAATTATTATTTATTTCCCTACATCTATTCTTGTTTATGTCTATCTGCAAAAGTAAACTATGTTATACCACAGTTGTGATAAACAGACTACAAATCTAACTCTCAAAGCAGCATTTCCTTATTGACCAAAATATATCCTAATTATGTGATCTAGCAAAGCACAAATAGTCCATCTGACCTCTCCTCAGAATTAATCATATACTTGAAATGGGAACTATAAAGTACTCCTCTACCTAAGATGTGGAATGCCCTAAAAGTAATTTTTAAACAGCTTTTGATTATTACTCCATCAAGATTAGACATGCAGCCAATAATCTTTCTCTAGATAATAAAAAGTTTCATAAAATGTTCCCCACACTTTAAGGAAATACAGCTGTTAAGAAATTTGGAATATAAGTTTCAGCTTAAAAGTATGAGAACAACAACTCTTAAATTTATAATTTTATACATTTTTTATTACATTTCCACCACACAATTGCAAAACTACTAATAGTAGAAAAGTGGTCTCATCATGAGTTTCTTAGTGTTTTAGTAAAACAGAATTAATTTAACGAAAGTATTTTTGTTCCTTCTTCTGTTCCGTGGTCTTTTATCTATCCATCAAATTGTTATACCTAAAGTGTGTCATGGAGCCCTTAAGGGGTTAATGAAGGGTTGCTCAGCCATCAAAAAGAGAGAAACTTATCTTGCATATACAAGCCATCTCTCCATTTATGGGAGCTGAGACATTTGGCTTTCAGAGTGGACAAGCTCCTGAGGTGAGCTGGAACAGCCTCATCCAGGTCTGAATGTGTCCAACAGGGAGTTCCCACTCAAATCAATGTGCTCACCTTATTTGCTTTTGTGGCTGCAGATTGACATTGGTCAGTTATTGTTAATTATCCTTATCCTGCTCACTCTTTTACGTACTCTTGTGTGTATCTTTAGTGCTAGTCACTACCTTGGGCTGCTAAGTAGAGGGCATAGACTTTGGACACGTAGTTCCTATTGAATTTTTCTTTTTTTTCTTTTTTCTTTTTTTTTTTCTGTTAGAGAAGTTTTGTCACACAAATCTCAGGCACTGGCCTGCAGCACAGTGTATAATTTAGCACTGCCATGGTTTAGGTATACTCTGGAAAACAGATCATGCTTCACGATATGTATGTAGTATGTTTCACGATACTACACCGCCCATGCTTGCTTGGCAGGCCATGGTTTAGTTGAATAGTTCTGGCACAACTGCACAAAGATAATAAATAGTTTATTTGTTAAGACCAAATAACAAGTGGCAAGACCAGAATCCCCAGCAGGCAATGGCAAAATAGTGCTTTCTCCTGAAATCATGTCCCTGTTCTTAGAACGACTTGCTCTTCAAATCCAGCTCTAAATTGAATAAATATGCAAATACAAGACACTGTTTATGTGGCATAGAAGTTTTAAATTCATAAGAGACATTTTAAATTAATGCATAAGACACTTAAGATACAGACATACCATGCGTTCAATTTGCAGTCTATCATGTATTTTGCTTCACTGTGCCATGAAACTCACAATCTAGCCCAAGCATTTATTTGGCTGAAGAGGCAAAAGAGAGAGTTAAATCATTATCAGGAAGTTTAGAGAGACCTAAGGCAACAGATGAAAGAGAAAGGATTCATTGTATCCCTACAAAAGCATCCCATTGTACTTTGTGAAAAGAGGTGGATTTTGACACTGTTATACAGACAGAGGTTAAATGTTACAGATTGGAACAGACCGGTAAACCAGAAAAGAAAGTCTTGGCAACACATGACACCTAGACTTATTGTGCCCGGAAGCACAAGAGCAGAAGAGCTGAGCTGAGCAGTGGGATAAACTATGGAACCTTGGGGTGCTATTTGAACATACGTGGTCTCTGAAAGTAACTATGCAGAGTTATGCAGAAGCCCAAAAAAGCTGGAGTGCTGTGCATGGGGCAGATTCCATGCCTGGAATAGCAGCCCTCTTCCTATCCTTCTCTATATGTTGTCTTAGGACCCTAAAGGAAGATTTTTTTAACTTGGAACATCAAGCATTTCAAAGATAGGAAATAGAATATAAATTGGAATTATTATTCACTGATTTACTTTTCATCATTATTGTTTGTCGATTTGGCCATTTTCTGCGATGTCATCCATACTATTATGATCTTCTTCTGAGGACAGAATATAGTCCTCAGAAGAGGAACTCAGAAGGAAGAACTACACTTTGGATAGTTCCTGCATACTTGAAGTAAATTTCTCAGCATTAGGGTTGGCTGAGAAAGAAAATATATCACTCTGTGGTTGCAATTACTCTCTTATTCACCTTTTTCTGCTTTACTTTTGGACAACTTAAGCAACTTAGCACAAACTGTGCAATCTACTTGGAAAGTGCATGACATCAAGAGAGCATAAGTAAAATAGATTTAACCAATGGTATTGAAAACAGTTCATATCACACACAGGTATCATACTAACAACTGAAAACTAATTATATAAACCTACTCCAATTTCTTTCCACCCCAACACAAACTTTACCACCTCTACAAGTCACTATACATCTCAAAACATCACAATCCCAGTCATCTTAAAGCATCACAATCCCATCTCTACCTTTTGTCCTACTTGCCCATGAACTCTTCATCACCCCTACATCAGGAAGGGAAGCACCATGTGCACAGGCACATGAAGGACGAGGGGAGAGGAAGATGATGGGCAGAGCTGAGTCTGGGAGGTCTCCAGGAGATGGGCTTTGGTAGTGATTCTTCCCACTGGTTTCCATTTTCTGCCATTCTCTTACAGTGTCCTCCTTTTCACTTTTTATTTTTTAGATGCTATTTTCTTTGCTTTGATGTGTTAAAACGTGCTTTGATGGCATTAAACTTACTGCTTACCTGATTTTATCCTGGTATGCACTTTGTGTGAAACACATAGGATAGGTGCACACAGTAAATTCCGAGTCTGGACAGATCATAGAACATTTCTGAATGTTTGCATTCTCTCTTGCATAATTTTTATTACTACTGAATATAACCCTTACTCTCTGCAATTGCAAACTAAGAATAATGTATGTGGTAGCAGACATCATGTAGACTGTATTTCTCAGATAAACCGCATCATAAACCCTTATGACCTCTTAAGAGGAAAAGACATAATCTGTGTCTTTAAAAACTTATGAAATTAAAAAATAGTATTATTGAAAAAACCACAATTTTATGCTTTGACTTTGTGAAAAATGAGACAAAAAGTGACAAAAAAAGTTCTTTATCTAAGAAGACATGTATTTAAAAGCAAATAAAGGTTTTTCAGGATATACAGATTTTTTTTTTTTTTTTTAATTCTAAAAATGTAGCAGTTCAGACAATGAATTTGTGAAAGACCTTCATGGTGTTATAACACTTTAACAAACTTCAGATGAAGCACCTTTCAGGTGAAGCATCTTCAGCCTGCAAAAGACAAAAGAGACCAGTGATATTTAAATATCAAAGTACCCAAAGTGCTTTTGCAGAAATTATTAAGTATTGGCAGTCTTTTTAAAACCTTGTCTGTATGATCAACTGAATGTCCAGGGAGATGCTGAAATGACTGATAATGACTGCTGGGCCTAATTTGGACATGTTAACTGTCACCCGCATGCTGCTCTAATGAGTTCTCCAGCCCCCAAAAAATAACATTAAGATGGTTCTAAACAGGTTATTACATTACCAATTCTAGAAATCTGTAATGCTTTTGAATACCATAAGCAGCTAGCAATAAATACTGATGAATTTCATCTTTTACAGGAAATCTTCCTTAGTCTGGGAAGTCTATATAGTTTTTTAATTCTAATAGTCAAAATCAAATCACATCTACTGAAGAAACTTCTTTGTTCCTAAAGAAATGAACATCTCAAAATGCAATTCCCTATGTGCAAATCCTGTTAATGATGAAAACTGCTGAAGACAGAGGATAGAAATGTTTTTTCACGACAGAGATAAACAGTGTTAGGTCAAACAGACATGCCTCCTTCCAATTAGGATTAGCTTTGACCTTTCTCTGCAAAATTATGCCAAAACTCCTTCAAAAACACAGCAAAGTCCAGGTTTCTCTTGCAAACACAATGGTCACTGTTTCACCCTCTTCCTATCTCCCTTTCTTGATTAATGTCTTGGAACATTTCCCCAGAAGCAGAAGATTCTAGTTTAAATCACTGCCTTCCCTGAAGGAAATTAAGGTTACCTTTCTTTTTCCTCATGGGAGTGTCCTAACCACAAAGATACTGGAGACAGTGATGGAATTGAGAAGCATACAGCTGCTCAAAGTCACTGTTCCAAGCATCTGTGTTTTACAGTGCATTGTAACTAGACAAAAAGAGTCTTTGGTGAAAATGCTAGATGACAATTTCCTATATGCCAGTTGATCACTAATCCATCTTTTATTTCTCTCTGTCTGGTCCAAAAAATCTTACATTATTTTCACAGATTCTGACTAAATGGTATATATTCAACCACTTGAGCAGCTGTAAGATAGTCTGAAAGATATTTGCTTACCTGGAGCAAGAAATAGTTAAATCTGTTCAGACTGAGAGGAAGGCTGAATTCATCTCCAATCTTGTGTGTAAGGCTGTTACCTTCGGGTTCCTCCTTTAAGAAGACACACATATTCAGTACTTCTTCCTATTTTATCCTAGGTAAAAGTGGCTGCCACTGTTTCACATTGTGACACCTTCTACTATTCATGTTAGGCAAACTGTGTAGTGTCAACAGGGCAGGCCTTAAAAGAATGAGGGAAGAATGTCTCGCTTGTGGATCCTGAGAGGGGTTTTTGCTGTTGAGCTGCTCAATCCCTACAGGGCCATTGGACATTCCTACAACTTGAGGCTTCTGGGCAGTATTCCTGGGGAAAACATCCCTGGTCAATGCCCCATTGACTGTGGTTTTGGATGGTGACAAGGTTTAACCCCAGCCAGCAGCCAATCCTTGCACAGCCGCTTGCTCACTCCCCCACCAGCAGGATCGGGGACAGAATTGGAAGCGTAAGAGTGAGAAAACTCATGGTTTGAGAAAAAGACATTTTAATAGGGAAGGCAAAAGCCACACACACAAACAAAGCAAAACAAGGAATTCACTGCTTCCCAAGGACAGGCAGGTGTAGCCCTAGTTCCTTGCCTGATGTGTCTTGTTTACAGAAAATTCCCTGGGAAAGGAACTTCAGAAACCAAAACACAATAGGTGAGGAACTAGGGCTACAGGCAGGAGTTCAGCCATCCCTAGGAGAGCAGAACCTTATTACGCATAAAGTGACCTGGGAATATAAATGCCATCACTCCAAACACCCCTTATTCTTCCTCACACTTTACATTGTGAGCATGATGTCATACAGTCTAGAATATCCCTTTGGTCAGTTGGGGTCACCTGTCCTGGCTGTTTGCCCTCACAAGCTCCCAGACACCCCCAAAGACCTCACCAGCACGGCCATACGAAAAAGCAGAGAAGCCCAGCTGTGTAAGCCCTGCTCAGCAATAACGATTTCTATGTCGTTAACCCTGTTTTCAGCACAAATCCAAAACACAGCTCTGTGCCAGCCACTGGGAAGAAAATTAACTCTACCCTAGCCAAAACGAGATGGTTTATCTCAGTCCCCTTGACTATAATCATTCTGTAAGTTCCAGTTGCCAGACAAAGACACTGAAACTCAACTTCCTACATGGTTTGATTGTTTAGAACAATCCCTGGCATTGTTTGCAGCACAGGTAGCATCTCCCATGATTCTCTGTCTTAATGAACAGTGTTTGGAAGATGGGATAATCCAGTTTTAATGTGACCATCCTGTTTTGGAAGATATGTCCAGTCCAAAAATAAAGTGGACACTGCCATGTCCACTGACATCAGTGCCAGAGAACAGTCCTGTTTTTTTTATTTCACAAGGGTAGGAAAATAACCTGTGTAGGCCTTTTTATTTATAAAGGTCAGAATAACATTTCAGATGATAATCCTATTAGAATTTACTTCCTGAATATATCGTACTTTGACAAAAGTTCCAATCTAAATACTGGGTAATTGTGATGAACATGGCCAATTTGACTTCTCTCCATCTAAGCGGGGTTAGTTTTGTATCACGAGAGACATAAAATAAGTGCATTCAAAAACCCTAAGTGATTACTTATCTCAATGCATGACCAAAAAATATTTCCATAAAATATTGGAGAGGTGGACAAAAATGGAGATGTAGTAAAGCATTCCTAAAGGATCTTCTAAACAGGAAAACATTAAACAAAATGAATGGAGGATTTAAACCGAAAGAGATTAAAGATTACAAAATTAGAGCAGAAAAGTAAAACAAGCCATAAAACAATCACAAAGTTATAAAGTCACATTAATTTTTCATTTCTACCAATTTAAGGAATCTTCTTTTCTCAGCATGGAAATTGCAGAAAAGACAATTCATCTCAGCAACACAGTATAAAATCAGAAAGGAAAAAGGATAATTCATTCCACTTAACATCTCTTTCACTAAAGAGATATTGCTAAAAGGGAATTGCCTCTCAGCTGCCCCCAAAGCATAAAGAAAAATGATGTATTCTTATGAGCCCAAATCCGTTAACAGACTTGATATATAATTTCCTCAATATTTACACAACTGGAGAAGACTACAAAAATAAGTATTCCGATGTATTTTTTGTTTTCTGCAGGTGAAACTGTCTCCAAGTAAATATTCAACAAAGCCTGTGAAAAGTCAATTCTGTGTTTGTAACATAAATGCTTTTGGTGACAGACTGACTCTCCTCCTAAAGCACCCAAATTCTGAAACCCAAAAATAACAGCTGATGCATGCTCAGCTGCATAGAATTAGGCTTTAGCTCTGGTGAGGTTTAAGTGCTTTAGCTGATGATACTAGAGGACTAAAAGCTGTGGGATATTATATTTCATACCACTTTATAGCTGTGTGGCAGTTGAATGTGCTCTGCTGACTCCTGGGGTTTTTCTCCAGCACAAAGAGGCCATCGCATTCTCCTACCTCATACAGGATGAAAGACATCTCCTGTCACTTTGTCTTCAGTTGGAGTAAGGACAGCTCTAATTTCAAATAGCCACTGTGAGCTGATAATTTTCAAACTAAAAGGATGGACTAATGGATAATTTTCACACAGGAATCTGAGGGTGGAAAAAAAAAAAGAAAAAAAAAACTATTCACAAGCAATCCAGGCAACAGAAAAAGTTATGCTCTTAACAAACAATTTGTTAAATGATCTATTGTAGCAGTGCCATAGATTTTCATAATTGTTCTTACTTTTCATAATTTGTTCTTACTTTAAAAAAGTGATAAACTTTTTTAAAAAGTGGTATTTCAATAAAATACAATCTTTTTATTTAAAAATCTACTCTTTGAGAGTCTCTGTGCTATGTCATTTTAAATATAGTACTTAAAACAACTATATCATAATGCTGTAAAAAATTCTATCCATGAGAGCTGAAATTTTGAAAAAGTAATGGACAACACATAAAAGTGAATAGCAACAGTCATTATGAATTAGTATAACACGAATATAACATCCTGAAGTGCAAAAAAAATTCCTGTAAGAGTTACACAATGTGATTGGATTTTAACAGCTGTGAATGGCTTTTAAAACACATTTTACACTTAATGACAATAATAATGCTTTCATATACAAATTAAATCCTCAGGATCTGAAAGGAAATGCTGCAGCCATAGTCAAAGACTGAAGGATATTCAAACCCTCACTTGTCTTCTGCAGTTACTAAAGAGTATTTCAATGGCACCCAAAGTGACATCTCTGCAGCAACTGAGCTTCACGCATTCCGGACTGACGAAGAAAAAGATGGCCAACAGCACTGAGACCCACAAACAAAAACCAAGCTAACTCTACATTCTTCCAGGTGTCTTTAAAAACACCTTTATAGGTTCTATAGGCATAGAGACCTACACATAATACCATTTAAAGGCTGAGTCAGCTTTACTTTTGGAAAATCATAAATAAATATTAAATGCAGAATATTTCAACAATACTAATGTTGCTGAAGTTTCAATTTCATTTTCTATGCTTTAGAAAAATCAAAGAAAAGAAAAGGAAATGATGTATAAGTCGGCAAAGGAAAAACCACTGGAAAAATAGCAAGATTTGAAAAAAAATTTAACTAAGGGAGAATTTTTAAGTATAGAGTTTGAAAGAGGTCTTCCAAATGCAACTTAAAGTCCCTTTACAATTCTTCTGACAAAGAAGAATTAGTAATAGAATAAGTAATACCATCTTACATAATCTTACATTATTTTACTTTTCCTTAAGGAAGGGTGACATAAATGAGAAGGCAAAAGACCTGGGTTTGGTTTCAACTCTTTACTTGTTTCTCTAGTCGTTTACCGTTAAAGCTACTGCTATGTAACAGGAGCCAGCAGAGATCTCACTTGTGGCTCATAGGTATCAAATTGCTTTGAAAATACAGGTTATGGTTAGGGACTAACTAGAACTATTCACCAAACACCTTCTGTATTCTGCAACAAACTAGACTGCAGCTTAAACTGTCCATTTGTCCCAAGGGAGTCACACAGTGCAGGGTGGTAGGTTTTATAGCTGCTTTCACATGGCAAATATACACACAGATAAGAAAGTCCCTGTTTAAATTTCTCATCATAAGCTTGAACCTGCAGTGTGCTGGAAACTTTATGGCGTGATTATTTCCTGAAACTAGCAGCATACAAAAGAGAAGGCCATTTCTCCTGAAGAGAATTATATCTTACTTACAGGTCTTATATTACGTCAAACTTCAGTCTAAAGGAAACTTCAGTTTCCTTTAACATACTTCCTTCTTTCTGATAAAAAAATCTTTTTGAAATTATCATAATTATTCTTTTTTGCCTCTTCCAAATATTTTCCTTCCAGCTGAAGAAGAGACAAAATCAGTTGTTACATATTCCCTGCCTCTAATGCTATTTCTACCTTTTTAAGAACAAGAGTAGCTCCCCTATCTATGCATTGCATAACAACTTCCATCTTCTTTCATATTTTGCAAGACTAGAGTCACTTCTATCTTACAAAATTCAAGGATCAGAAGTAAGAGGGGATTCATACTCAATACAAGACCTACATGTAAGCAGAGGAGCAGATATTTTTAAGTGATAAAAGAGAAGTTGAAGAAGAACTGTCAAGAGTGCCACTGAAACTTTAATTACAGGATATGGATCCTGTCAGGTTTGTTTATGTTTGGTTGCACTTGGCAACCATCTGTCATGCAGCCATATGTAGACATATAGGAAACTGAAGAATTCAATAGTCAAGTACTTGGCGTATGATCCCAGTGCTTAACCAAGTTAGTTTAAAGCCAGATACCCCTAAAACACATATTACCAGTCACGGTGAAGAGTTTCCTGGGATAACTGTGACTGAATTATCCAGCCCAGGAAAGCAGGAGTTTCCAGTTTCCTCAGTGCTGCCCTGTGTTCCCATTTCAATCCAGCCATCAGACTGCCACAGGCAGCTGCCAGTGTCACTGTGAGCCACTCCAAAATCAGCTCAGTACTCCTGTTTTCTTAAACTGTGAAATTCAGTTAGCCCTGTGAAACATACAATGGCTACACAGATTGTGTTTGCCAATTGTGAAAATCAGGTCAATGTTAAAGTTGTTCTGTAAGTAACTGATTTTAGATGCCTAACCTTGGAAGAGGAAACTGAAGACTAAAAATTGTGTCATAATTACAAAGGAAGATAATGTTTTCACTATGTCAGAAAAGTTTTCATATTAAAATACTATTAGCCATTGACTGTGTTTCCTAATGTCAAAACTAACAAAAGCGTGCCACAAAAAATGTAAAACTACACACACAAAAATATCAGACAGATTTCTGAGAGCGGTCTGGAGAGTTAGATGCTCCTGTGGCAAGGGCTTCTACCCTTCTGGGTTTCCTTTAGATCAGTCAGGGCTCTAGTCCATCATAAACAATTCCAATTGACTGTGAGGAGCAGAATCCTGCCTTAAGCTTTGATATACATTAATTTATGATAATACACAATACTGTGTGATATGAAACAGGAAGATCAGATGAAGGACCAGCAGTTCATCATATAAAACCAATTTTGTGTTATAGAATCAAAAAATCATGTCAGTCTAAATAAATATATCAGTCAGATGCAACATTAACAGAAAACATTTAAACAACCTCAGAGTTTTTAAAATGTGCATGATTTCTTTTTGAAGAAAATCAGATAGATGGGCAAGGATTTTTTTCCATCAGCCTAATTTATAACATACCTTATTTGCACAGAATGCTGAAGACTATTTTGAGGACAGTGCAGCTGATAACTAGTACTCTCCTCTCTTCTTACTAGTGTATTTTATTTTATTTTTATTTGCCATAAAAAAACCTCCTGTCGAATTATTAAAAAAACCCTTTCCCTGGAATGTGTAGCACAAGTGGTAATAGTTTCCACTGGGTGATATTACTACAATATCTGAAATATGCCGTACTTACCAATAAATAATGCATAAACTGATTTCTCAGGTATTAGCTGCTTCAAAGAGATAAAAATTGGTTGCTATTGCTCAATTTCTCACAATTAGTTTAGCTGAATCATGAATTTCTGAAAACTTATACAAAATGCAGCCTTTAGGAACTGTGGATTACCTACCCCTAAGGGAGATCAGATATTTCTCCCTTTTTACACAGAAAACTGTTTTTCAAGTTTGTAAGACCCGCAAGATGACACCCACCTGTGTGTTTGAAAGCATCAAGTCTTAAAAAAGGAGATGATGCTTAGTAGGGGACTATTGCATGCAATCCATATGCACCACCTTCCCCTAAGAGATCCTTTTATTTCCCAGAAACTTTGTATAAATTGAAATTACAGTTTGGCCATTTGTACAGGATTTTGCATATGCCTGGAAGCCTGATCAAAGCAATTGCGTTCTGTGGCTACCAGACATTAGGACATCCTGGGCTTCCTCAAATGTAGAGCTGGCACATTCCTGCACTTCTTCCATGCATTGGACCCTTGTGTACTCAACCAGCACAGCTAACACAGTAGGCTCAAATCTTGTTCCACTTGCTACCTATGTGCTGACCACTACAGAGTGTCTATGCTCACATGTCAGTGTTTCTGAAGTGAAATTCAACTACCTCAGGGTCTCACCCTCTCAATTAATATACTTCAGTGAGTAAAATGTACTGGTTATTAGCATTAGTTAAAAACAATGATTTTATGATGTGCTACCTTTTTTTGTCTTAAGATAATGCAGTTCTTTTAATGTGTATTCATTTATATGTATATATATATGTATTTGTATATATTAATACAAAATATTGTCATTTTAAACAAGATTAACAGAAGTGGAACTATTCACATTTTTATGAGAATAAGAGAGTAATTTCCTTACAGAACAGTGCTTAAAAACATGTATATTAAGAAGACCATTTGAGTACTACTCATCTTTTAAGTAGTTAATAAGCATGGAACCACTCTGTTCTTACTGTATCCACCAAAACACGCCAAAAAACCAAAAAACGACAAAAAAAACCAGTTCCCACAATCCTGGAGCACACAAAGGATTTTTTAAAAATCCTGCCAAGAAGATACGGACAGAAAAGACTTACACAACTGAGTCATATGGGGCAGTATGCCCAGGGAGGTGCTGGAGTCACCATCCCTGGCGGTGTTTAAGGAAAGGCTGGATGTGGCACTCAGTGCCATGGTCTAGGTGACAAGGTGGAGCCCAGCCAAAGGTTGAACACAGTGATCTTTGAGGTCTTTTCCAACTTAGCTGGTTCTGTGGTTCTCTAATATATGGCAGCTGGTTAGCTAGAGTGTGAAGTTAAAAATGGGTAGCTGTCATCAGTTTGGACACAAATATGCTGACATGCCCATACAGCTGGAAGAGTTAGTCCACACCAGGAGGACTGATATACTCCATGCTCCTGTACAGATCAAAACAAACAGAAATCATCAGTTTAGCCTGCATTGAGTTCAACAACTGCATCAGGTGACTCACAAGACTGACATTCACTAGTATTTTCACCCATTGCCCAAACACCATCAGAGAAGTTTTCTATCCCCTGGAGTCAGACAGGTGCTGGAGTCATGACTGGATTTCATGAATGAATTTCAATTCATTTATACATGTTGCATACTGAGGATGTTCACCAGTGGTGAACTCCTTATTAGAATAAAGTCAGAGAACAGCATTTTCTCCCAACAAATCAGTGAGAAATTTGCTATTGAATAAAATATATTGACTGTCTGAGCTATTAAATCATCTGCCTCTTCTCCCACCAAATAAGGTTTTTACGTAAAACTCAACTCTACTACGTTTCAGAAGAAATCTATATTAACATCTACATAACCCTTAACTTCATTCACATGATTTTTTTATTTGCTGCTCTCCACCCTAAGCAAGCATCTGAAGAAAAGGACTGGCCACTGGCTATAAACAAAAGACAAATAGGTCTCATCTGGCTGAGCTTCTCTGTCCTCTGCGTCATACTTATTTGCAATAATAAATGGAATTTCAGAAACACACACACATACAAACCACAGATTTAGATGTTTTCTGATTCTATGTATTAGAAAGAGTTTCAATGACAAGCCAGCAAGGCTGCTCCAGAGTGCTCCTTTATCTGGATAGTTTAAAAATCTCAGAATTCACACCCTTAATTTTTCTGTTTATTCCTTAGCTGCCACACAGCCAAGATTCCTTTTATCACAGGGTGACACATGCATTCTTATACCTTACTGTCAAAATATTTTATGTAAAAAAAAAAAATTGTTTTTTAACCAACAATATGTGTAACACACATATGCACGGTGTACTCCTGCTTCTTAGATTTGTGTATTATAAAAAAATATAAAACCATTGACTTATTGCAAAAATTAGTTATTTTTCTTTCATTCTAGTGTATCTTGTTACTTTATTTCTCCAAATATCATGTTAACATAGCTTTCACTGTTAACAAACCCTTAATGTTTCACAGAGTTTGATTGTTTTTCCTAGAAAATCCTTTGCCTGTTTTATATTCCAAAACATAAATTTAATGTAGGTTGATATTCAGGTTCTTACACAGCATATCAACCAATTGAAATTGTATAAAGCCAGGAAATAAGCCATTCATACATGAAGTTCTTGTCTTCCATGTTTGATTAGCTCTGTTACAGCACAGAATTCTTTTAGAGAAGAATTTGTGCAGTCTTAAATCTGAACAGTCAGATGGTGACAAACTCAAGCAGAACTAATTCCTGTTATGACTCTTCAATGCATAACTCATAAACACGTCTGGAATGAAACCTGATCTTTCACAAGTGAATATAAATACATATAGGGGCAAGGCATCCCTACCAGAGAGTGGGGAAATTGATTTTGCCTTATCTCTTGGCTTGTCTGAGACCTGTGGTCAGGTCAGGTCACTTCTCAAAGCTCAATCTGCACTAAAAGCTCTGACATAGGTCTGTGTTTCTGGAGTATGAAAAACACACCTCAAACCAGCTGCAATGATTAATGCCCTCCGGTAATCACAACCCAGCTGTCAAAACCACTAGGTTATCACCAGGTGTTATTCTGCGTAGAGTAAAGCTTTACAGTTCTGCAAAACAAGCACTTTTTTGCAGCAACTATATCTCCATTTCAGGAGCAGTTTCCTTGGACTTTATAATACTATCCACCTTCTAATGTAAACACAGTTGTGCACACATTTACTGAGACAGGTCAAAACAGATGATGAAACTTCCAAACCAAAAACTGCTTTTAAGATGAAACTTTTAAGCCAAAAAAACTATCATCACAGTAAACTGATAATTTTACTACACATGGTCATTTGAATGGCAGTTATCTTTTACTGGTTTTTGCAACCAGGATATTTAAAGTATTATCAGTAATCTGGCATCCATGGGCAGAAGAAGTACCTTGAAAACTGAAATGCAAAAATTAATGTCTATTTCTCCAGTCCTGGAAGGAAAAAAAAGAAAAAAACATAAGAACAGAAAAGGGAACAGAAAAGCAAACACAAGACAACAACAACAAAAAAACCACAACAACAACCCAAAGCTGACAATTTCACTGGCTTCAGATTTTTTAATAGAATTCTACCAGCATATATACAAATACATAGATATGTGTATATACAAAAACCTAAATATTTAATGTAGTACATATTTTTCATATATAAAGTATAGACTTAGATGTGAAAAATTAGCTATGTTTATACTACCTTATGTGTGTTTAGTAAGTATTTCTGTAGCTGTGAATAGAGTACACCTTTGCAAAACTCTAGCTGTTTATTGATGTGGCTGTGTATTGCTGCGTTTCACTTCAGTTTGTGTTGAAATTTTTATACCTCAATGTAATATTATAGCAATGCCCTTGTTCTCTACATTCTAGTCCATTATAACTTGTTCAATAGCTAAAGTTGCAAATGTTGACTAAAAAATAATAGATACTAAGGGTAATTCTTGTTTCCTTGGTCTATTGTTACAAATAAAATTATAAACTGGAAGAAGCTGGGGCATTCATGTTTTGTTCTACCAGTTTTAAAAGCCCAAAACCCCAGCTATAAGTTAAAAGCAGTTTTAATTCAACTTAAAACAAATTCATTGGAGAAATGCTCTACTCAGGGGTGTCTGGTAGGCAGCTACATACACCAGTTTAGAGTGTAAATTGGAACTTGTAGCTCCGACACTGCCCTCTGCTCAGCCTCAGGAGTTATGAAGCATGAGCTGCGGGCAGTAAGCAATTACTCTCCCAGGCAGTCCATCTTTAGTTAGTTCTCAGTGTGACAGCACTCACCACACTCATTCTTATGGACAACCAGTGTGTATTTGCCGAGTGTGTGAGGACAGCCAGCACCTGGGTGTGTGTCCTCCCTCTTCTCCTGTTCAGCCAGGTAAATCCCCTATCCCAAACCCAGCACTGCAGTGAAGCCTTTGGGACCTGTCCTCTGAACAGAAGGCAGGTTCACAGCTGATAATCATATTACAAGGCTGCCCTTAATTACTCTTCACAATGCAATGTAAAGTCCTTTGTAAGTTCTTGTTTTTTCTCTTGGTTACACTCCACTGAATGCCAGTGTCTGTGAACTGAGGCCAGGTATTATGGGCTGCCCCGCTCAGACACCCTTGTGGTTTTCCTCTGGTTGATTTTCTGTCCCCTTGGAAACTGAATTCTTTCTACCCCTACTCTGAAACCTATTCACTCCAGTAGAATGAAACCAATTGTAAATGCCAGAAACTTTACTGTGGTACCAAAAATCACTTCTCTGTTAGACAGGATACAAATGCAAATTTCCAATGAAAAAAAAGAAAATGTGTGTTAATCAATGAAAGACTCATTATTATTCTCCTATGGAACAAAGCACTGAAACAGGTTTCTATTGCATTTTTGATAATTTTAAAATCAATTACCAAGTAATGGTTCATCTATGCAATCTTCAAATCACTACGTACTACAAATAAAATATCTCTATTGAATTGGCTCATTGGACCAATCCAGTTAAATATTGTAGTTTCTTTCCTTCTCTTGTTTTCATGTTTGATATTCTACATATATTAAGAAGATTGAAAATTATTTATAATTTTAATCCAATATTCTTCCCCTACTCATCTGCCAAGATAATTTTTTATTTTCTAGTGTTTTGTATTTTGATTGTGTTATCATCACACTTGACAGGTAAAGAACACATCTTTCCAGTGACCTCTGGGAATAAAAGTGTCATAATTAGTTCCATAAAAATATGAACTGAAGAGATGGATATGGGAATTCCTGAGTTGCTACAGAGCTGTACAACCAGCCAGATTTTTTCAGGTTTGCTATAAAACATTGGAAAGAAGACCATATATAAACTTAAGATGAACCTCAAAATCTGTAAACAAAGGTGAAAGAAAAAACCTGTCTCTCACAGCAACCACTAGGATCCTTTCTATTTCCAGTAATGGAAGTTGTATTGGCTCTGAAATGTAGTTATATTAAAAGAGCTATGACTAGAAAGAGTATTTAGCCCAAATTTCATAAAGCATCAATTTCCCAGCACCAGAGCTAAGAATTAATGTTGGTACCAAATAAAGTCCTACTAAATACTGAAAAATATATCCTGTAACTGCTTTATCAGAGTGGATTTTTTTTAATTCAATCCTCTGAAACTTACAAGAAAGGATATACAATGAGATAGTTATTGCACAAAAAATGAACAGTTGCAAAAATCAATTGAACTAATCTTAGTAATCTCCTATGTATTAAAATAATTTTACTGTTCAATCTAAGACTCTAATTAAGAAACATGCAGCCACAGCTAACATTTGGAAGAAAACTAGTAAATTTATGTAACTGACAATCTATTAGCAAGCTAATTTCTTTTACCAGTAATTTTGGGTTTTCTGCTAAATTATTTGTTCACCTAAATTGGTTGTTACCCAGCTCAAACTACTGATTTTGGGCATAAAAAATATATGAAGTGTGTTAAATACTTTGTCTATACCTGTGTGTATGCAACTGTCCACTTACCCAGTTGCATATGAAGTATCAGTCTCTAATAAGACTACTTGAGTCCTGTTGTTGAGAGATTTTCCACTACAACAATAAACAGTATCAGCTCTGAGATTCCAGCAGTTGAAATGTCAAAAGCTGTCTTATTTCTTCATTTCTTGCCTTTCATGAAGCAACACGACATTACTGACACCTATTCAGATTTGTTACTTAATCCTGACTGGCAAAACCCTGCCACACCCCCTCAGTGTGGTTTCAACTACA
This sequence comes from Pycnonotus jocosus, assembly GCA_013400435.1. Lineage (NCBI taxonomy): Eukaryota > Metazoa > Chordata > Aves > Passeriformes > Pycnonotidae > Pycnonotus > Pycnonotus jocosus. The sequence continues at coordinate 42,761 of VWYP01013140.1, forward strand.
AAGCCAGAAGCATGATAAGGACCACCACTGAAAACTCTAAACTATAGAGGGCAAAGAGCAAAGACTGTGAAGAGCTCAAAACATTCTTTCTATACTGAAACAAATCACTGCCATCTTCTTTTGAAATAGATTCCACTTTTTCATTTATTTGTAAATATTTGCACATACTATGTTTCCCTTGATTGCTTGTGAGAAGGAAACAGAAGACAATGTCAAAAACTTATTTGGTATCTACTCTTGCTCTCTCTTCAAGAGAGCTAGCATATTGAAGAGCAAGGTAAGATTGACTGAAAGAAAGTAGCTATTACCTTGTGATTTTTTTTTTCCTTCCCTATTAATAGTGAAATTTGATTATTTCACTGAAAATTTCTCAAGGAATGAAAGTTATACATAGGACACTTGCTTCTCCTCGTTTCAAAAATAAGCACTGATTAAGGGCTTTTTGTCTTCCAGGACCCCTTTCTCCACAATTATAACTTTATACCTATGGCTGAGGTTTTATTGCCTGCATTTTAGAGCAGTAGTCAGAAGGAAGCACAGAAGGCCCAATCAATTGCAAACACCTAAGTTATGCAGGTGTTATCTAACCTATATCTTCCCTACAAAATGCTGAGCACTTATTCATTCATCTGTTAGCAATGATTCTATCCAAAATGACTATAGTTACCTTATGTAAAATTTGATGTAAATATTTTACCTATATTGTCTCTCGATCACTTTCCTTGTCCAAATAATACAATATTTTTATCTTCTTCTTATTGCCACTTTTGTAGAAGGACTTCCTGTAACAAGGGATAGAATGCTCTACCTACATCTCCTCTGGAAAGATGTGGCTATCTTGTTAATAAATACACTCAAATTGCATGTAACAGCTCTTAATATACAGAAAGAAAATTAAACCTAAATGAAATTTGATAGAAAATTTTCTGAACTCAGAGACCAGCTGAGTCAAGTGAGGTTCAGGACTTTCATTTTGTTTTGGTTTGGTTTTGTTGGGTTTGGTTTTTTTCTGGTTTTATACAAAATAAGGTTCTTACCTGTTTAACCCTTCCCCTATATAAAGGTAACATTCAGAAATGTACCATATCAGATAGCTTTTCACCAGATTCTGTTGAAAAGAAGTCTGAAGACATGTAACTGCTAAGGAAAAAACATCATGCTTAACTCTTTCAACCGCAGAGGATTACTTGCTCAGTATATTAAAAAAAAAAA
>VWYP01013140.1:44027-64296 GCA_013400435.1 Pycnonotus jocosus
AAGAAGAAAGCAAACGTGGTGACATGGGCTCCCCCTCGTGGTTTTCGTTATGGAAAATTTTAATTCTCCACACAAACCCCTTAAATTTATGAGGACTAGTAACAGACAAGCAAGGGAATGCTCTGAAAGGAAATGTGTTCTGCATAAAAACATTTTTCTAAATCATCTGTAAATCATCAAAATCAAAGAGTTCTTGATTCATCATTTTTAGGATGGATAATTAATTAAGAATACTGACACAGCATGCTGCTAGGCATCTGCATCCTGTTAAAGGCAACCAAAGTTAATTATGCTTATGGCTGCATTTGCTGGAGTGATAATGAGTTTTCGAAACCACATGTCCAAGATTTATTACAGGCCCTGTATCACTCTTTCTCTTGCATTAATGTGGAGATTTGTCAATCCTCCCTAACTCTGGGCTTCTTGAATGTTCTTCAAAGGAGGAGATAGGTTTTATTAACATTGAAGTTGCTGTGCTTTTTTATTTTTTTAGGGGACTGAATGTCCTCACATTTATAGTACTATGGATCAGGAACACTCTCAGTTTGCTAAAAAAAAAGAGAAAAATTCACCAGTGGTTAGCCTCATGCATCCAAGTTAATTGTTCTTTGCACCAGATGTAAAACCAAGACAAAAATTATGTACCTTAACAGAAGTGCTGTGGTTAGTCACTCTCCATTTTAATCTGATAAACCTAATTTATGATACAAATACAGGGAAATGTAACTGTTTCAGTTCAGTAAAACATACCTTTAATTAACCAATAGATGACTTAAGCTAGGAAATACCCAGTAATTAATGGTCTAGGTCTTGGCCTACAATTGCAAGACTTGTGCCACTGATTTCTCCAGAGTGACAGTTCAGATTTTTTGCAGTCTGACTGCACATGAAATTTGCTTTAATTACCTGCATTTTATTTCACTCCACTTAAAAGAGAAGAACTTCTGATATGCCAAAAACAGTAATACAAGATACTAATATTAGCAAGCAATGCTTCTTCTATTCAAATTCAGTATTAAATGTGCAGATTTCTTCACATCCTTATTTGGAGAATGCAGCAATATACATTAAAGAAAAAAGCAAAATTAAACTGAAAACAACACCCAAAAGAAACCAACCAACAAACAAACAAACAAAAACAACACCAAAAAAACTGAAGCTTGATATCTCCAGATAAGACCAGACAAAAAATTTCATCTTTAATACCTTTGTAATAGATAAAAATTAAACCCGAGGACTTTGAATAGAGTTCAAATTATTTGTCTTACAACACTTTCATGCAATGAGCAGTAAATCATAACATTTATTAATATTATAGAAGTTAATTGAAAAGCAAAGGTTTTACACAAAACAGTAAAAAGATCTTCTTTAATCTCAGTAGAATAAAAATTAATGAATTACTAGATTGCAAACTAGTGGTTGCATAAAGATCAGTTATTGTAACACACATGTATTCATTATGGAAATACAGAACACAGTTCCCACAGTTAATTTTCTCTTCAAAAGGGCTAAATTTCCCACTGCAAAAAGCTGTAAGAATAACTACTGGGAAGAAGAATGTTCAGGGAAAACTGAACTGTGAGCTCTTAAATTAAAATTTAGAATTATGACAAATGCTGTGTTTGGCTGCACTCCTTAATTCTGGTAATCTTTGTCTAAAAAACAGAGAACTGCATTTACAAACAACAATTGAGAAGAAAAAAACCCACCAAAATAGTTTAATTAATGTTAAAAATAAGAAAATGGATGGTAATACAAGTGAAATTATAAAGTGTAGGAAAAATATTAGACAACCTAAAGATTTCTGAAATAAATATATAGTCAGATGTAAGGACAGCAAGATAAACATATTTCCAATAAATTAGAAACAAAGGAAATAATGTCAATGATATAATCCCACTTCCAGACAGGGATGGAAAACTATTTATACTGCATGAAGCGGAGACCTGTGGGTCCTCTGGACAAGTCAAAGCCAGCAGTTTCCCAAAAGAAGACCAGCAGTTGCCTGGGCTGCATTAGGAAAGTATCACCAACAGGTTGAGTGAGGTGATCCTTCCTCTCAACTCAGCACTGGTGAGACACACCTGGAAAGCTGGGTCTGTCTCTGGGCTCCCAGTACAAGACAGACATAGATGTGTGAGACCAATACTAGCAAACAGCTATGAAGGAGACTGATATTCCATGATTAGAGAACTTAAGCAGCTGTCACAGAAGGAAAGCCTGAGAGAGCAGGGGGAAAGGAAGTTTTAGTGTGCATAATTACCTGATGGGAAGTTATAATGAAGACAAGAGTCAGATTTCTCTCAGTGGTGTCTGGTGGCAGGATAGGAGGCAATGAGCACAAAGTGAAATGTAAGAATTCACATTTAAATAGTCAAAAAACTTTTTGACACTAAGGACTCCCAAACAGTAGAACATGTCTCCCTGGTGAGTCTCCATCCTTGGAAATATTCAACACCCAACTGGAGACAGCACTAAGCAACCTGGCCTAGCTGGCCGTCTTGGAACTGTGGTGTTGGACTAGCCAATACTGAGAGCTCCCTCCTGCTTCAGCCGATCTGTGATTCTGTGAAACAAAGAAATCCAAATATTGAAAGGCTACACCAATTATCAAATCACTTCCTAAAAATTCTCTCCTCTCTTAATTTAAAGTCTAGTCTCAACGAATATAATTCAAAGTCTTTTACAAATCCAGCTGTTTAGTGGAAGCCTTGCTGAGGCAGGACTGAAGATCAGCTGCAGCAAAAACAATCTGGCTTACCTTAAATGTCCAAGTGTTTCCAGCAGGATATTAATCCTTATAAATTTTCAGATATTGTCCCTTGCGCAGGGTCCTTGTGAGCAGATCTACAGCAGGAACTACTATATTAGGGAAAGAGCTGATCTAGTTATTAATGAACTGGAACACCACATTGCCATACAAAAACATTAGCTTATGTATCTGAAAGCTGTGTAATTGCATCAGTACAATGCTACAACCAGGCTAATTAGCTCTGCCAATCAAACTAATTAGCACACAGCAGAGCCATACTGAATACCAATTCTAGCTTCTGAGCTGCTAATCAAAGCACTACTAGACAGTGAACACCAAATAAAAACCATTTGAGTATATTCAGTGGTGAAAAAGTCTGTAATTCTGTCCATTCTGTAAGTGGGTGTAAAATTTTTAGAAAAAACCTTTCTCATGCTTTTCAAAACACATCTTTTTAGCACATTGGAAGTCAGTGCAAAAAATAATTTGAAGATTTAAAAAATGTGCTTTGCTGAATACTCATTAATCTGCAAGATGATTAGGTGCTATAGCAGATTCCTGTAAGTTTATTTCTCTTAGAAGGTGAATATATAGAAAGACATGGATTTCACAGATGAAATTTTTGTTCTTCACATAGTACATTCACAAAGCTCTGTTTCCTTTAACACAAGTGGCATAAAAGCACAGTCACTTTTCTGATTCTGTACTACCACTTTCTTTGAAGTGTCACCCCTAATTCTCATCTGACCTAGGGAAAAAAAATCCCTAGTTTCTGATGTTTAGTATATTTTTTAATGTTTCAAAATATTCTGATAAAGTTTGGGGTATCTGGTGCTTGCTCAAAACAGAAGGTGCATTAGCAATTTCCTGTAGCGTGTCAGGCTTACATAAAGAACAGCTCAGCCTTGGTCATGCTCTGCTTATTTCACAGAAAATGATCGTGTTGCTCAGGTGGATCATGTTTATTTCATGCATTTCCAAATATGTAATGTCTTTGATGTCAGCTAATTAGTTCTGCACTGTTTAAGCCTGTTTAACAACATTTGTGTGTCTGGACTAACACAGGGCTAACATAATAAAATCTTCCAAGAAAACTCACCTAAAGTACACTTCTCAGGTTATACTTGACAGAAGATTTCACATTCCACATTTATATTTTGAATTACCTGCTCGATATGGTCATGATCTGACAATGGTTTCCATCTAGGCAAAGCCCTTCTGGACTTGATAAAACTTTTCTTAGTCTTGGTCTTGAAAGGATCTTAATACCTAAGATTTTACTGTATTTCTTTCCAGCTGTGACTCTTTACTTTGAGCTGCTCCTTTGTGAAAGTGCTTTAGCCTTGACTCCAGCTAGCTGACTTTGAACAAAATAACCAAGGCAAAATCTGAGCAGAAACTTGAGTAACCTCTGGCATCTAAGTAAAATAACCAAAATACTTGTAATAAGTGCTCAAATGCTAATGATTTGTTATTGCAAATGTTAGTTTGACTGTTACTGCTGAAAAATTAATCTTAAAGGTTCAACATTTTCTAAGTTGCTGAAACTTACTCTTGAGGGCTCCCTGGAAAGGTCAGTCCTTTTCTGTTTGAAGCACATTGTATACTGGTGCCCGTAGCAACCCCACAAGGAACCACTGCTCCAGGGCAGACTTCCTGCTCCAAGCAGAGGGCAAGGCAAGGCACGAATAAATGCCACATCAGTTACCTCCCTTTCTCTGTTTTAAATATTGTTGCTTGGCTCATGATCCCACACCAGGAAGTACGCTGTATAAATACTTGAAATACACTTTGAATTAGCTACTTAATATCAAAAGCGTTAGCTGCAAGAAAAGAAGGAAAGCAAATCTCCTAGATCAATAAAGGATTAAATGATTGCACTTCACTAAGTTCAGTGCACAAGAAGAGGAAGAATCCAAATCTAGGACATGAAAAATAAGTAATATTTTAGTTGTTGAAAGGGAAATTCTAACTGAGACTGCTCATCAGTGGTAATTTGTGACAGTGGAGGGCAAGGGGCTTTGCTGCAGAAAAGGGTTAAAGTGGCTGGGAGCAGGAAGGCCAAGGGCTGAAGAACTCCTTGACAGGGATTAGTTTCCCTTGGCGATGGGATAAAAAACAAACCTCAGTATTGTCTTGGACTTTCCTGGAGCTGGAGAATGCAGGGTGAACCTTGGAGCAGCAGAGTTGGGCTGGGGAATGGACCCACAGAAAGCTCAGGTGCCCCATGCAGCTGCTGAAAGAGTTGGTGCTGCTGATGGTTCAAGTGCCTATGAGGGATCTGAATGAGAAACATCTTTGCAGACTCCGTGTGGAACCATGTATTTCAGTAAAACTTTGCCCAAGCATTGTTCATTTTTCTGCTATCAGCACAAATATGTTGAATTGTCCTTGAAGGGTACCGTAGAAATTTCCTAAAAGTTGTGAAAACTATCTTAAAGAACATGCAGTGGGTTCAGGTGGTAGGACTGCTCTACTTATGTATACCAGCCTTTATACTGCATCCAACTAAAGCAATAGAGGGTAACACCTGTTACACTATTTCATTTGGCTTTTCACATTCTCATTATTGCATAGATATTCAATGTAAGAGCAGACTTAGTTTGCACTTTCATTTGAAAGCACCCCAGAATCTGTTCTAGTAATGAGTAATATTTGAGGACACCCTTTAAACAGCTGAGTGCTGCCATTTATGAGTTGCTCATTTTGCCTGTTTTAAGGATCTACAGCTCAGGATTTCAGTCTGTCACATATATTAAGTATATAAGTGTATTAAGATCCTGTTATCATTTACCCCCGTTTATTCACTGTCCTTTGCTTCAAGTATCATTAAGTTAATCTAGAACAAATCTAAAATACTTTGCTTACTTGTCAAAAGCATACCACATGCATGTCAGGTGGTGTATAAATGGGACAAAAGCAATAACATACTTAATTCACAGAATGTGTAGAATCTGCTATTTCTCACAATATGTATTATATTACTTTAAATGAATCCCCTTAGTATCCTTTTCTGTGTGCCAAAATTTGTGCTAACATTTGATAACAAAACTTAAAGCCATTAAAAGTAGCTCAAATTAACTTAAATTGCAGTTCCAAAAAGAAAGTACAAACAGATTCAATGTTAAATGACTTGACTAACCTTAGTAATTTCAATTTACTGAATTTTAATCTCTTTCTTCTCATTCTGGGATGTACATCAGTTCAAACTGCATGCATAAATGACCCCATTGTATGTAGTATATTGACAAGCTAGGGGCTTTGTTTGGAGATTATGACAAAATCCCCCAGGCTTTATTCATCTACAGAAACTATTGGTACTCCAAGAATGAGCTCAGAACACCTTTTTTCTTTCTGGAGTTTGTAACTCAAAGATTTATTTCTTTTAAAATCATTGCCTCTATGGCAATTACAAACATGTATTTATATACATTCATCCATCCATGCTTTGTGTTCATGTACAGCTTAAGAAAAAATGTGCAACTTTTGCTAGGACCTATTTTTTACCTTTTTCCTTAACAAGATATAGCTGAGCTAAACAAGCCAGACGTTTTAAAAAGTCAGATAACAGTTTATTCACTCATGTAATACCATTTCCTAAAGCGAGCTGCCTGATTACATGAGATTGCTCTATGCTTAGTCTCCAAACCCTTGCTTAAGCATCACTTGCTAAAATTGCATTTGTCATTACTACAGACTAGTAGTAATTAAATCTAAACAACCAGACGGGAACAGAAATTAAGCATATGAGCTAAGCAGTAGAAGCAGAAAATTTTCAGCAACATAAACACTGAAGAGCAGGAACTATGAAGAGAGATGCCTCCTACTCCACTCCTGTTGCATGATAGAGTATTTCAGAACCAGCTGAGAGACTGCCAATGAACCCAAACAGCTGTCTGCACTTATGACTACAGTGGAGATAAATGATGTAATTAGTTCTAGTTCACCGTGATGAGGTAATATATTTGTTTGCTTATAAAATACCCATGGAAAGCTAATATAGATTTGTAGTTTTTCCTGAAGCAACCTAGTCTTAAATATAAAATATATCCTAATAACACTAGTGGCTAGAATAACCTACAGCAGCTGATTATAGGAGAAGCCTGGGATTTTCACACCTTAATATATTCAGAGTACTAGCTCTGCCATGCTGCCATTCTTTCTGTCTAGCCATTCTTTCTGTTCCAGAATTATTCTGTGAATCTTTCCCTCAATACCACCTGGGTGCTAACACACAGATTTCGTATAGCTGTCTTTATATAGGCTCCACCATTTAATTTCCCTACTCTTAATTATGCCAGTTAAGATACTGGTATGATTACAGTGGAAAGTAGCTACAGTTATCAAACATATGAATGCAGGAATTTATGAAAATTTTTAAAATATACGCATAAAGTACATGGTTGTGTTGACAAAGTGGGCTGAACATGATTTTTTGGCAGTATGAAATGTTAGGGTGAGATAAAGGCAGTCTATCCCTTGAAACACCTTCATTTCAGAAAAAAATAGTTTCACTTGCTGGAGACTTCCTATCCAGCTAAAGAAGATTACTTTTTTGTGCTTTCAAACCTTATGCATTATAAGTAGCAGAGCACTGACAGCATGGAACTGTATGTACAGAAGTATCTGCTGTCAATCATAACAGTATACCTTAATCATTCTTGGAAATTGAGTACATATCCTGTCTTTGGAAGCACTGCATGACTACCCTCACCAGGCAAAAGCTGACAGACTTTCTTATACATATGAACATGTACAGCTGAAAAGACCTTGCTGATTTTCAAGTTTTGGTTCATGACAGGCACAATAACCAAAGCGAACTAAAGTACACGAATCAAAACAGAACCAAGGGAAAGAACCAAGAGAAAAATCCCTCTGACTTGCATTTTTCCATGCCTGCCTGATGATTCTTATTTACCTATATGTGTGTTACCTATAGTTGATAGCCTGTAACAGCAGAAAAGCCCCATACAGAGGCCTCCTTCCTTCCTCTGCCAGGGCAGGGGTGCTGTATCCACCTGACGCTGCTGAGGCTGCTGCTGTCACCTCTCCAAAGGAACAGCACGCTTCACTGCTGGAACATTTGTTCAGCTCTGCTGAAATGCAGCCCCTGACGTTTGTTTGTGCAAGGTGTATTTGCTCAGGAATTTACTGTGAGAACGTGACATAACCCATGACAAAGCTACCTTACAGCAGGTGACCTACAGTTTTGTTTGCTTCTTTAGTCACAGCCTTGAGTTTCTTCTTTTTTTAGAAACCACCTTCCTTATTAACTATTCTGGTCATCCAGTGCATGCAGGTTTCTTTTTCTTTGTTTCTGTTACTGTTTGGTCTTTGGATAAAAGTTTGCTGATGTTCTTACTTTATTATATTTGACTTAAATTCTTGAGAACAATGAAATAACTGGTTTTTGCCAATGGAAAACATTTGATTTTCTTTTTTTTTCTTCTTCTTCAATAATTTAACTGAGCTGAAGCAACTTGGGTTCACTGAGTAGTCCTAGTCATAGCAGAAATTTGTGGCAAAGATCTGAATGCGGATGTCCCTGATCACAAACTTACAATTACCCTACGTACACATATGTGTCTAGGTGGTCAGAACCTCTGCTGAAGGACAGAAGAAAACCTTTTTCATCACAGAAAACTTTCCCAAGTTACATCTGTCATAAGCAGTATACAGATTACATCCAACAGGTTGGCAAGTATCTATATGTTCTTCTGTAACAATAAAAACATTTCTTTCACTCTTGGTATATGCTTATGTATACATCTAGCTGAGTTGCTTGGTTAAGGAAAAACATTGTGAAAGGCTCAGTAAGAGCAGTTATCCTATGGGAAATATCAAGAAATTTTGCAGAGACAGTATTACCTTGTATTTTACACAGCACATAATTTAAAATACATATCTCAATGCTACAGAAACAATCCCGATCTATCTGGTTGATACTCCAGTTGGTTGTGTTGTCAGACATCTGGAGAAATAGGTAAAGAGGAATTTCATTGACTTCAGCAAAGGAGAAGGAAAAGTCCTTTTCCTGGGAAGAAATAATGACATGCATCAGAACAAGCTGGGACACAACTGCTGAGGACAAACTTGATAGGAAAAGACTTAGGGGTTCTGTAGCCAATTTAATATGAGTCATCATCACACCTTTGCTGCAGAGATGGCCAAAAATCACCATCTGGGCTGCATTAGGAGAGGCATTACCAGCAGATTGAGCGAGGTGATCCTTTCTCTCTACTCAGCACTGGTGAGACACACCTGAAAAACTGGGTCTAGCTCTGGGCTCCCTGGTCATACTGGACTGACTTCAGCAAATGGCCACAAAGGACACTAGAGTCTCTGTCCTTGGAGACATTCAATACCCAGCTGGAGACTGTCCTTGAGAAATCTGCTTTAGTTGTCCCTTTCTTCAGCAGGGACAGTGCATGAGGCAATCTCTGGAAGTCTTTTCTACTTCAGTGACTGTGATTCTACATTCATCCAGAGGCCTATCTACTCTCCCAATTTTTCAGGAAGTGCTCTGATTTTTACTCTTTATTAAGGCTTATCTCAGCAATGTGAACTTAATAAAATTCTTAGCTGAAATAATCTCATGATAAATGGGGTGACATTACCTTGTATGTTTAAACCCAGAAGCAAAGCACAAAGCACAACCCTTTGTGAATACTCCAGCAGGAGTTGAATGTAGGCAGTAGAAGAAGACCTCACCAAAAGTATGAGGATAAAAAAGTAAGAATGGCAAAAGAATGAAGAAAACATATAGAAATGTAGAAATAATATACTTTTGAATTAATAATCTGAGATATTTTAAAGGTGAGTATAATGCATTTGGTTTTTCAGAGTCAATCTTTCAGTAACTTTGCATACCATACAGCAAAGTTAATTGGAAATAAGGGAAGGTAATAATCAACATAGACCCACAGGGTCTGAATTCTTCTTGGCAGGAAAGAGACACAATGTGATTACCACCAAACTCTGGGATACTACACTAGTCTAGTTGTGCACTAGCTGTGTATTCCTAGGCATATGTGGAATCCAGTTCCACTTTCTTAGCTGATAAGAAGACAATTATATGCTTCCCTTTCCCTAATTCATATTGTCTATTTAGGAGTAGGATGGAAGATACTAGAACATCACATTTAATGAAACTGATTCAGAGAAGTGAAACAGGAAGAAATAAAGGGAAGAATATTGAGCAACTCCAACACATTGCTTCCCCTTCCATTGAAAAACCATGATGTAATGATTTCTGGTTTTGTTAGCATATAAAAAAAAAAAATCAATTTTCATCCCTTCATGATGTTTGATAAGGAGAAGTGCTCTTGATCACAACCTGATGCAGCACAACAGTCTGAAGGAGGAGTGGGTCAGGAGCTGTTTGGCAGAAAGGTGCTTGGGGCAGCTGGTTGAAAGCAGCTCAGTGTGAGCCAACAGTGTGCCCAGGTGGCCAGGAAGCCCTGTGGCACCCTGACCAGCATGACTAAGGAAGTGATAATCCCCTTGTACTCAACCCTGCTGAGGCCACACCTTGAATCCTTTTCAGTTCTGCTCCCCTCACTCCAAAAAGGTCTTTGATTGCTCTAGCATGTCCAGAGAAGGGCAACAAGGTTCATGAAAGAACTCAAGAGATTGTCTTGTGAGGGATCTGGGTTTGTTTATCCTGGAAGAGGCTCAGGGGCAACCTCGTTGCTCTCCACAACTCCCTGAAAGGAGGGTGCAGTGGGATGGGGGCTGGTCTCCTCTACTGTGTCTGCAGTGAGAGGACCAAAGGAAATGGCCTTAAGATGAGACGGGAGAGATTCAGAAGTTTTTTTCACATTTAGTGTCAAGAACTGGAATAGGTTGCCCAGGGAGATGGTGAAGCCACCATCCCTGGAGAAGTTCAAGAGAAGCCTGGATCTGTCACTGGTTAAGTGGTTGAGGGTTGCTGTGGTAATGCTGGATGTTTGGACTGGATGACCATGTAAGCCTCTTCCATGATGACTCTATGATTCTATGATTATAGAATATAATCATAAAATATGATGTGTAAAGGCTTATCTGATCCATGCTAAACAATCTACTGAAGTATACAAGTTTTCTATTTCTAATTGATACTTTTCTGTTGCCTGTCTTAAATATTTCTCTTGACTAAAAAAAAAAGAGAACAAAAAAAAAACCAAAACAAAACAAGAAAAAACTCAAACAAAACAAAACAAAAAACCCACAAAAAAAGAAGTAATGATGTTCTGAAGACTTTGAATAAAAATATTACTACACGGACATTGTGGAGCTTTAGAGGATATTAGCAATACAGGACTTGTCTTATTTGTGGATGTGCTTCAATGAGATAGATTGATTAAAGGAATATATTCATTGTATTCTACCTCCTGGCTGAAGAGTATATTAAAACAAAATTCTGAAAACACTGCTTTGATTTATTGGACCTAAATCATTCAAAGACATTCCATAAGGAAAGACACTAAGAACTGAGAAACAGGTTAAAGCTAAAGATAAGGATTAAGGACACCGCAGTTTTAAAAAATCAGGATTTTTGGTAGAATATTCCTTAAAGATAAGAAATATCTCATAATAAATGTAAGTTAAAAAAGTAAGCCAACCTTGATTTCAGCTGTCTGTTTAGGTAAAATGACTATGCAGCTTGGGACTTCTCTGAATGCGTCCTTGGACAGTTCACTGTTGTTCCAAGGATACTCTGTTTCAGAAACTTTCCTATCTATACTATGTGACACTTAATATTACCAAATACATTTATTTAATCCAAATCATGATAAATATTGTTTTTAATAAGGAAAAAGCAAAACTTCTCCTCCACTGTAAGATAACTGTGTTATTCTAGCATAGTTTCGTAGTTCTCCATTACTCTGTGCTGCATTAAAACCAGTTTTTGATGTCATCTCATGTGAAAACCCAAAACCAGCTTTACTTCAGATGATTTGTGTAAAACTGGGCTACAGAAGTGCTAATATTAGAATTATAAAAGCAATCTTTATATGTTGTCAAATAACACTGCAAATGCAGAAATTGACTGTGCTGGAAGAGATCAATCTATTAAGTATTGCATATTTTTTTCAAGTAATACCTTTTCACCACAATACAATTCTTCCTACTACTACATTTAAAAAAGCAACAAAGTGTATTTATAACATAATTAATAATAGCCATATAAAATGCATGACTTGTATTTAACAGTCATTATCAGATTAACAGAATCACAGAATGAACTAGCCTGCAAAAGACCTTTGAGATCATCAAGTCCAACCTATGACCTAACACCTCCTCATCAACTAAACCATGGCACTGAATGCTCATCTTCAGGAGGTATCATCTGTTTACTGTTCAGTAATGGCAATGACTGTAGATTTGATCCTGCCTCCAGTAAAGGAAATTCTTTAAAGGGGACAAAGAAGACCCTCAAGATGGAGAGCTCAGAGGATGCTAAATGGAGACAGAACTGTATTCCTTTATTGCCATTATAATAGACTATATGCCTGACATGAAATAAGTGAGAAGATTAAGCATTTTTCAGTCACAACATTCTCGCAATTAGAACTGGATATATGCACAACTGGATTCTTTCCACTGCCTTTTTAAAAGTAACCAAAGTTTGAAGTATTCATAGCAAGTAAGACATCTTATTCAAATTTTCCTTTACTGTCTTAAAAATCCAGAAAAATTTTTCTTTATTTACTTTTAATCTGGATAAATAGGCTCTAGTTTTATGAATGTATGAATATTAAAAAATAGCTGATATTTAATTTAATAGGTTAGAAAGCAACAGGCCTTTTACAGAGTATTCTATTGCTACTTTGATATATTGCAAATCAAACCACAACTATGTTGAAAATTATGTTTAAGTGAGATACAATGATACACAGAATTCCAGCATGTATCAAAACTGTATGTTTTCCACTGGTCAAACAGGATTACATTGCCTGATTTGAAAATCAACTCAGAAATTTAAATGTACAACAGATATAAAACTATGAAGGCATTTCCATAAACAATATCTTGGAACAGAAGCATAGTATAGGGTATTAAATAAAATTGATATTTAGTCAATCAGCTGTGGAACTTAATAAAAACTATAAAACCTAATTTTAAAATAAAATTCTTAATCACAGCATACTATTCCAAGGGTCCAATGAGTGAAGTTCTCAGTCAAAAAAAATAGGAAGAAAGTTTTTAAACTGTTAAATAATTTAACAGTTTAAAAACTTTCAACACACTCTTCAATAGTTCAACAAACTCTTCAATATAGACACATATACTTCTGCAAAATTCTTTTGATCTGCTAAAGCTATGTGAAATCCCAGCAACCTTGAAAGTGAAATCCTGACTTTATTCAGATCAGTGAAAATATTTCTGGTAGTATGAATCCAAAATCCACAATTTTGTCTGTTTCCAAGGTCTTCCTGAGTCTGGAAGGCTCAGAAATACTAAATTATCTCAGATTTGGGGAACACAAGCAAGCTCCTCCGAACTGCATAGTGCAATTCATATGAATTCATTGTTTCAATTCATATGAAATACACCATTGCATGTCAGATAAAATTTATCAATCAAGGCGTTATTCCAAAAGGGTTATCATACATTTGATGTTTGCATTTAAAATGAAAAGCTGCAATAAGGTTCATATTACACATATATTTTTTGTAAGTCTAGATTTGCATGGATCTTACTGATGGAAAAGAAGTAGTAATGGAAATAGCAGGAAGTCTGGCCCATCCATTCCTCACTTCAGCTTTCACCTTCAAATATATGGATAGCCTAGGTTAAACAAAAAGCTTCCCTCTTCTCTCTCTTACAATTTCATCTCAACAATTTTCTTCCAGAATGCAATCAAATAAGGAACTGTTGCTATCACTATCCTGCATGGGATTGATTATATTAGGCATGAGTAAGGGTTAATGTCAGAAAGTTTTCAGTGCTCCCCTCTGTAATCATGAATTCCTCTTAAGATGAAGGAACTTCAGCAATGTCTCATTCAGGCTGAAGTGCTCATTTGAAAGTAGACACTCTTTTTCAAGTAGATACTCTTTTTAAGTACTTTCCTTGAGTGTTTGAGTCCTTGGAGTCCTATTGCCTCTTTTTATTTTGGGAAACAAGGCAATAAAATATGTTACAAGTTAATCAATCTCAATTTTAATGATGAATCAGAAGGGAAGAGTGAATGGGGGCAGGGTGTGGCGTTGAATTGACAGCATATCCAAGACTGATTTTGTGTTTTCACAGATCAGTTCTACAAGTTAAAATAATCATTAAAATAAATTCATTCAGAAGCTGGTTTTGGGACAGATTCTCCCAACACAAAACTGACAGCAGATAGTTTCAGTGCAAGCCAGATTCCTTAAAGTCTGAAGATTCCACAGGGTTTAAAGCCACTAAGGTGAATTGATACAGATTATCACGAATTAGAGGTGAAACTGAATATCCTTGGACTTCTGTTCCCACCTTGATGTTACTCCCTTGCCCAAGTAACTCACCTAAGCAGGCTGACTCACATAAAGCGAATAAGAAGTCAGAATTCACAAGTCATATGTTATAATTTTTCAGGTTTAAGATATGTTAAGATATGTTAAGATATGTTAAACACGCCTTACGACTGACAATGCTCCTTCTTTGGCATTCTGCTCATGGACCAGAGGACACATGGATCCAGGTATCAAAGGAATCAAGAAAAAAATTATTACTGTCTGGATTCTCTGCTCCAGTGAAGGATTCTTGGATATCTGCTGGCCTCAGGAACAGCATCCACATCAACACAGCCACTGGGACGAATCCAAGCAGCCAGCACGGCCCATCTGGTTCCAGCAGAGCAGGCAGTGTGATCAGCATAAGACTGTCAGAAGGACAACCAAATACAAATGACACCCAGTAGCTAAACATGGGACAATTCCTCTAAACGTATGGGAAATTAATGGCATCCATAGTGAAGTAGGTCCCGAATGAAATCTATAATAAATTAAGTGTTAATAATATGGGTTTTGCAGATCTGAGGATTGCTACTTACAACTATAAGTAAGCTGTGTAAGATAGAGCAGGAAATAAAAAAGGATAACAGACGAGGCAGTGAGGAAAAACACTTCTTCTTGTTAGAAAACTTACTTGGAGGTCCTTTCAAAAAATTATTTACTCATTATTTCACAAACTAAATTTCTTTCTACATTTTCCTTTGAAGACTCAAAGACTTGACATTCCCTATATATTAACGAGTTTTTCCTAACTATTTCTAAATTCCTCAGCTGATCTCTATTCTCCACTTCCAATTTAGACAACAAGAATAATAAGGGGCTGATAAGCATTTTCTCAGTTGTTAGAGGTAAGAAAAATAACAAGCAGTTGACTCCAAATCTTAACCAGCACAGCAAGAAATACAACCCAGCCTAATGGGCTTGATTAAAAGCAAGATAAAACAAATAACTTACAAATAATATGGGCACAGAAACAACACCTAAGAACATGGAAACTAACTTCATCTTGCAAACACTAGTCCAGAAAATTATACTAAGCTTATTTATAATCACTCTTTTTAGAAACCTGGTTTTCAGGTTATCAGCTCACGGTAGTTTTCAAAGCAAGCCTCTCACACACACTTTTGCTTGCTTGCCTTCTCCAAGGGTAATTCTCAAACATCCTTGGTTTTCTTTTTCTTGCTAAAGGAAGTCCAAAACCAAAGCCCTCTCTTGGATAACTTTCACTTTTTTTCTTTTCTTTTCTTTTCTTTTCTTTTCTTTTCTTTTCTTTTCTTTTCTTTTCTTTTCTTTTTTTTTTTTTTTTTTTTTTTTTTCTTTTTTTTTTTTTTTTTTTTTTTTTTTTTTTTTTTTGTGAGTACATCCTGTTCTCTACAAACTAAGTATTAGAAACTAATTTTCTTTTGTATCACCTTAAAAATTTTTCAGGGAATAGCCAGACACCATAACAATTTTATCAGTGAGAGTTCTTTGATAAAATTCAAAGAGAACATAAATGATAAAATGATGCAGGTGATGATTTCATATTTGATCATTTCATGAAATGCAGCAGAGGCCCTGGAGCTATTAATCTGACTATGAACGATGCTGGCAGGAACTTCTCATACCAAACTTGTCAGTGAAAAACCCTGCTCCACGAAAGAGTACTGTGAGACCTTGTTCTTTCTTAAGTAATTGGCTGTTCAGGAGGAAAGTACTCCCTCATAAATTAAATATTTCATCCTGGCATTTCATGCCTCATCAACTACACAAATGTATTGGTTTAATTTCAGTTCCCTTTTTTTCATGTCTAATTTCCAGCACTGTTTTAACCCATTTTCCAATGCGGTATCAGATTCTTGAGGTTTCCAGTCCTACTACACTGTGCTCAGGAGAGCTGCCTACACAGAAATGAAGCCACAGTCATTAGTCATCAGCCCTGGATGGACAGATTTCTCTTCTGTGATTCTGCCCAATATCTCCACTAATTTCTGGGACACCTGAACTACAGCAGTCCTTCAGCAAATTAAAAATTTCCTGTTATTTCTTTGAGTTTGGTGAGAAAAGTAAGTTCAAAAGCACAGGACAGGCAGCAGAAAAGTGACTAAATATGTTCCATTTGACTAAACCGGAAATATCTAAGCTGTGGCCAGCCACATTTATCCATGATGCCATCAGCTAAACATGATAGCATAATAAACACTTTTCCCAGCAGGGCTGAGAGACATGTTCAAAGGCAAGCTTGACCTGGAGAGCAATGCATAGTGCCAATGAGAGAGAGTCATTGAAACCATACCAACTCAGCCCAGGACCTAAATGCAGGGTGCTCTCACTTACAGACACAACTCTATCATATATCTATGTGTACTATACAGTGCAAATATAGGGAGATACCTGTGTTCATGGACCTGCAGGGGAACCAACAGGGGCAGAGCTCTGACCAGGACAGTTGTGCATTTGCAGCTCCATCCAGCCCCCATCCCCTCGGGACAGCAAGAAGGGATGCTGCTGGAGACCTTTGGCATTGTGTCTTCCAGAATGAGTGTAACAGCTTGTTCCCAGATCAACCAAACTTGAAACACTTATTCCTAAAATTATAAATACCTATTCAAACACACTTGCAAATATTTATTTAGTATCATTAAAAAACAAAACAAAACAAAAAAAACCCTAACAAAACAAAACCTAAAGAACCCCAACTGACTAACCAAACAAAAATATCTGCCATCACACCCCAACCAACTCCAGAATCTACTTGTTAAGAAAAGTGTTTCTACACAAGACAACTTCCTATGGCTTATTCTGTAGTGCCACAAGAGGACACTCTTGAACAGTGGTTTTGTTTTTTTTCTAGTGAGGACCAGTGCTTGACAAGTTATTTTGTATTCAGTGGTAAATACAGATTTCTGATCCCCAGGATCCCAGAAAACGAGGACATCATTCAATCTTACCTAGGCTCAAATTTCAGGCAGTAAATAATTAACAAATTTTGTTATTATAGATGTTTTTAAAGTCTTAGATAAGCTAACAGTTGTAGCCTCTTATTTAAGTTGCATTAGCCTTGGTTCATAGAGATTTTTCTTATACTCTGTTCACAGCTTTTCTCTGAAATCATATAATGGTTACAACATTGTTCGTAAAATGCTGTTTCCATATGTATAAAATTCTGGCACCAATACCCATGCACCTTGTCTTTACTTGCTAGAAGCAACTAGGCACGTATAATTTTTTAAAGAAGGCAACTTAGGAAATACATTTTGAGAAATGTAAAACTATGTTCTTAAAATTAGTGATTGTATTAAAAGCATTGAAATAACTACAGTGATGTTGCTTCATAATTATTTTAAAGACATTGGGTAAAAGTTTTTTAGATGGAACAAAGCAAGTGATTAGAATATGTGAATTATATATTAAAACATCTGGGGTGATGTAACCCAATAACAACTTTGGGACAAATGGGAAAGAAATAAAATATCTTGCTTCTTATAGTCAAGCCAGGTGAACAAGTATTTACATGTAGAATCTACCTCCGTTTTGGCTTTTATATTACCAGTAGTAAGTTTTGTGGCCTGAAAAAGAACAAAAAAGAAAAAATAGCTGAATGATAAGTTAGTGTCTTCATACATACATCTTAACAATAAACTGATTAGAAACAATGGAATTTAAGATATCTGGTGATGCTGATTATATCTGGGTTAAATTTGTTTCATATTTAACTTCATTTTAAAGTCATAATGAAATTGAGTTATACCATTATCCAAACCAAGTAGGACTTTAACACCTTTACCAAAATGGTTAGTTGTTTTGGGGGGAAGAGAGGAACCTCAAGTTGTTATTCAGTTATTCTAAATTACACTTTTAACTTTGTCTTTCATCATGGCAGGAATTAAGTGGGTTCAGGAGATCCCAATTACCTGAACCTTGACCAGTGTGTCTGGCTCTGGCATATTCTTCCTTAGGTCCTCCACATCTCTTCACAGATTTTAGTTCAATCTGATGTGGTACTTACCTTTAAAACAGCTTTTCCCACATTACTAGCTCCTGTCTGATTCATTACAGCATTTCCAAAAGGCTAAATTCACTACATACTCACCATAAACAAGAAAGGTTTAGAAAAAGAAAACATGAAGAAACTCCTAGTAAAAAAATCTCTGAGGAACACCCAGTTTATAGCTGATAACATGACTGTGGCTTTTGTTATTGTTACTTTTTGGTTTATAATCTATATGGGAGCCAAATACTTGGATAAATATAGCTGCAAATAGGATTATACTCCTTAATTTGTATATCTTTGGAGAAAATATCAATACCATAATTATCAAGGCTTTCCTGTGTACATTCAGAGTTTTAAAATGTTTAGCTAGATGTGAGGTCTACTTTATTAATACTAAGTAATGATTACATAATTTTAGGTTTGCTATATTCTTTTTTCTAGGTTGCTACTTTGTGATGCATTACTTGAGTTTCTTGGGGGGAATGTCTTGTGATTTCAGAGTTTTGCTGATCAATTTTTACTAAATGCACTTCTTGCTGCCCTGCCAAAAGAGTATTGATAACACCAGAAATCAATATGCAAAGCACAACCATAAAGCCCGAGCTGTTACTCAGAGGCAGCAGTGAGACCTGCAGAGCGAAAATCTTTGAAACAGATGTTTGATAAGGGTCCTGATGTTTTATAAAATTTCTGAGAGTGCTATTATAGTTTAATCATCTATAATTGTGGGGTTTTAATAAATATAGCAAAGTAGTAAGGGCTGCAATGCAAGTCATAAAAAATTGCACGTATTACGCACTGTTACAGACTTCAAGAAATTGGTCACACTGTCCAGCACACAATATTCAGGAATAAGTTTTACAGCTCAGAGGCTGTGCTGAAGTTCAGTGGAATTGTTTGTACATCCAGGGTGTGTACTAAATTTGCACATGAGAGGTGAAAGCAGAAGGGAGGCTTTGGAAATGACATTTTGACAGGTGGAGCTTTGTCCTTTGTGGAGGGTAATTGCCTAAATCAGAACAGCAAAGGAGACTTTGATCGAAAGAATGACATACACGAAGAAGGATGTCATGAGTACATGACTGGCAGTAGAAATTCTGTTTTCAGCTTCTGAACTCCCTTCCCACATGAAACATGCCTGATGTGCTATTGTAAGGGTACTTAAAATAGCACAGCTATGGGGCACTATGACAAGGGCTGCTCACACATTAAAAGACGAGTCCTTTCTCTGAGCACTGATAGCCCTTCCAGTCTCTAGAGACATGATGTTTTATCTCATTTCTAAAGTAAATTTTGAGGAAAACAATGTGTGTGGGAAAGGGCAGGGGCAACAGCTGAAGAGGATGTTCCATACATCTGAGGCTGCAAAAGTTGTGGGGATATAATAATGGTCTCAAATATATAGTAAGTAACTTTTCTGGTGAGCTGTCCAAAGAAAATACAAGTCAGCTATTCTGGCTTAACAGTAGGTTGAAATTTCAAGAGCACATTAGGCACCTATAAAGCAAAATTGACTCAATCTATTTTTCATTACCCGTTGATTATTTTGGTTTTACTCCCATTAGTGCAGCAGAGCTATTTCCTTACATTACCTTTGCTATTACAGCTCCCTGTGGTCATATCAGGATTTCAGGCAGAAATGGCACATGCCAGGAGCCAGGCAAAGCCAGTAAAGCAGTGGTGATGGTCACTGTGCTATGGAGTTGGGTATGTCCAGTGGTTATACACCTTCTGAGTGAGGATTACAGCTGTTGACTTAGCTCTCAAGAAGATTTAAGCAAACTTGGTGCTCAGAAGGATTTATTTTGGTTCTGGCTCTGCAGAAGTCCTTTTTTTCCCCACATCCAAAGTGTATTGTGTGCATGCAGTCCTATCTTGGGGAAGAAGAACCTGAATATTTGAGAATCTGAAGATCTGAGAAAAACACATTAGATGACATTTAAGCTTCTATTGAGAGGTTCGCTGCACTAGAATTTAATTCAAAAGTGCCTGCAGCCCTATCAAAACTTCTCCTTAGGGACTTACTCATGTGCATAATACTGAAACACAGAAAATATTCTAAAATGG
>VWYP01013144.1:13299-30905 GCA_013400435.1 Pycnonotus jocosus
TGAAGAACCTTTTCCTGATATTCAACTTAAACCTCCTCTGACACAACTTCAGGCCATTCCCTTGGGTCCTGTCAGTGTCACCACAGAGCAGAGATCAGTGCCTGTCCCTGCTCTGCCCCTCACAAGGAAAATGTGACTGCAATAAAGTCTCCCCTCAACCTCCTCCAGACTGAACAGAACAAGTGACCTCAGCCACTTCTTGTGGCTTCCCCTCTTTTTTATTAAGTAACAATTATTTTTGCTGAAATGATCAACTCAAATCACTTAGACATTCAAAACCCCTTCTTCAGTATAAACATGTAGAACCCCGATTTGTAGGAATTTACACCTTTAAAATTTTTTTCAGTGAAGTGCACAGAGTTCTTCAGGTAGTTTGCAGATGTTATAGTCAGGAGAGTTTTGCTTCATCACATATTGACTCTATCCTACCTTGCAAAACAATTTTGTCTCATAATTTTTTCTTTTGTGTACAGAATGTTTACTATAACTCATGTTATTATCATCTAAATAAGATTAAATCATCAACATTTCTAAACTATATTGCTGACATGGAAAGAAATACACCTGCAAGTAAGGCCAACTTCTAATTACTTCTTGGTATTTTATTTAATTTCATTTTTATGGTATTAGTTCAATAGTATTTTTCCAGTTGTGTGCACATGAGGGGTAATGTCACTGGGGTTTTTTAAATAGTCTTGTCAATCAAATGCCCTCTCTTTTTTTGTTGTTGTTTGTTTGTTTTTGTTTTATTTTGTTTTTGTTTTTGTTTTCCTAGAAGTTATGTCTCTGTGATTGGAAGGATTGTCTGCTGCTCAGAGGGGGTGCTGCCACCCATCACTGGCTCATACATCTTCCACTGCTAGAAAAACACTTTCTACTACTGATACAGGTAGTACAACAGAACTACTGCCTGAATTTGTGCTGTGAAACAAAGCTACACCTTGAGAGTGAGTCTTCTGGTGGGATTTCTCTGAATGCAGATTATATCTTGCTCTCACCCACGGCTGAGGACCACAACCAGCCTCTTTTGTCTTTTGTTCTGTTTGTCCAGACTTGGCACAGCAGGCTGGTCCATGACACTTATCTCCAAAGTCCATTTTCAGAGCGTGGCTACACCACAGCCTTCTGCAAAGGGGTGAAATGCAGGGCAGAGAGGCAGGAGAAAATACTGATAGTTTCATGCAAAGCTGTTTGCATGGGGATTTCCTTAAAGTACAGATTGAATAACTGGGTCTGACATGCAGAGTATATTTCTTGATGCAACATCAGGAGAATTGAGAAGGGAGGAAAACGTGGGTTGCTTTTTTTTTTTTCTAAACTGGAGAGATGATGATCACATAACATCCCAATGCAATGACTGCAGATGAATGGTTTGCTGTGAAGTAAGAGTTTGCACTGAGTAGGTGCTGATCTGCAGGGTAGTCTGGTAATAATGAAAGGTGATAAGACTGTATACAGGAATAAAACAAATGATGTGAAATGAATACTGAAAGTGAGAATACAACACCAAAAAAGTAATACCAGATAATGGATATCAAGTTACTGGCCATTTTCTAGATTTAGAATCCAGTAAGTTGAGTAAACACTGGATTTCAGATTTGTTATCAATAGTCTAAATGTTACTTGAATTATTTTTTTCTTTAACAGTGATTACATACATCCTGTGAATTAAAGCCAGATTATTAAGAGCATGCAAACATTGACTGTGTATGATGAATTTGTATCTTTTTCGTAAAGGACAGTTCATAATGAAGCAGTGTTAAGATGTAAGAGTCACATACCATGATTTTAAAAGCAATGATTAGATTTTTCTCAACATTTAGTGCAGGAACTGAAAACATTTTTCATGGATTAGAGTAGTTATGCTTCTTAATAAGGGCCTGCTATCACAGTAACTAGTTTGCACTGACATCATCTGTCAAATAATTTTATGCTCAGCCCCGTATTCAAACAGGCTCTGAGGTATTTGATTTGTACCAAGAGTGGAGTAAATTATCTGTGCCTTTGTGGAAGGAACAGCACTGCCAGCACACTGTCCTTTAACAAGAGAGAGTTTGCTTTCACAGTGGAGGTCTGGCAAAGATCCATTCTGTGGTGGTTTAATGTATCTGTCCCTTCCTTTCTGTTGGAACCCTGTTCACTGGGAATTTTGGTCTTTCTGTGCTGACAGGCACTGACCCCCAAGAAAACACTGCATTTGACCTAAGGCCATGGAAGAGGCTTCCAAAATTGAGTGACAGCACTGGAATTGTGGGTGTGTAGTTTGAATAGAAATGTGTGATACTACAGGGTGGAAAACTTAGAGTTTAAGGTTTTAGAATATAGTTATATATAAAGTAAGGTGGAGGTTTTAGGGCATAGGGTAAGTCCCTTCTTCTTTCACCTTCTTCTTCATGGGTCTGGGTGGTATTTTCTAATTGGGTAGAAAAATACACATTGCAGGCCATGGGTGGCTGATTATCGGCTTAAAAGTAAAAATAATTTAGGTGTAATTTCTTAATTAGACAGTTTATCCTTAAAAGGCCTTGTAGAGAGGGAGACAGGGGTCATTTTTAGTTAGTTAGCTAGAAGTGCTGTAGCACTCACAGCTTGTGAGACTGCAATGTAGATAAGAATTAATAAACATCTGAGTCCAAACAGGAAACACCGTCTCACACATTTAATCCCAACTCTGACAAAAAAGAAGATAAAATGTGATACTTTTTCTTCTAGGACATCCTGCTGATATACAGCTGACAGTCTTGATGGGGAATTCCTCAAGGAAGAGTTGTTGGGAAGCAGACTGCACTATCTTCTTTGAAGGACCTGTTGGCACAAAAGCATTTTGAAGTTTCAGGAGTTGAGACTTCTCAGTCTGCTAACACAGTGCCCTTCAGATTCTTAAGGCTGCACAGGGCAAAAACAACTTTTCAACAAAGTGAGATAGACAGAAAGGGAGCAGACAAGTATAGCTGCACATCTGGAGTATGTGGACCATTTATAAATTTGCAGATTTGCTGTGTTCAGAGGCCTGGATGCTGAGGTTCTGAGCATGTCCATGTCATTTGAGATATGTTCCCAGGATAGAAGTCTGTCCTTCTAAACATCCAGATAAAACAACTGCTGGAAAACTGAGCTGCAGAGAGAACTCATCCCTGTGTTTAGCATTTCCCTGCTTCTAGATAGTAACAAGGGAACCCATTTTACTGGGTGATCAATGCAGAAAAATTGTACAGTCCTACAGACAGACCTGAAGTGTCTTCTTGCCCATCACCTCTAATGAAGTGGGGCTGTAGAGAGAAAAAACTCAGTTTTTAAAACCAAACTAGCAAAAAACTTGTGAAGAACCTGGTCTGAAATGTCTGGATGCATTTGCCTCTCCCAGTTGTGGAGACAAGAAGCATGTGAGGAATCCTGCCTAGTTCTTCCTTGTTTCTTTTGCAGCAGACAACAATCAAACAGTATTACTATTTGTAAAAAACACCAATTTTGAATACATTTTACACTGTCATAATTCACTCCAAAGTAGCTTTCCATTATAGTTTGAAAGTGCAAAGAGCAAATCAGATGAAGTTACAGTTCTCTTGACCTAGCTGTGGATGACGAAAGTTTGTATGAAGCTGAAATTTGCAATATATTGATAATTTTTGCTAACCTGCCTCTCCTGCACTGTTTTCCAAATGAAATATAAAAATGGGAAGAGACATAATTTCTGAATAGGTC
The DNA here is from genome assembly GCA_013400435.1 of Pycnonotus jocosus. Lineage (NCBI taxonomy): Eukaryota > Metazoa > Chordata > Aves > Passeriformes > Pycnonotidae > Pycnonotus > Pycnonotus jocosus. The sequence goes on from VWYP01013144.1 coordinate 17,002, forward strand.
TGAAGGGCTTTCCCAGGAATAACTGTCAATTCTGGGAACAGAAAACAGCATGGGGTGCTGATTATTCTTTCAAACATTTTTATTAAAGCTATGCATAGATCTGGAGACTTAGCAACTTTTTAACACTAGGATGTTTTATGTGCTCTTTGGTGTGAAAAAAAAAAATGCAGTTGATAGTCCACAAAGTTTAGCTAAAACTAAAATTTATCTTTATAGAGAAACAGTGAGTAACTCTTACTACATTGTAGGACAACTCTCAGAATACCTACAAATGCAAATATCTATAATGGAAAAATAAGAGAAAGGTAACGCTGTCAAGAGTGGCTTATTTGTCAAAATGGCTCATTGTGGATCATTGTATATGATGGATAGAAAAATATACAACAAATTTGATACACTGGGACACTTCCACACCCACATTGTTGGAGGAGTGCTTGGGATTTGCAAGGAGGCTGCAGCCAGGGGAAAAAAAGGCAAAATATAGAATTTTGTGCCTTCAGTTGCAGTGTGGATGGGGTGCTTTTTGTTGGTGTGGACATCCACAGCAAAGTGAAGCAAGACATACAGATAACTATGTTCAGGGTATTTTCTGACTTTTGATTGCCAAAGACTTACCATCAACCCTCCTTTTGATGGAGAATTCTGCTGTGTTTTCTATATTATAGCATTGTGTTGGTGAACTGGCCCTGCATGTCACCCCAAAAAGACATGTGGGACCTGCCTTTAGTGAGAAAACAGAAGAGCAACACACTGCACTGTGTCAACTCACACTGCTTTCAAATGTTTGTGTCAATATCCTTGAAGATATGCTTATCACTGATTGTTGTACAAAACTGTTTGGAACATGAGAGTTTACTAAATTCTTTCTCTTTGTGTTGATTAGCTCAAAAGCAGGGCAGTAGCAGAACCCTCAGTCATGTGTTTTGTACCTCAGAACTTTTTTTTTTTCCATAATATTCATTCTTCAAGTCACAAAACACAACCTTCCAAATTACAATAGTGCCACATTTTCTCATGTATTATAAAAAAATAGAACTAAGATTTAGCTCTGCATATGAGGAGTGTATGATAGGAAGGAGTTAGGGTGGGTGATGAGTTTGTTTGGCTCAGAGCAGTTTCTCATCCCTGTGGGAGGCTGCATTGGAGCAGCTTGGCATCAACAAAGCACCTGGTCTCAAACTTTTCACCACTGTTTTTCAGAAACAGCTGCCAAGCTGACACACCAGCCTGAATTTAGTTATTCCCTGGGTTTTGAAGGCTTGACTCTATGACCTGACATGCTTTGTTTTTCTGTGGCTCTATGTGTAATCTCACACCATTACAAAACTATGCCTTAAGGCTGGGAAAAAAAGAAAAAAAAATCAGTTCTTGTTTATTCAGTTGTTTTTTTGAAAGTTTTGTTGTACAACTGGTCTTTTAAGTCGAATTTCATAAAAGCTTGATGTACATAAGAAAAATGTGCTTTCTCAAATTATTACATTAAAAAGATGTCACTTAGTGATGTACAACCTCAAAGACTAGTAAATCATCTGCATTTCATTTCTTCAGGGTCTTTTACAGAGTCTTTATTCAACCTGAAATAAGCAGGGTATAATGTCTGAAATTGAAGTAGTGAGCTGAAAGGTCAGATATGACCCAGAAAATTCACTTGTGGGCAACAGGGGGTGTGTGAAATGCCTGTTTCTGGTTTGCCTGTATTGTAGAGCTTATTGTGTCCCAGCAGCAAACTTCCCTGTCTTTCCTGTTCAGCTGATGAAAAGGAGGAATAGCTTTGGCATAAGACACTGAGATGTACTGCTATCACTTGGGGACCCTCAGACTCTGTGAAAATTATCTCCACTTTGTCTAATGCTCACTCTTACACAATTCCAGAGTTTTTTACAAACCTGCAAAGCTACAACCTGCACCAAACCCACGTTGTGATTGCTCTGAAGGCCACACAACCCTCCTTACTCACTGCAGTGAAGCTGGTGGTGACCTTCACGAGCAAGGACACCTTTCATGGTGCACACAATAAAAAAAGAAGTGAACAACAATCTTCATAAAGGAATGAGCATTTCAAGCTCTCCACAGGCAGCAGGTTTACAGTAAAGTGGAGTGGCTAACTGGGTGTTGCCCAGGAGGTAGTGCAGCTAAAGATGGAAGCTATAACAGCCTGATCATGGAAAACTGGTCACTGGCTGAGAAATGTTGGCTGCAGGGGTAGATGAGGTATTCTCCAAGCTAGTACACTCACCCCAAAATAAGCACATGAAAAGATTGATCCAGTCTTGGTACTGGACCACCAGGCCAGTGGTCTCGGGCCATTTTCCCAGAAGGGACTGTGTAGTCCTGCCTACATTTCAGACAGGTGTGCACAGCACTGTATGGCTGAACAGGGACAATATTTCTCAGTCAGGGGGTTTTGTTTATTTTTTTTTCATCTGGTTTTGATCTCATGTCTCTCTTCCTGCTTCTCCTATACTTAATAACTTGACATACTCTTAAAGTAGATCACAACAGCAGCACCTGAAACAGACAATGTTTGTAATGTAAATGCATAAAAGGGATTTTTTTGGCGCTTTTGTTTCACGTTTTTTCCACATTATTTATTGCTAAGAAATTTACTTGGAAGGACAGGAAATCCTCTAGATCGAACCTTTGCTTCAAGTCCCTGGGTGTTGGTAGAATCTGATTTAGCCAGGGACAGGGACACATCTGCAAATTAGCTGTTTTTAAATGCTGTTGCCAGACGTCCACAGGCAATGTGATTAGAGAAGTGTCTTAACTCCTTCACTTAGCCTGGGACTGATGAAGAAACATTGTGGCTTTTTTCAAGGACTATAGATAGAGGCAGCTTTGAAAGAAACTGTATTCTGAGTTGGAGAATTTGTACCCCCTGTCTCAAGTATTTATTACAGAGCACATCTTTGAAGCAGAATTGGATGTTGATATGAGATGGAGACAACTGCTGCAGGTGATTTAGAAGTAACTCTAATTTGTCCCAATTCGGAAATTAACTGGGAGAGGGGAAGAGGAAGGAGCCTTTATATTTGTGCTGCCATGATGCTGCAATAGGAGATGAAGGAAGAAAACATATCACACTCAAAAATTACCTTTTACTCACTGCATTTGTGCTTTTCATGGTAGGCCTGGTGTCCTGACTACAACCATTTTGTATCTGAAGCCTGCAAAAGACAGGCAGCCCAATATCTGGGGCTGCTTCCTGGTTCTACAGCTGTGGGCACCCTGTTTCTCCCTCTCCCACACATCTTTTCTCCAGAAACCAGAGGAGGGAGGCACAGCAACAGGGATATGGGGGCTGTTGGGTGTCCTTTGGCACTGCTGCAAAGATGAGCTGCCACCACTAGCCTGCCTCCCTGTTTGTCCACATATTGAAACACAAGAGGTTCCCTCTGGGCATGAGGAAAGATTTTTTTTGCTGTGAGGATGCTGAGCCCTCAGCTTCCAGCTGTCCCCTGGCAGACCAGAGAGCAGATGCTTTTCCTCCAAGCATTTCTGACAGAGATTTACATAGGAGATGATGCTTGCTCCAACTTTCTTTGCCAACAGAGGACAGTGCATTCCTGGGGCAGCAGCCCACCAGCCTTTCCCCCCTGGCCTGTGGAACAGCTTCGTGGTGAGGAACTGGGCTCCTGAACTTTACCAGCTCCTTGACTATTGCATTCAAAGCCAGATGAGGAAAACAAGGTGGAAGGAGAGCAGAAGTGCCCAAGCTTTCCCTGCACCCACAGTGTGTCAGCTCTGGGATGTGTAGAGAGCTCCTTAGGTGCTCCCTGAGCCCCAAAAGTGCCGGAGAGAAAGGGCTCCAGTGCCTCTCCCTCTTGCTGAAGCTCACATCCCATATATCCATAATCTGTATTGCTTTTTCTTGTCACTCCTGCACTGTGGGATCTTTAGGCAGATATGACTATTGCTGGTTCTACAGGCTCCTAATTTTTTTTCAGGTACTGTATTTCTTATTCCCATTTCAGTGAAGCTTCTCTGGCTTTTGGCCTTTGATCACCTTCTCTAAGTGGTTCTAATGCCTTATCAGACTACCTAAAAACAGAGGCCAGACAAAACTAGGGGAATAAAATGCAGTTATATTTATTGAAGGGCCTTCAGGTACATTTTGGGCAGATGAAGCACCGCCACCAGGGGCTACACATAAAAAATGGGTGACAGGTTTTCATTTTTTTGTAAATTTGGTCTATTTGCATTTTGGGGGTTAATCTTCCAATTACAGCATCAGGTAGTGAAGTCATTTACCCCAAGCTGGGTTTTGTTTTACATTTCTCAGGGCCTGAGACAGTAAGGTGTCCTTGATTCCCAGGCCTGGAGAGAAATTGTTTTGTCTGACTGAAATGGGAAAGCAGCAGCTGACACTGTGTGTGGATTTCAGAGTTATACACTCAAGAATTGCAGGATTACAAATACATGAAAAATATAAAAGCTAAAATCCTAAGGCATCAGTTCACATTGCTGCAGAATTAGGGCAAATATATCAAAGCTTAACCATTATGTTTGAGGATTATTACAATCATATGACAACAACTTATTTTAAAATCATGTCACACACGTGGCAGGACAGGGACATTCCTTCTTGGTGTCAGAAATATGTGTGTCTGAAGCTGTATTTGAACTGCAGTGTCCAAGTGTCTTTTGAGAACAGTTTTCATGGAAAGAAGTGCACAGCTCCATCAGAATTTGCTTTCTAATGTGTTTTTGAATGAGAACAGAAAGAATCAAAACCCTCCAGAGGGAGGAATTTGAAAAGACTGAGGTTTATTGAGATAAATGTGACTGGTTATCATAAAGCATGAAAGAAAAGGAGTTTGGTGTCAATGCAGAACAGCAATATTTGCATTCCTGGCAACTTTGTTGGTTTTGCCCACTGAAGATTCTGGTAGAATAGGAACCCCCTCCCTTAAAATCAGTTTATGAATAAGAGCTCTGGACAGGGTCCAGTTTCTTATCTATCTGGGATCAAACTACCCCACTTTCCCTATTTTTGTATGCAAACAATGATAGATGGATATATATGTCACTAAAATGACATCACTAAAATGGTGATGACATTCCTTGACTAAAAACCCTGTAGATGGGACAAATGGGTAGAGTTTTGAGCTAACACCTTGAGCTATCACAACCTTACATCTTCATTGTGTTTTCTTTTTACTAACAAAATGTAGATATGAAACAATAGCAGATTAGAGGGATAATGTATTCAACTGTGCTGATGCAAATTATTTAAAAGGCAAGATTGTCAAGCAATATCTCCAAACACAGCACATATCATCCTAAAAAAAAAAAAACCCATACCAAATAACCACAACACTCTGAAGAAAACCACAATGCTCTGAAGTAAACCACAAGAAAAGATAAAGTCTCTCCAGCTATGAAGTTACTTTTGAAAACCTCCTATCTTAGAATCTTGAACACAGCCATTTTTAAAGAAATTAATTCACTGGAAAAAGCACACAACACACAATGTTCAGGAAAAAATATTGGCTGCTCAGAGAACATCTACCTTAATATTTCAATATTTAATTTTGAATCCATGTTTTAAAAAGTGTTAAAAGTTTAAAATCAAACCCAAGAAACTGGTTTAGATACAAACAACAACCACAAACTAAATCCTTGTTTCAACCAAGCTGAAAGATTGGTGTAACATCAGTTACTTGTATGTATTATAAAAATTCTTGCTTAAACCAGCATTTTTACAACAGTGATGATTTTTATAGCCTGTGTATTTTGTAAACCAGCTTTGCAGACGCTTCCTGAATAAGCCTCTGAAAACTTTTTTGTATTTTTTTATATTTGACAAGGGTGACATCTTGTGGTAATTTTAGTCAAGATAAGTAGCATCTGTTGCTTTTGTCATCCTTACCCTGCAGATTTGCTTACTGCTGAGTGATGGAGCCCTGTAATTGATAAAAATGCAGTGTATGGCTTCATGATGAGGAGATAATACATATTTTAATAAAATAAAGCTAGCCTAAGTCAAATGTCAAAAGAAATCTCACTCCAGCCATAGAAAGGAGAAAACAGAATCAAACCAGTTATAAATGTAATTAGTCTGTACCAGAAAGTTAATGATTCCTTCTGGAAAAGCCTAAACACTTGCTGAAAAAAGGCTGGTTAATAAACCTATGAGACAGATGGGAAAGTGTGCTTGTAATTCTAGATAATGGGGACTGCAAATATCACAGTCCTGAGTCTCCCCTCTCATATGTGTTCTGACCACAACAAAATCACATGGACATTTTGTCATTCCCAAAGATACAGTGAAAATCCACTATTAAATAAGAACCAGCAGTATTAGCATAGTACAAAGAAAACAACTGATGAATCCTGTAAAATCTGAGTTTTATTTGCCCTTTTAAACCAAAATACCTTATCCTGATTACTAACAAGAAAGAAAGTGTCACTATAAAGCCAAATTGTCAAGTGAAAAAAAATTTGTGGCTGCCCAGCATGGTCACAGTGACATGGATAGTTTTATCTGCCCTTGCAGGAAACATGGTTGAGGTTTTTATGTTTTAATTTTCCTTGGCCCTCTATATCTTCTGTTTAAAGAGAGGAGTATGTTCCAGAGCTAGGAAAGGAAACAGGCAGAAAAGGTACAGCTCCCATGAATGCTGGCCAAGGATATCTGACCCTGTTAATTGCTTAATACAAGCACAAAAAACCGTTTTTGAAAGGGGTTTGTAAGAGTGCCACATATGCTTTATACTTAGCAATGAACTGTAATGCCTGCAACATTAAAGCAGTCTTGAATTTCATTTAGGTGCTGAAACTTTAATGAGGAGGACACTGGAAATTCCCCTCCCAAGGCACAATGCAAGTGATGAGTTTTGGTGTAAATCAGCAGTCTGCACTGGTGCAAGTAGCATCATGACATTAGGTAAAGCACTGGTGCATTTAGGGTTGAAATTCTATAGCCTTATTAGTAAGAGGACCATGATATACAGAAACAATATGATGAGCAGGTACCTCACATGGCTCTGGGAATACCAGGAGAACTGAGATACACATTTGCACAAAAGCTTTTAGATGATCACAAGAGAAAAAGGAGTTAGAAAAATCAAGGAATTCATGTTTTAGAGTTTGTGTGTAGAACACTAAATGTCTGAACTGCCAATGTCTTGAAAAATCTGGTCTAGGTCTCATAGCAGGAATAAATTACAAAGTAAGGTCTCAGAGATGCATCTTTAAAATTGTGTTGAAAGCAATGTCAGAAACATCTGATAAGCATTAATTGCCTTATTCTTCTCTCTTATGTAACACTTTAAATTCACTAAAAAGCTTTACCCTGCTTACTACTAGTATTTGACCACTTTAGAGACATTTTCAGCAGGAGCATTAGGCAATTTATCACCAGGTAAGATCTAAGTTTGAAAAAGAATTGGAAGTCATTAGTTATTTCTTTTAGTGAGATGTACAAATGATAGGCCATATGAAACACAGAATTACAGAATGACTGAGTTTGGAGGGCACCTCTGGAGGTCCTGTGGGTCCAACCCCCTGCTGCAGCAGAGCCATTTGGAGATGATTGCCCACAAGTGTGTCCAGATGGCTTTTGCAGATCTCCAGCAGAGGAGACACAACAAACTCTCTGGGCAACCTGTGGCAGTGCCCAGTCACCCTCACAGAACAAAAAACCAAACCAAACCAAACAAACAAAAAAAACCAAAACAAAAAAAAACCCAAAACAAAACAAACAAAAAAAACCCCAAAACAAAACTACTTTTCTGTTGTTTAGAAAGTGCCTCCTGTATTTCAGTTTATTCCTGTTGTCTCTGGTCCTGTCACTGAACACCACAGAGGAGAGCATGGCTCTTATTTAGGTATGGATGAGTTCTCTTTCCTGGGCTGAACCCATCTCAGCTTTTTCTCACAGGAGACACACTGGAAACTGAGGATTTTAGGCTTTCTGTGCTGAGGGGCACTGACTCTCAGGCAGGCACTGCATTTGACCTGAGGCTGTGGAAGAGGCTTCCTAAACTGAGTGATAGCACTGGGGTTGTGGGTGTGTAGTTTGAACAGTATTGTGTGATCTCACAGGGTGAAAAACATAGGATGTAAGATTTTAGTATATAGCAATACATATGTGGCAAGATGGAGACTTTAGGGTGGAGGTTAGTTGTTCTTTTTTCACCTTCTTGTTCCTTCTTCTTCATGGGTTTGGATGGTTTTCTGTAACTGGTTAATAAAGTCCACTTCAAGTGGTTAGTTTTTGGGTTTAAAATAAAAATAATTTAGGTGGCATCTCACAATTGGATGGAATGGACTTGAAAAGTCCTTGTAGAGATAGAGAAGTGCTTCATTTTACACCTTGTTAACTAGAGGTATTGCAGAACTCACAACTTGTGAGCCTGTAATACAGATAAGAGTTAATAAACGTTGAATCCGAACACAAAACTGCAACTCCCATGTATTAATCTCAGCTCTAACACGAAGAAAAGAAGATTAAAACCTCACAGAGACACTCTCCAGCCTCTTTAACATCTAATAAAGATTATTGAGAATTGCTTCACAGTGGTGCTGGCCAGTTAACTCAGCATTCATGGGTGCATCCCAACAGGGCTCTGATTGCTGAAGTGTTCCCTGACCTGACCCTCTTCCACAAAGGAAGAATTCCCCATGCATTTCTCCACATTTTTCATGTGTCTCTGGGTTTTCTGAAAGATGAGATTGCTAGTAAAGACTGAGGCAAAGAAGGCATTCTGTACCACAGAGATTTCCATGTCATAGAATCATGGAACATAGAATTATTTGAGTTGGAGGGAGCCTTGAAGATCATCTGGTTCCAACACTCCCTGCCGTGGGGAATGACATCTTCCACTAGGATCAGCTTGCTCAGATCCCCATCCAGTCTGGCCTTGGACATTTCCAGGACATCCACAACTTCTCTGGGCAACCTGTTCTACTGTCTCACCACCCTCACAGCAAAGAATATTTCCTGGTATCTAATCCAAACCTCCTGTCTTTCAGTTTGAAGCCATTCCCCCTTGTACAAAGTCTCTCTCCAGGTTTTTATAGACTCCTTTCAGGTACTGGAAGGCTGTAATTAGGTCACTCCAAAGCCTTATCTTCTCCAGGTTGAACAAATCCAATTCTCTCAGCCCTTCCTCATAGGAGAGGCGCTCCAATCCCTACAATATTTTGGGTGCTTCTCCTCTGCACAGCTCCAAGAGTTCCCTGTCCTTCCTGTGCTGTGATCCCAGAGCTGCTGCAGCCCTGCAGGTGGGGTCTCAGCAGAGCAGAGCAGAGGGGCAGAATCCCCTCCCTGGCCCTGCTGCCCACACTGCTCTGGATGCAGCCCAGGACACGTTTGGCTCTCTGGGCTGGGAGTGCCCATGGCTGGGTCATGTCCAGCCTCTCATCCCCAGCACCCCAAGGCCTTCTCAGCAGGGCTGCTCTGACCTGTTCACCACAGCCTGGGCTGATACCAGGAGCTGCCCCAACACAGGTGCAGCACCTTGCACATGGCCTTGTGAAAACACAGGGAATTCCCACAGATTCACTTCCTGAGTTTGTCCAGGTCGCTCTGGGTGGCATCCCACCCTTCAGGTGTGTTGATTGCACCACTCAGCTTGGTGTCATCTGCAAATCTGCTGAGGGTACACTCAATCCCTCTGTCTGTGTCATTAATGAAGACATTAAATAACTCTGCTCCCAGTACAGACCCCTGAGGGACACCACTTGTCCCTGATGTCCTTTGGGACTCTGAACCATTGATCACAACCCCTTGGATGCCACCACCCCACGAATTTGCTATCCACCTAACAGTCCACCCATGAAGGCCCTCTCTCCCCATTTTATGGGAGAAGGATGTTGTGGGGGGCCTGTGTCAAAAAGGCTTTACAGAAGTCCAGATAAATGCTATCTGTAGCCCTTCCCTTGTCTTCTCATGCAGTCACCCCATCATAGAAGGCCACTGGATTGGTCTGGCTGGACCTGCCCTTGGTGCAGCCGTGCTGGCTGTCCCAAACCACCTCCCTGTCCCGTGTGTGCCTTAGCACAGCTTCTGGTAGGATCTGTTCCAGTGACCTTCCCAAAGTCCTCCTCTGTACTCTTTTAAAAGATGAGTATGATGTTTTCTTCTTCCAGTCACCTGGGACTTCACCTGACTGCCATCACTTTTCAAATGTCACAGAGTGGCTTGGCAAGTACATCAGCCAATTCCCTCAGGGCTCTGGGATGCCCCTCATCTCATCCCTTAGTCTTCTGCATGTACATGCAGTTTCTTTTCCTCTCACCAGCAGGGCTGAGAACACCATCTGGGCCCAAGAGCCAAGTTTTCCCTGGCAATATCATTTCCTTCCCCATGGAAGATCAGCAGGGGTATTATTCAGAGTCAGACAAGCTTCTGCAGTCCCCACAGATTATCCTGGACAGAGGACCCTGGCAGGCAGCAAATCTCTCCAATTGATGTCAGGTCGACAGATGGTTTCTTTTGTCCCCTGCAGCAAGGAGACACCCACTGCCATTAATCAGTTTCCTCCTGGTGGTATTGCATTTTTTAGGGTCAGGTGGACCATATAATTTGCTTGAAGGTGCATGAAGCTCCTACTTGACTTTGAGGATAGTGAACTTTGTGTGTAGCTGCAAGCCTGTAGGTGAGAAAAGTGCATTCCTCATTGTGCCACAAGTCACCTCTTCCATCTCCTCCATTCTCCAGAGGTTGCACTCGCCTCCATATTAGGAGTGAACTCTGCCAACTTCTCAGCTGCAGGTGGAGTTGGTGGCTTTTCAAGCTGTTGAGTCTCAGAGAATGTCCTATCTCTCTTTCCCCTTCCCTTATGCTGTGCAGCCTGATCACTTCCCCTGGTAACTCCTCATCTTGGCAGCAAAGACATTACAGCTCCTGCAACAAATTAAAATGAAACAACAGTTTTTTTAATGGAAGCATACTAAATGTCAAAGTAGCTGCTGAAGTACAGATGTCTCTTCAGGCTGAACATCCTGCTGTTATCAAATGAACTGTTTCACTTGCCAGAAATATCTTTCCCATATTAGATATCTCCAACTCCTGCTTCTTGTGATAGGACTGCTTGTTATCCCTATTTATCCATACAGGGATCCTCCTTCACACCACATCTAAGCTCAGTTTCTGTGTGAAGGTAACTTACCATCACCTCTAACCCCTTTACACAAAGACAGCCTAGCCTTACAGCCATTAAGTCACTGCACAGCTTACATACAAAATTGAAACCAACTTGAAATAAAAAGAAAAAAAAAACCAGAAAAACACTTACAAGAAAACTATGTAATGCAAGTTACAGAAAGTTTTCATATTAAATGTTCGGCACTTTACAAAGGTTTTCTCACAGATCTGCTGTGAAAATGACCATTAAGTGTAAGCCTGTCCCTGGGAATGGTGATGCTCAAGAAAAGATCTCAGCATTTAGAGAAGGCTTTACTGCAGTCCCACAGGTAGCTTGAAGCAGCAGAGAAACACTTTCTGTGAAAACACTGCTTGAAACAACTATTTTGAAACAACAGCAGATATACAATATAAATACAATCAGGGCATAGCAAGGGGAACAACCTTCAGATGCTTGCCAACTATGGCTTCAGGTTTTCTCCAGGGTTGTAAGCAATGGCTCAGAAGGGAGGATGTGAAACAAATGTGAAAAACTGCTGCAGAATTAGAGGAATGGTTATTGCACAGAGGGAACTGTAAATAAAACATTGCCCAGCCTCAGATACCTCATAATAACTCCAAGCTCTCTGTGAAGCATTCCCAGCTGCAGGCTGTTGAATGCCAAAGGAAGAAAATCTAGTGTCTTCACATTTTTGTGGATCAGCTCTTGCAGGATAATATATTAGTGGATCAATTGTTGCATGAATGGGAAAAATTTTGCTTGGAGACCCAAATTATTTTCTTGATAAACTCTTGACCTGTCACGTAACTTCATTGATGGGAGCATATTTTGCTTTCAAAAATGTAAAAGGGGCAGCTCTGAGAGGAATGGCTTGTAAAAATCAGTGGTGAAACAAACTGAAGGAATATTTGTGGAAATTACTGGATTGCTAAATTTCACTCCTTGCATTATTATATTAATGGGGTTTACAGATACTGAAGTTATGGCCCTGGATAAATAAGCATTTCTCTCTGCACAATTTTTTTTCACCAATCATACTTCCAGCTTAGTGAGAGCACTTTATGCTGAAATTGCTGGGCACATTTGAAGCTCCTAAAGCCCTTCATGCTGATCTAGTCATGACATACAGGGCATATAATGCAACATACAGGGCATGTTGTTTTATGGCACATTTTACTACATCCATTTCACTCCTGTGGCATCCTTGCTTGGCTGTTCCTGAGTCACTTTATTCACACACAACCTGGCACACCCTACTCCACTGGTCAGCCCTTGCCTGCAAAGCCCTGACCAGCTTGTGAGAAAGGATGAGGAGGCATGGGCTGGTGTTTTATTCAGATATAAAGCCTTATTATTGAACTTGCCTGGAGGTCTCCATATAGGTGAGCTACAAGAAAACAGCTTTTTCTGCTCCCGCTGATCTTCCAGGTGATTGCTTAAGTGCATCGAGGCAAAGACTGCATTATTAATTAACCTTAGGGTTGCTGAGAGAGGTTGAAAATACATCCAGGCTCAATCAGGCTCTTCATCTGTAAATAGAGAACATCCTTTCACCACCTGTATTGCCAGTAATCGATGTGATCTCCACATAAAAAGCACTTAAATACACCTATGAAATGTTTTTTTCAGCCCTGACATGACTTATCTTTCAAGGTAAATATTGTTTGAAGTAAAGACAAGTTTGATATAGATGCCTCAGTTCAATACCAGTTTCTCAGTTCATTGTATCTTGATGGTATCTGCATGGAAATTGAGTGCTTGTTCATGGTAATTTCAGCTTGCAGAAGTATAAAACATTTTTCTCTTTGTCCTCTACAGTGTCAGAATTTGTACTGCTCTCTGAAGCTTCTGCAATTTAAAATCATGAGGCACATGGTATTTGCCAGTGGAAAGTTTTTGTTCTGAGAGTCTACACTGAAGAGCTGAATGGTCACTGCTTTTTGTTAGTTTGAGCTAAACAGCAGCAAATTTAAAAAATCAGTGCTCTCTTGGCACATCTTGTGTAAAAGACAACTGGAAGAATCACAAGTAGCTGACCCCATCAGCACCTCTGGAGATCACTCTGTCCTTTACCATGGCCAACAACAGCAAGTTAATCCCAGGCTGGAGCAGGCAGACAGATTCTAAAACCTTCCTGTTCCAGAGTGTTTAACCACACTCATGGTAAATACCATTTTAACACTTCTACTCTGAGCTTTTTGTGCTCCAGCTTGTGTCTCTTGCTTTTCATCTATTGATGTGCACTTCTGAATAGAATTTTTCTCCACTTTCCCTATATCCTCCCACGAAGAAGTTGAAGGTTAGAGAAAGTGTTACTCCCAGATGAATAAAATTGGCAAACTGGTAACAATAGATGAGGAGGAGGCTCAGCTTCTCAATAGCTTTTTCTCCTCATTCTTCACTGGCAATCTGTTCCCACAACTCTGGAGTGGATGGAGAGCAAAGTCCTCTCATTGTAGGAGAAGATAAAGCTTGAGAATACTTGAGAAATTGGAACAGACAAAGTCTACAGGACTCTGAGACACATCCCAGAGTCCTGAGGGAATTGGCTGATGTAGTTTCCAGGCCATTCTCCCTAATACTTGAAAAGTGATGACAATTGGGTGAAGTCCCAGGTGAGTGGACAAGGAAACATGGTACCCATCTTTTAAAAGGATAGAAATGAGGACCCCTGGAAGTCCTCTGCTCTGTGCCTGAGAAGAGCAGGGGTGTCTTGGGTTGCAATGCAAGATGTATTCTACTCCTATCTGTTGAAGAGGTGCTTTGCTTAATTTCCTAACTCAGTGGGGAGGGTGCAGGTGTCTTCTG
>VWYP01013145.1:6312-79038 GCA_013400435.1 Pycnonotus jocosus
GGGGTGCCCGCGGCCGAGGGGCAGCGCGGCGGCCGCGCTCAGCCCCGCGGGCCCCCGGAGGATGCGAGAGCGGCGCGGCTGCGAGGGGCCGAGGAGCCGGGGCTGAGCAGCACCACCTTCGCTCTCACCGGGGATGCGGCGCACAACCAAGCCATGGTGCACTGGTCCGGCCACAACAGCAGCGTGAGTACCGCCCCGCACACCCGAGCCGAGCCGGGCTGGGCGAGGAGGGAGCCGGGACAGCGGCGGGACGGGGCAGAGCCTGCCGCTGCGGCCGAGGGGTGCGGGAGGAGAGGGGCGCTGGGCGGGCACCGTGCCCTTATCGCCAGCGGAAGTGGGATACGGAGCGATGGCCGCAGGAGAAAAGTTTTCCTGGGGAAAGGTAAAGGCGAATGGGAACACCGTTCTGCCCCCGGCCCCGGAGGCAGAGCCGCGGTCCCCGGGCAGCGCCCCCAAGGGCCGCGCTGGCCCCAGCCCTTCCTGCGCTCCCCCGTGTCCCGTGTGCCGCTCCCCTGGGCACCCTCACTCTCAGCCTCTCCATGTGTGATAAACACCGTGGCACGCTTCGCTGCCTCCCTGCCTGGGATGAATGATGTCTAGGGGTGGTGGAAAAGCCCTCCTGTGCCCCGCTGTGAGTGCTGGAGGCAAGAGAAATCCCATTAATTCATTAAGGGATGGAAAACCCCACAGCACGTCAAGGAGCTTTGAGTGGAGGCACGTACTGCAAGCAGAGTGAAAAGTTTGTAAAAAATTCCATGGCATCTCACGCCTTTTTCTCAGTAACAGCGAGTCGCTGAGGTGTCTCTGAAAGCCTGTGGGATTGTGTGTGTGTGTAGGGGGCATGTCCCAAAAGCCCACATGCTGTGCCATGATAGTGCAGGACCCTCCCTCACACCCGCTCTGCAACGCCTGGCAGTTGGCTGTGGACAAAACTTCAGGTTTCTTTTGACTTGGTGTCAGAAATACCATCTCTACTCTCACGTAGTCTGGGAACAGATGCATTTTAAAGGACTCTGGGAAACCTTTATGTCTGGTGACAATATTCCCATTATTCTGATTATTATAGCTTGTCACTGCCTTGAAAATGCCTCTTTTATTGTTTTGCCACTATTGGAAATGAGTATAAAGCAATTAACAGCATAAAACAGATTGGCTGCATTTTCAGATACATTCTTCATGCAACATACTAGCCATGAAAAAACAAATTGTCAATGTACTCATCTATCTGTGTCTCTATCTGTACATCACCTATAGGTTTCTAATGTGCAATTCAACTATCTTCTTTTTTCTTTTTTTACTGGAATTTTTTGTCTATTTATTGCTACTTAGGCAATAATTCTGACAGCAATGTAGATGTTACTTTGATTTAACCAATTTTTAAAGGCAGTTGCGTTTGCCAGACATGAATTTCACTCTCATTAAAGATGAAAGCAAGCATTGAAGAGAAAACAGCTGTATGGTATATTTCAGCACTACACTTGTCTCTAGGACTATTTATTTTTAACATAACATGCCATGTAATGAAGAAAACAACCTATATGCCCTCTCTTTTGTTTCATTTTGATGCTGAATCAAGAGGTGTTGAGTAAAAGAAGCAAAAATGCCTCCCCCATGCCTTCCCAGCATGGATTTCCAATAGTTTTGAGTATTTCTGTTTTAAGTAGCAAAGAAAACTCATTCTGTAGGCATTTGCAGGGGAAAGAAGGGTTTTTTTTTGCCAAAGCACAGCTCAGAAAGTGATTTTCACAAAATTCTCTCTCCTTGGTTTCTTTTACAGAAACATGTTATTTAAATAACTAGATTCCTTATTCTCCAGGTGACTGAGAAGGGTAATGAAAGAAAATGTCTTGATTGTTCATGGCATGCCATTAGGATTTTGCACCTCAGGATACCATTGCATTGAAAGCTTCCAACTCAAAAGCACAAGCTAAAGCAAAAGACTGGTGTTTATTGCCAGTGTGGTGTTTGTAGGAAGGAGAAACAAGCGTGATAATAAATTCTAATGGTATCTTTTTGTGATTTTCCTAATATGAGGTCTAGCATTCTGAAGACTTTTTTTTCTCTCCTGTCTTTTGCAGAAAACATACTGCATTTAGTAATTAATTGGATTTTTTTTTTTAACTGTGTAGAGGGAAAGTTATTTGCTTGAGCCTGGGTTTTTTCATTAATTAACAGATAAGGCTGAATCCAATGCCCGTTTTTCTGCTGCAGCTCAGTTTTTATCTAATTCTACTCTTGGGGTGTCCATGTCACAGGAACATGAAACAATTTGCCCAAGGTCACTCAGGCAAACAGTGTTGCTTCTTTTGCCAGCCACATTGGTCCCCAGCCTCACATCACAAAGCATAAATTTTCTTAGGTCACAGGAGATGTAAAGCAGCAGGAAGGTGTACTGGAAATGGACAATAGATATTAACACATGTCATGACTATGCCAGTTGACCTGGTAGAGTAGGTAGGATGTGTCTGTCTGTTATTGTATTCAGGCTCCCAAAGCAGTAAAGAGGCAAACAGCTAGCTTTTACCAGTTCTGGTACTTGAACAGACTTCAATACCTCAGGTGTTGTCACTTATATGTTATTAATAACATGATCAATCAAGTTTTGTGCATTAGTGATGGGCTATTCCTAAAAACTGGATGGATTTGCAAAGAAGAGGAAGGTAACAAAAAATTGGGGTTTTACTGGGATGTGTAGAAGATCTGCAGACCCTCCACAAAAGGGACGTCTTTTCAGCTGCTGGATGTCTTGTAACCTAGAATGTTAAAACCCTCTGCTTTTTAAATTATTGTTATTTTAAAAGTGTCTGTCCAGTCTCCCATCCCACTTTTCTCACACATCCCTCAAATCACAATTTAACTTACTAAAACATACTTCCTTCCAGGCAACAAACTTTTGTTTTCTCTATTTGCAGATAGTGAGGTCAGGATTATTACAGAGGCAAAAGTCTGGTGAGATCAGGGAATTTGGGTTCTCTGCTTTGTCCTGCCCAGAGGCTTTTTCTGTGACCTTAGGAAAGACAATTAACCTCTCTGGATCTCCTCTCCCATGTTAAATGAGGATAGTACTACTTAGCTACCACAAAGTGGTGGTGTGGAGCAGAATTCATTTCTGCTTTGTACAATACCTGAGGATCTTGAAGTGAAAATTGTTAGGAAAATACAAAAATGCTACTCTGTGTAGAAGTGAGGTTTGTGTTCTCAGTGTTCTTAGGAAGGGAACTTGGCTTTATTCAGTGGGTCTGATATTGGAAAACGTAGACTCCTATTTGGGCTTCAAGTATCAATCTGCCCTAATAGAAGCATTTATTGAGCAAGGTCATGAAGCTCTTGACGGACCTTGGAGAGATCAGATAAAATGTTTTCTTGCCAAGGCTTTTCTAAAGAAAGGAGAAATTTTAGTGAAAAACACTATTATTCCCAAAAGATCTGCAAGCCATTCTTTTTCCAAACCCATTCCTCTCTGAACACATATGCTGTGTTCAAATGTACCATTCAGTGAGCAGTTGTACCCTCTACACTTATTTTCCCTCTCTAGATGTTTATATTAGTGCATGAAATTTTCCTTGTTCTGCTCATCAGATGCTCTCTCCAATCTTCTTGTGAAGATGATTTGATTCCTCATATGATCCTCCTTCCTCTCTCCCTGATTTCTAGGATAAGGACCTGCAAAAAAAGGTAGCAGCACCTTTAATGCTCTTGCAGTTTTAAATATCACTATCTTGTTTCTTGATAGTAGGTTTTCCAAGAGATTTCAAGGAGCTACAGCGAATAAAACACACTTTTTTAGGATTGCTCTCCTGGTATGATCACTGGTGGAATAAGAAATGGGAACTGTTTTTGTAGGTTTCAGAGTTGTCCCTCTGATGAATGTAGCTGTTTGTAGGAAGTACTTGATTTTGTCCATGCTTTTTCCATGATGGAATTACTACAGATTTTGTGGAATTGTGGCTGGGATTTTTTCAACATGAGAAGAAAAGATGCACATTTCTAGCTTTCTCTGGGAGACATTTTCAATCTGCTCTCTCTGGAGATGCTGCAGCTATGATCACTGCATGCTTTAGCTATCCCATGTATATATGACTTTGCCGTTTTTAGTAACCAGAGACAAACTCTGCAGAATCATTGAATATTAAAGGTTGGAAGGAATCTTAAAGATCATCTAGTCCCAATCCCTGCTGTCATGGGTAGGGACATCTCCCAAATTCTGACATAAAATCTCCCAAACTGTTGGAATAAAGATGAGAAATGCACTTCAGTGCCCCAGTAAGAGCAGGGGAGGGCATTTGTCTAAGGCATGTGTATATTTCAGGTTGCTGCAGCCAGGCCAAGTTCCTATATGCTCCTAGGAGTTAGATTTTTCATACTATATGAAAAATGTCAGCAGTGCAATTTTTTTTTATCTCATTGTGGTGGAACAGTGCATAAGATAAACCAGTGGAAGTGTGGTGTGCTTCAGTGATGCAGCAGCTGCTTGTGCAAACCATGCAATTGTGTTGATGCTTACAGCATGATCCAGGCCCTGAAAACTGGGGAAGGCAGGATGAGAGCTGTTGAGACACTGGACTGGGGCCTGGGTTTATCTTGGCAGCCATGCTACACTGTTTTGTCCAGTCAGCCTGTGACTGTCATTTCTAGAGTTAATATGGTTTCAAGATTCACTCCAAGACTTGGAACATGAGATGCCTTTGGGACAAAATAGTAAAGAGGAGGATATTGCTGCAGTAGCTCACAGACATTGGAAGTAGAGTTAGGAGATGCAGCTTATCTTTTTTGTCGAAGAGGGATTAATATGTGTTAACAGCCCCAATGTATGTCGTATTGGACATTAGGAAAAGTTTCTTTTCAAAGGAAGTGCTGCAGCAAGGTACTAGAAAGTCCTTGGGGATTTTCAAGACTCATATAAAGATGATGATCTGATGGGAACCACTCTGTTCTGAACGGGCTTTCTTTAACTCCTACTACCACTGATCCTTTTTCTTTGCCCTGTGCAAGCTCTGGGGGCTGGCAGTGACAGGCAGGTTGTGCAAGTTCTCACAGTGAAGCCTGTCTCTTCCGGGAATGATTCCTCTGAATGCTTTTGGCAGGGTTCTGGTGTGATCTGCTAATGTACTGGTGGTTGGATGCTGAGACATTACTCACTCCCATGGAGCTTTACAAGCTGGGGAGGCCAATGGGATCACTCTGTGCCAGGTAGTTTTTCATTAAGATGGCTTGCAATGCGGTGTGTGATGGGCAATATTTGCAATTCCAAATAGACTGCTATGCTTGGAAGGGAGGAAAGGGAGTCTTTAGGCAAGGCAAAGCTGCATTTAGTTGTCAGCTACAGGTAACTGCTCCAAAATTCCAACTGGATTTCAGTCTAAAATGTTTACTCCTAGAATGCAAAAATGGTGACAGAGCAACCACATTGATTGCATTGCCTTTGGCAGATATTTTAGTTTCTATTCTAGACTGTTTCATTCTCAAATAGCTTTTGAGTAGGCTATGGTGTCGTTGCCATTGAAGGTAGGCCAACTCTGGCAAAATCTCTTTATGCATTTCTACTTTTCCTCTACCTTTATTAATGAAGCTTGCTACTAAAGTCCTTCTCCAGGACTTTGGCAATCCATTTTTAATTAATGTTTAAATAGAAGATTGGAAATAAAAATGAAACCAGCATGGCAACTACTTTTGTGACGTGTAACAACTCCCCGTGGTAGACCAGGGAGAAGGCATCTGGAAAATATTTTTTGTGTCGTTTCTCTCCAGACTGGTTTCATTGCAAAGTCAGTTTGATATTTGGACCTGGGTATTGTTTGTGGATACCAGAAAACTGGCAGGTTCCCTGGGCCATTTGCCTGCCTGGCACAGTAAACTCTTGATGCTCTTGTAGTTCCAAGCTCAGTTACAGAACAGCTCCTGTCCGAGGTAGTTGTTGGCAGTTTCCCTCCAGACCTCAGCACTCAGACTTTGCCATGATCAGGGATGATGCTCTAGGACTTGTGGCTAAGCTTTCAGAGTGGATTAAATGCAAATAGAAACAGCTACATGATTTTTTAATTTTTTTTTTCATAATGGAAAACATTCATCCAATTAGATTATGAAGTCTTTTGAAAAAGGGTTTGAGCAAATAATTTATGTTAGGAGGGAGAGATTTTTCTCAAAAGGGACGTGAGATGGGACAAATATTTTCTTGAAAGCAAGGCTGTAGGAAGGTAAAACTTTCAGAGATTTTCCAAATTTACAGCTGTGTTTGTAGTAGAGGTTTTAGAAAACATAGGAGAACAGTGTTGTCTATGGGAAAAGCACAGGTTAAGGGCAAAGATCTTTAGTATTGCACTAAAGAATACTGGAAACCAGTCTTGCAAACAGTCAAGAATTTACTCAAGTCATACAGTAGTATCATGCTCCTTGAGCTCCCTGGATGTCTGTGGGTAGAGAGAGCAGTACATGCTTATGTCAGTCAGCAAACTCACACAATTCCACATTCATACCAGAACTGAGGGCCAGGCCTGAGCTCATGGTTGGGGCTGCTTTGAGGACATTGCAGGGGACCTGTCAGTTATGGAGCTAATGCTTAGGTTTGGCTGGGCTCTTGTCAAGTTTATCTTCCACTGAGAAAGGTGTCAAATCCACCTTGCCTCAGTCAAGACAGTAAATTAAATGACATGTTCCTTGTGAAGCATTGAATACTATAATTGCAGATATTCCCCAAAGCAGCAAAGTATTTGTTTGGATGCTCAGTTTAAATTGATGTAGGATTGATCTAGGCTATTTTACTGTAGTGGAGAATTCAACCTGCAGGATCCTACAGCAGCAGAAAGTAAGATTGAGAAATGAATACAGAGGTGAGGAAACCTGGAGCAGTACAGCAGGGAGACCTGTGAGCCCTTTACATTTTCTGAATTACAGCCACAGGACTGTGGGTAGATGAGTTTTTTTCCTCTCTTGTGCACAGCCTTTCACTGTGTCTTGTTTGGCCCTGAGAGTTTGCTACTCTGTGAGTTTGACCCACACTGTAAACCACGTTGGAGACTGCTCTGGTGATGTAGTTGGTGGAGCCCAACAGGAATTTTAAGCTGAAATATCCTTTATCTGGAATATACTTTTCTGCAGTCACACCTTTACATAAAAGGTTCCTGGTTCGCTTAAGCTCCGTGTGGGAATCCAGGGTAAACAAATTCCCAAATCCTAACTTCTCCTAATGTTCAGAGAGAACCGCATCACTGTTGTTAGTATTTTCTCCGTGCAAAAAGGAGGTCATGGAAGTATTTCCTTCCCTGCCTTTATGGGGTGTTATGAGACTGAGGGAACTGAAGAAAATTTCCTGCATGTTTGTAGAACGTGGCTGTGTGGGTGTAAACATATTTGATAAATAATCTGCCATGGAAATTTTCGGGTCAATTTCCAGCCTTCATAACCAGTGGAGTCACAGCATGCAATAAAAAGTAAGAAAAGATTGATGCTGAGTGATCAAATCTCTCTTTTGTTCCTCCCTCTCAGTGCCGAAGGAGACCTGATTGCTCTCACCGAAACGAGAGGCAAAGCCCTGACACTGAGGCTGTCACGGTGTTTTTTCCCCTTTTTCCAACATGCGACACAATCGCCAGCCGGGCAGCTCTGCAGAGCACCACAGGGCCTGCGTGCCCCAATTAGCACCGGTTTTAATGATGCGCAGCGCGGTGCGGGTCCCTGGGGCGCGGGCCGGGGAAGGGTGCGGGCTGCCGGGGTGAGGGGAGCCGAGCCGGGCGCTAGAGGGAGCGTGGGCATCTGAGAAAGGCAGGGAATGCTGCTGGAGCCCCGGACTGCCAGCTGGGAAGGCAGAGAATGCTGAAATATTGATATGGAAACCCGCTCGGAGTCACCGGCTCTGGGAAACTCGCTGTCGGGGGTTCCCTGTGCGAGAGGTGAGAGGAGTCCTAGCAGACGCTCGGTCGTGGTAGAGCCTTTTGCCATCCCGTGCAGCTGATGCTGTATCCCTTTGCGCTGACTCTAGCCGTTGCCAGGCTTTTTCCTGAAGATGGGATTCCCTGTGCCGAGGTCTCTCATCTGTTCCGTGCCCTGCAGCCTGAGCCATGTGCCTGTAAATCGTCCAGCCATCTCCCGCAGCTGCAGCGGTGCTGCTGTGGCAGGGGGACGGTGTTTGACCCGGGTGTTTGGCACGGGAAGCACGGAGCGGGTCGGGGCTGCACCCTCATCATCCACTGCCCTGGCCCGTTGTTGTCCCCCCGGGGCATTGCTGACAGACCCGCCTGGCTGCCGATCTGCTCCCTGTCCCGCACCATCGACAGGAGGGCAGGAGAGCTGAGCTCCATCACTTCTCTCCCTGTGCCTGATCCACAGAGGATGCATTTACCCTGACAGGTCCCTGGCACTTGGCGCTCTAACATTTTGACCAAGCTAAGGGTGTTGCACAAATCTTAGGGTTTGTGTCTCTCCTTTCCTTTGTTTGTGGATGTGTAGGAACAGAAAGAATTGGAATTCTTACCAGCCACTATATGGTGGGACAAAGAAACATTTCCTGGGAAACATGGTTGCACTAGCTGACCTCTTTAGGACTAAAATGTCCGTATGGGATTAAAAAAAATGAGGACTGAGCAACTGCAAATCACTTAGGTCAGTGATGGGCTGAAGAACTGGGATTCTGGAAGCAACTGCTTTGACACTGCTTCAGACTGTAATGTGAGTGCTGCTGGTACATCTTCAGTGATGTTGCTGGTAGGCTCCTGAAATGGGCTGAGCCTCTCCTGGGGGTTTGGTAAAGGACTCCAATGGGGGTTAATGGAGCAGAAGAGCAGCCTAGAGCTCCTGCTGGCTTTCAAGGCAGAGAGAAATGTTTGGTGAGTTCAGATGTGCATCCTTGAGTGCCAGAAGAGAGCAGGCTGTGCATGCAGGTTGTCTTTGTGATTCGTGGTCTTGCCACTGTGGCTAAAATGTCTTGGCTTCTCTCTCTACAAGCAAGAGTTAACACACCTGAAGGGCTGTCACTGAGGCTTGATATGGGTGGACGTTTGCAAAAGATATTGCGTGAAAGAGAATGTGTAAAACATGATTATTTTGCTCTTGCCAAAATGCTTTAGGACCTCATGGTCCTAAAGGGGGGTGGAGTGGGAGTTTTAATTGGTTATTAGCCTTTCCCTGCAGTTGGTGCCTCTTTGAAAAATCCATCCCAGCTGTGGTCAATGCCATGAAGTACAGGCAGATTTGGCTGGTCTCTGGCCTTATTTGCTCCTGTTAGAGAACTGGGACATTAATTCTTTCTACACAAGACAGTGGGGTGGGTAGCTGTGTACATGGAGACATTTCTCTGTTCCAGTCTTCCTGCCCTTTACTACCAAATCCTACTAATTTTTTGCTTGCAGAGTGGCAGACATGACTGTACTTAAACAGGTCTTCTGCTGCCTTCTTCAGCTGTGTATTCCAAAGGTCTTTAAAAGGAAGGTCAGTAGTATAACCCTTTTTTTTTTTCTTTTTTGGGAAAACTGATGCATGCAAGAGAGGAGGGATGTATTCTGGGCTATGATCAGTATTGATGTGGCTACTTAATAACAAAAGACTTACTTTACTTCATTGCCACTGTTTAGATGCTATATATTTATATGAGATTGTATGAAAGGAAAAATAGGCAAGGGGTTAAGAGGGGAAAGAACAAGGCTCTAGACAGTAGAAAAGTAGAATATGCTCAGCTAAAACCATTAACAGATTGATCAAGTTAAAGCACTGCAAAGTTCTGTTTCAAAGGGCTTTAAGACCATTGTTGTCTCCTATTCCAATCCCTTTACCTGCTTGGCTTGACACATCAAGCCATTTCAAATTGATTGTTTGGAATAATTTAGGATGATAGCACATGTAGGTTTGCATGCCTGTTTGTGCAATCTTACATGGGAAAATATAGAAGCATGCAAAGTTCAAGGGTCTTGTAAGTTTCTGGGGTCATTAAGGTGGCCTTCCCTTTATGTTTCACTTCACAGCCAAAGGGGAAACTCTTTGCCCAACACCAGGTGCAGCTGAAGTACTCCTGAGTGAGACAGGGCAATTGAATTTTCCTTCTGCCCTCTTGGTGGAGCCTGGTAGGGTGGTCTCATGGCAGTCTTCTGCCAGGTGGAGGGCTGGACCAGTGTGTGAGGGGTAATGTCCTTGTTCTGTCACCCACAGTGTCTTTCTGGCTTTATTCCCTACCAGTAAAATGCTGTTAGTACTTGACTCTACAGTAGGAGCATGGATGGGAGTGCAGATGGGTGTCTGAGGCTGGGGCCTGGCTGTGGACAGACAGACAGCTCTCTGAACTTGCATAAACCTTGTGTTTGCAGTGGGACAGGGCTTTACTTCTGTTTGTCCAAAAGCCCCAGTGCAAGACACAGGCCTGGTGAGGCTGTGTGTGAAGAGGCAGGGTCAGCTCATGCTTGGTGTGTGGTGGGAGAGGCAGACATGCAGACCTGCCTACTGGGCTCTGAAAAACACTTTTGTACCTGGCTTGAAAAGAGGTTTGCCTGTAGGACAATGGGATTGCAAACCAATGTGGTAGCCATGCTACTTGAGAGAATTGGTATTCCAGAAGAAAGAATTTTTGTTCAGGTGTACTTTGGCAACTGTTGGAGCAACACCAGCACAAAGCCTCATCCAGTCACATATCAGGTGTCACAGAGCTATAACAGAGATTGTTTAGCTATGGTCAGGCTTTATGGGTAGCTGAGCCTTAAACAGAAGGGCTTTCAGAAAATTGTAGGCTATGGAATACAGCAGAAAAAGATCTGTCTAGGGCAGCCCACCAGATTATTTTTGCTGAGCGTTTTTGAGGCCCTGCCCCGGTAGCCATACTGAACACTTTATCTGGTCTGTGAGAGCTGTCTGCTCTCTGATGGACCAAGAAATGAGCAAAATACCTGGTCATTTTGTTAATCAACAGAAGTTTGCAATCACTTAACTGTGTGTCCTTCCAGGACTCTTCTCTCTCAGTGTTTGCTGTCCTCTCTGTCACGATTCTGCTCCCTGTTTGGAGGGGTGAAGAGTGGCACAAGGTGTACTTGGCTGAGCATTGCAGGTGTGCTGGAGAGCTTGCTGTGATTGATGCATCAGTCAGCTGGAGCCCTGCCAACTGTGAAAGTGGACACTGGGTGCCTTATGATTCAGGCCAGATATTATTTTGCGGGCTGCTTCTTCACTCAGCTCAACTTAGAAGGAATTCTGCACCTCTGTGACCTTTTATCACCTGTTGAATTCATTTCAAATTGGTCCAAAGATTCCAAAGTTATCCCCTCCAATGTTAACTCACACATAGCATGGTCTGTTGATCCAAAGCAGAAACGGTTTCTTTTCCAAGGCACCTAAACCACATCAGCATCAGCACTGAGGACTCCTTAATTTTCTTAACTAAGTGTTCATGTTGGTTTTTGCTACCCTGCCTGGGAACTCCATTCCTTTAATGAAAAGGCAACACTGCTGGTAGTGTAGCATTCTCAGTTTGCTTATACAGCACCTCTTTGTGGCAGGTTCAATGCTACCCGCCTTTCCCTTTAATTAATTTCAGATTATCCGCATTACTTGTTCCACCTCACATACTGCAAGTAACAAAGGCTGCCTTTCTGAGTTGCACTGAGGTTTTGTTCTTATGGCTCTCAGGTTTCTCTGGCTTTTAAAAAAAAAATTTATTTGTGCTTCTTGTAGTGCTCCTGGAAACAGGCAATAAACTGGCTTGGGGAGATGGAGAAACAGCTCACAGAAAGGGGAAATAGGCAGGTCTAACTCTGCAGAATGAGATCAAATGTTAGGTGATAAAATATTGAATCATTTGAGAATGCTGCTTCTTCTGTAGCAGAAGAGATTCTTATTTTCTTTCCCAAAGACAAAGTTTAACAGTCATAAAAGTCACTGGATGCTGTTTTCAGGCTGAAGGTGGAATGAGCGAGTTCTCCTCTGTGCTCATCCTGGAGGAGACAAGGGTGAGAAGCCAGAGCTGATCCATGGAACGTGTCAGGACACAGGAATGAGTCATTATATGTGTGAAAATGTTCTGTTTCACAGCTCATGGGGAAACACGTTGTCTAATGCTGTGCATTCTTACCTGAGAGAGCTGGCTGTAACATTTATTGCCCTTGGTACCTAACAGGTTTAACAAAACAAGGCTTGCTATTACCCGTGCTTGTCAAAATCAGCTGCATGGGAACACCTCAGAGTAGAACGTGAGGGGACAGAGTGGAGCTTCCTGGGCTTTTTTACATCTTTTAAAATCCCATTTTAATCACTCTGTGGTTATTTTTTTTTTAATATGTTTTTGAAATGTAGGGGATACTATGCCTGTGTTTATATGTGTGTAAAGATATGTTACCTGATAGCTATGGAAGTAGGTATATAACTATAGTTAGAAAAAACCTAATTACCATGTAGCCAGGGATGATTTGGGCTATAGTCTGATTTTTCCTGCTTGTCCTCTGTTCCCTCTCTACACTGTAACTTGTGGGCTCCGCTGCTATTGTATGGTACTGCAGGTCCCTTCCTCCTCTTTGCTTTGCTGTGGCCTTTCCACAGTGGCAGTGACTTGGACAGCCTTTGGTGTGAGGCAGAGTGAAGGTTTTTCTGTGCCTGTCACAGTTGGATTTGGAAACCCTTGGTTACACACCAGGGTCTTTAGGCTGAACGTTGTTGGTGTGCTGAATTTGGAGCTCTCCTGAAGCATGTGTCCCCCCTGGGTTCAGTTCTGCTCTGCTCTCATCTGCAGATTCACTGATCAGGAGATGGGAGGGAATGGTAGCAAGGTGGAAAAGAGCTAGCAATTACTTGGGGTCTGTCCTTTCAACCTTCTTGAGCTAAAAACAATAGGGTTTTTTGAGAAAAAAAATGCCTGTGGAGTTCTAGGGTTTTAAGAGAGAAGTAGAAAACTGTGCTTAATGATAAACATTTGGAACAGGGGAGGCTTTCTCCCCATCCAGCTGTATATACAGTGCCTTGCACAAATTTTGTGTCTTTAAAGGATGGTGTATATGATACAGAAAGCAGAACTTTGCCATTTGTATTCACCTACATATGTGGGATTTGAATTCCCTGAAGAGGAGGCAGCATGGGCGTTCCCTGCCAGCTTGTTTCTACAGACCATAGATGATCAGTTGTGATGGGGCAGATGTGGCCTTTTCTGTTGTTTCTTTTTGACACCAGCCTCTGCCAGTCCCTGGAGCGGCACACTGGTCAGTTCTGTGCTTGCTTTCTCCCTCCTGAATGTGGCCAGAAGGTGTTTTGCTCCTGTGATAGCCCCTGTGGTGAATTTTTCTTAACAGTGCTGGCTACAGGGAAGCTGGCAGATTTTCCAGGTTCATTCTTTATTTAAATTCTCTGCCTCCAGAGGCATGCTTGTGCCTGACTTGTCCTGATGCATTTTCCTTGGGCATCCTTCTGCTATAGCAGCTCCTGCCCAGGGCACGGACAGAGAGTGGAGCTAATAGATGGAATTAGCACCAGAGGGGAAAAAAAAACCCAGTCCCCTGAGCAAGACATGCACAGCCACAGGAACTTAAATAGTGTTTTGATGATGTACTGCTTTGTGCCTAAGTCCTGCTGAGGGAGAAGGAGGAAAGTGATTATTCAAAGTCAGGGGATCTGGCTCCCAGGAGTCTGGGACACGGTCAGTTCTGGTTAGACATGCCAGGGCTGAATGATACTTGGAGTTGTCTCAGACAAGAACTGGGCAGAAAAATGCTGTCAGGAGGCTTTTCTCCTTCTTGTTTAGGCTGAATGGGTCATTCTCACCTGCCAGGGTGCATAAATTGCTGTCCTGCAAGCTAAAGCTTTAGACCACTGACTAAATGGTCTGTCCTGCCATTAACTGAAGGGAGGGGAAGGATGTCAGTAAATGCAAATTAGCCTTTCAAGGGGCACTGTTCAGCCGATGTTAGTGTTCTAAAATCCACTTTGGTTTATGGTGATTTTATGCTGGTGTTGCTTCAGTGGAGCTTGATTTCTGCTCATGTGGGCAGGCCCCTGATACGAATATTTCTGTGTGCAGCCTTAGTTCTGCCAGTGGGGGTCTTTAAGTGTCTTTATGTAGCTCCTTTTATTTGTGCCCTTGATTTTTTTTTTCCCCCATTTGTGTTGTATTTTCTTTTCTTTTGTCCTGAACTTGGGACAGTCAAAATGAGTTATGTGACTGTGGAGAACATGACTAAGTCTGTGACTTAATGGGTGAAGGCTCAGGTGTTGCCATAGTGTGTATGTTTCTCTTTCTTGCACTGATGGGAAACTTGGATGTTCAAGAGCACTAGCATGTGCTTTAGCAATAAAAACAGTGATGTTAATTGTCTACCAGTTATTTGAATGCTTCAGGGTGAGAATTGCCAACCTGGAACTTGCCAAGTCTCTGTTCTTTTGGAATTTTTAGAATAAAAATCTCAGTATTAAATATATCCTAAATGCTGTTGGGC
Organism: Pycnonotus jocosus; assembly: GCA_013400435.1. Taxonomy (NCBI): domain Eukaryota; kingdom Metazoa; phylum Chordata; class Aves; order Passeriformes; family Pycnonotidae; genus Pycnonotus; species Pycnonotus jocosus. Next base: position 20,700 of record VWYP01013145.1, read on the forward strand.
TTGTTCTGGGAGAAGACAGGTATCCCTTCCTAGGGCACATAGTGTCTCTCAAAGTCTTTTGTGCCACTGTGGGCTCTAAGTTCACTGCTTAGCTAAATATCTTCACTGCTTTTGGGAGTAACTCTTTTGAGAGGTCACAAACACCTGCCTGAATGGAAGCTGGAGAGAGGAAACAGTTTGTAATAAACTGGCAAACCAGATTTTTAAACATTGTGCTATGCTGTAGCCTTAAGCTGGGGTTGCCAGCCTCTTCTCTGCTTGTTGTAGAAACAGCTGCTATGAGGGTTTTTTTGTTTGTTTTTGGTTTTGGTTATTTTTTTTCTTGCCTGGGTAGATCAATTGTAAACAGACTTGGCCAGATAGACCAAGTGGTGTGAGTGATCTCTTTACCAGACTGGAAATGATGTTCTGGATCCCTCACTTCTGCTTGGAGTAACTTGTCACTGGAACGCTTGGGTTTGTCTTTTGTTCTCTCTCTTTAATAAAACTTCTGTGCTTGGTTTAAATCCTTGCTATTGCAATAAAATCTTGCCTTGATAAGGACCTTAGCTTGATGAAGCAGGATCTCCTGTCAGAGCAGCATGTTTTATTTCAAGGGCTTATTTTTCATCTTCGTGATGCTGAGTAGGGCAACAGTAATGCCTTCAAAGTCAGTGCTGATGCACTGATGAAATGTCAGCAAGATGAGAATTAGAATCACATGCCTTCCCCTTCTCTGGCAGCTGGCAGGATTGGACAGGATAGAATTTGAAAGCCTCTTCCTTCTGCAAGACTGTGCTTCTACCTGTGTTTCATAACAGACAGCAACCAGGAAAGCATTAACACAGTGAGAAGTTACCAAGTGTCAGAAGCTATCAAGCTGCCTGGTGAAGCAAAGGTGTTTCTTGGAGGGGTTGAGCAATCCAGGAATGCAGTCCTTTAGAAGTAGCTTTGGGTGATGATGAGGCCTTCACCTGCAAAGTTCCACCAAGCAGTGTCCAAACAGCATATCAAACAAAAATGAGGTTTCTTTACTGCCTTGGTCTACCAAGAGCTAACCATCCTGGCTTGTGATGTGGTGAATTCTCTTGCTGCTTTGCTTATTGCCTGAGCTCTGAATCAGTTTCCCAAATTCCATTGCTGGCTGTGATCTCTGTAGCCCTGCTGTGCTGGTCCTTCACTGATCCTGGCTTTGGGTTCTCCTCTAGCTCAGGTCCTGCTGGCTTGTCTGACTGGGGCAGCAATGCTTTATAGGGCCTTGATGAAAGCTGAGAGAAATAATCTGGGGTTTTGGCTCAGGAGTTAAGACTCCTTAGCACTTGAGGATGAATGACTTAAAGCACAAACAGGCAGTGCAGTAAAGGTGGTGTATTTATTAGAGCAAGTTCCCATTAACTCTTCTCCTTGACAGGTTAAATATCTCTAGCTGTTCTTGTCCGCTGTCATATAAGGTCTGACTCAAAGCCAGTGAATTCTTTGCATTTCTATTGACTTTAATGGGGTTTGGACATGTGCCCAGGATCATAAGATCAGATGTGCTGGACAAGGCCAAAAGTCCATCTATTCCCAATGTCACACTGCTCAGTAGCACAGCTGTATCTGGCAGTGAATTCTGTCTGGCATCTCTCTGGAACCAAAAGTGTGTAGTACAGAGACCTCTGTAAATAACTGACTGCTTGCCTTGGTGTTTTCCAGAGTGTATGGGCTGGCTGACAGAAGAGAAATAATTTGGGTTTAATCCCTTACCCCCATCACCACCCTGACAGGTCACCCCAGGTTTTGACTTGGACCAAGCACAGACCTGCATTCTGATTCAAAAAAGACAAACAAAACCACAACCAACGAACAAAATAAAAATCACATCTCCCTAAATTTTAAGAAATTATTTAAAGAATTTTTTAATGGAAAGGTGATACTTTTATTTTAAAAGGTTAAAACAAAATATTTATTATAGTTATGAAAGCAAACTCAGTAAAATTTAGAAGATACAAAATATGGTGGCCTTATTAAATTGCTGTTTTACTGTAGACAGTCATGCTTGAAAATACTGATGGCTGTGATTTTTTTTGTGCTAAGCTGTATTGGTATAAAGTCAGTGAAAAGAAGGTTACAGTGTTTATGTGCTCTTGTTGGAAGAAAGCAGTGAGCTCCGTGGGTAAAAATAGAGATTATGGTGTCTGATGCAGGGCCTGCCTGTAAGGTCATGTTGTTTTGTTTTAATTACAGGAATTACCTTGCTGACGTCAGCTAGTAAGTCAGCAGGGTAGATGCTCACACACTGTTCTGGAGGTGGCCAGAAAATAACAGGTAGTTTAGAGAGTGGTTTTTTGGTTGTGTTTTTTAGTTTGTTGGTGGTTTTTTTTTTTTTTAAAGAAGGTTTTAAACTGAAAGCTTCAAGCTGAAATACATGTGTGATTTTTGTTTGTTTATTTGTCTGAGGTTTTTTAGTTTTGGTTGTCATTCATTTAATTTTTAATACGGGTTTCTTAACATTTTTTTGCTAATAATACCAGTTGATAGAAACTAAAATCAAACTCCCTCTTCTTCATCCTGATTTAGAAACTCATCAATTTATGTCTGGGTAGGTTGGATATGTTTGAGAATGGAGATGGAGTTACACTTCAGATCTAAATTACCTGGTCTCATTCCTGAGATACAAGAAAAAACTTTAGGGGGAAAAGTAGTATTTGCCACCAGAAAGATGGAAACTGAAAGGGAGTCATGAATGCAATGGGTAGAGCTTTCATGTGTACCACTCCTGCAGGATGGACAAATTTGTGGGAACTCAGCCTTTAGGCCTTACATTAACCACTGACAGGTTGTTTCCCTCTGTGCCTCAGTTTTCCCACCTGTGAGAGGCAATGACCTCCTCTGCACAGCCCTTGGAGAGTGGCTGGTGGGAAGCACTGGATGAGCACTGTTATCTACAGCTATTGGCAGCTGAGGTCTGGACCAACATGCCTTTTTTTTCTCCTTCCCGCAGGGAATCACATATTGGCCACTGTTCAAGGCAGGCAATGAATGCAAACAGTTCTACTGTATTTTTTCAATCTTAATTTTCTCGGGTGGCAAAACCAGCATAACAAAGTTATGAGACCTGTGGCCTGTTTGAGTGTGACCCCATCTGTCTGCAGTGGGTTGTAGTCTGAGAGCTGCTGCAGAGATGTTCCAGTTGAATTCAATTTGTGGTTTGCTTTTTGAAACATAATTTCATTTCTAAGTGTGGAAAGTGTACCCAGCCGAGATTTGTCCTGGTGCTGGGAGGACAGCCCTGGTATGATTATTTAAAATGAATTAGTTCTGATGAAATATTTAGCCCTTAAACAACACATTTAATGCAGTGAATTGCATTTTGTTTATTAATGGCTGTTGCAATGAGATTTGGGGAGAAATTCTGCTAAAACGCACTGTTGTGATACTGCCAAATATAGTAATGACTATAATATTTTGTTGAATTATTAATATTCACTGTGCCTACAGAGCTACATAAGCATCAGATTTCAAAATTGCTTTTATCTGAAGAATAATATTTCAACATTGTTTTGCTTTTTTATTTGGTGGTTTTTTTCAAATAATAATAAAAAAATTAATTAAAATGATAAAAGGAAAGCAGGAAGGCCAGTCAGGTGTTGTCACTGTTTAACTCTTTTTTTTTCATTATCAAAGCACCCCTAGGAAATGTGTCAAATATTATTTCTTTCTGCCAGCGCCAAGTCTGTTTGCAGAATTTCCTTGTATGGAAAGCCTGCATGAAAAGGAAAGGTGTGTGTGAAAGCCAGGCAGAGGCTGGGGGACATCACTGCTGCTTTAGCAAAAGAACCTCATCCACTGCCACCTCCCCTGCTGCCCAGGGCTGATCGGTACATGTCACACATCCCTCGGGGGGTTATTGACAAAGAAAGATAGGCAGGGCACTTTTAATCTCTGTGCATCAGATTTTCTGCCTCTAGGACAGACACTAATCTGTCAGAGGCTGGGCTTCCAGCCAGTAACACTTCTCCAATAAATTTGTGGTGCTGGCCCCATGAACGATGGCAAATTCTGTCTGTGGGACCCCAGAGCCCACCTCAGGAGGGATGTGCCTTACTTATTTCATTTCACTTGGTGTCCAGGATGTTCCTGGATGTTCCCTGCTCCTGGATGCTTGGCCTGATGTGAGAGCGTGATGGTTTGGCCATTGGTGTCCCCCAGCATCATTTTGTCCCATGCCAAGGAACATTTTTGGACAAGCTCAGACCTGGTTTAGGGAATTAAGTAGCCCAAGAATTGTTTGCTTTTGGCACCTCATCTTGGGGAGAAGTGAAATTCATCCAGATGGAGGCAGACTGATGTGCCAAGTGGTCTCTGAACCAATAAATAGGCCCTAACCTGTCTTACTTTCTAATATGGGCATAACAAATGAAGAGCAAAAGTGTCATGGAGGTAAAGATCCCTCTTGATCTGAGCTCTTGTTTTTCCACTGTTTCCTTTGAATTGAATACAAGTTGTCTGAAATCTCCCTGGATTTTACTTGGGGCCTGTAATACCAGTACAGCATGGTGCAGATGTGGGAATATACCAAAGATTTCCCTTATCCACCTAAAGCTATGGCTCTGGAAGCATCCAGTTAGATCACTTGTCCAATTGGCCCTTGCTCTCTTGTGTGACTTTTTTGGTTGCCAAGGAGCTGGGGAAAGCTTGCAAACACATGCTTGTTTATTATAAGCAGCCAGTGTGTTTTCCTCCTCTCCCCAGCGTCCTTCCTAGTTTATTTAACTTTCCAATTGAAGCTGTCTATCCCAAAAGAAGACTTGCTGAGTATTTGGGTGTGTCCTGAGGTACATTGAAGGGTCTGATTTGTGGGTCTGCAGCCAGAGAGGATGTATTGGGTCTGGCTGGGATGGAGTGAACCTTCCCCAGGGCAGCCACCCTGGTGCTGTGCAGGAGCCTGTGTGGCTGAAGGGTGTTGGTAGCACACAGCTCTGGCTGGTGCTGAGGGGTGCTCACAGCAGCCAGCCTGACTCACCCCCACCCCCAAAGGCCATTAGGCTGGGGGTAGGTGAGGGGTTGAGAGGGCAGTGGCACCCCATAGCTCCTGCCATCCACGTGTCCTTTTTAATGCAGGCTCCTGCTCTGTCCCTGCTGTGCTGTGTGTAGCCGTGGCCTGGGGAGTTGCTGTGAGGGAAAATTGCAGGCTTTACTCCAAAGATGGCTCCTGGGAGCTTCCCCAGGGCTTTCCTGTGCCTGATTAGTGCATCAGGCTCAAGTCAGTGTCTGGGGAACAATCAATGCACTCAGCTGGGCTCCCTGGCTGCTGGTGAGAGGGTGCCCTGCATCACTGGGGGATTTGAGAGGGTCTGGCAGAATGCTGCAGGGGTGAGAGGAGGCAAGCTCTTTAGAGGGTTAGCTGATGATTCAGACAGCTTAGAACAGCCCTACCTCAGAACCATGCACAAGGGAGGAAAGCACTGGAGGGCTAGAGCTGGCTTCAGGCTGCTTTGGGTGTTTAGCCCAGAAGGAAAGTACAATTTCCTGCCTGTCCTAACGATGTCTGGCAATTATCTGCCACCTTCTGATGAGATGTAATGGGAGAGAGGAAGAGGAGGAAGCTGGAGTCTTAGCAGTGGTTGGGTGGTTTAGGGAGATGAAACACTTGGGAGCCAAGCTGGAAGATGGGAGTGGGGAGGCCAGATGATGGTGAGGACTGAGTCAAGCAGTGCCACAGAAAGTAGCGCCCAGATCAAGACTCCCCATGCCAGCAATTTTTAGGCCAATCTCTTTCCCAAAGAGTTTTCATGTTTGAGGGAGGAATGTGGTCCTGTGATGTACCTTTGGTCTGCATGAATAAATGCTCCTCCAGGGTGGTATTTATCTGCATGGATAAATGCTCCTCCATGGAGAGGACCTCCATGGTCCTCTCAGCCTGCTGGGTCCCACACGCCCATTAACCACACTGGCAGTGAGCCCTCAAAATCCACTCCAGAGTACTGAACTTCTTTCACTACAAATTATCATGGGAGAAATATTGAAAGTCACGCCCTGTTTAACCTCAGAGAAGTTTCTCTGATGTTATCAGACATATGCCACAGTGACTGCACAGAGGAACAACACAGATACTTGGATTTGTCTCATTGGCTTTGCAGAGTGTAATGATCTATTGTGAAGAAGAAAACCACTTCAGCTCAAAGATGCAAAACTTTGTAGTAAACAAACTTTCACTTCTGTGCAGGGGGTTGTCAGAGAGAAGTGATGGCAATAAATAGATTAATTAGGTTTCATAGAAACATAGTAATTGTATGTAATCTATCTTGAATATGAATAGGGGGATCTAAGCAGATGATGTGCTGAGTGAAAATACCATCCTTGACTCCTATAACTGCTCCAGAGAGCAAAAGCTCCCTTCTTGCTTCTTAGCACACTTGTTTCTGGTGTTTGTTGCTTACCTTTTCCTGCCAGAAATCGGCAGCCTTCTTCCACATGCTAGAAAACACCACTGCAAGAGACTGTGCTGTAATTGTGACCACCCAAGGCTTGGTCTGAAGCCCTGCTGCCAGAAAAAATAAACATGAGCTGACTTATCTTTCTTTAGCTGTCACTTGCATTGTAGTCTTAGGCTGTGAAATGCATTTATGTGGTGATTGTCGCAGCAAAGATATCATCCATTTTTTCTGAATTTCCAGACAATGTCTTGTTTGTTTTACATATTGATATGCATGTTACTGTGAATGTGACTGAAACAAACTGATCTCGCTTTCTAGTTCTCCCTGCTTAGACTGTGGAGAGAAAATGGTCTGCTTGCAGGCATGAATTTCTTGGGAAGAGGGGAAAGCACCAGCCAGTTCTTTGTGTATCCAGCTGTGCCTGATCTGGATCAGGTGCTGGGGAATGGCTCTGTCCTTGTGCAGTTCCCTTCGTGTGTGCAGCGAGCCCTGAATGCAGGGTATGAAAAAGTACCAGAGGACTGCAGTGTGAACCGTGCTGCTAGTCCCCTCTGAGTCGGGCATTTAACACCTCTTTCAGTGGTATCCTACTATTACTTAAATAAATACTGGTGGACTGCAGTCTGTAGAGAATTTGAAGAATACAGGCTACTGTCTCAGTTTTGTTTCAGGCAAGAGAGCCCTGGGTGAGCCTGAGCTTCCTTGTCGTATTCTAATGATTATTGCTGTTGATGCTCATAGGAAGTAAACTGCAATAAGGAGTGTTGATATTTTGTTGGGAAACTATGTATCAAAAATTGATACTAAAGTAGTTTCCCCAAAATCACTTGTACACTTTTTGCAGCTGGAAGGAGAAAGAAAATATAGAGAAAAGCAGAATGAAAATCTTTCAAAATGCTTCATTAATATATTACCTAAAGTGACCTTGCTTTCTAAAGAATATTTTTTTCATGTTTAAGTGATGTCATTGAAAAATGTTAGCCCTGCTAAGAATTTTTAATATTTCACATTGCTGTTTACTAGTTTTATGACAAATGTTAAATTGAGTAAGAATTTTTACTTAATGATTTCACCTGCATGTACTTCTACTTTTAAAGTGAGAATAAAATCAATATCATGACTCTGTGTAAGACTCATGGGAGAGGAGAGTGATTACAGAATTACTATTGACATGTTTTTCAATCAATTCTCCAAGAAAATTGAAAATTTCTTGAAAAGTTTCAGCTTTAATCAAAGGACTCTATGAGAAAGTGCTCTACAAAAAATGCTAGAAAATTGCTTTGATTAAGAAATTGCTTTTTGTTCAGTGCTGGAAAAATATTTTAAATATTTTGAGCAACTTTAAAAATTGTGTGATAAATGTTTACAAAAACAGGGAAAAGGTTGAAGCTCGAAATAGGAGGACAGATCCTTTCCAGTCAACTGCAGTCATAGATAAATCTGTCAACATTTATAATCTGAAATAGGAAGCTTAAATATCAAGTATCATGTGCTGAATGCTTATATTGAACTGCCTACAATCAATCCATAGGGTCAACTTCTAAAATGTCAGAGGTTTAAATAGTATGTGTTGACAGGAAGCTGAGATTTGCTCAGAACACTCTTGTGCAGCCCAAGATGCCATTTTTCCCAAACATGGTGCTTGTGTCCTGTCAGTCTTGCTGGCAACATTTCTGTAGTAATTGGCACTGTCTTTAAAGACTCTTGGTGTGGTTGGGTTTTGGGGCATTGAAGCTGATTCTCTGCTGTTTCATCTGGAGCTTTGCCCTTGGTAGTTTTAGTTTTTTAGTGGATTTTTTTTTTTAATGCTGCTGCAAGAGAGGGAATGACTTACGGAACCAGGTGAGTTAATGATTGTTTCAAAGGAAGATCTATCTGTTCTTGAAAGTCAAGAAAGATTTTAGCATCTGCTTTCAGAGCAAGGCTGCACAAATGGATGAGGAGAGACAAAGTATGATCAGGGTTTGTGCTAGCACAGAGGATGTCACCACAGCCCATGAAAACACACCACCTCTGCAGAGCTGGGCATTTGGAAATGGCCCCTCTTGAATAAACAGCCATCTGATAAAGTCTTTTAGAGGAGCTGAGAGTGCAGCTCATTGATTAGTGAGCTGTCACCTGGCATCAGGATTTGGTGCCATCTCCTTGTTCTTGGGTACCTTGTTACCACAAATCTCATGGAAGGACTGAGGCACTCTGGGAATTTTTGGGAGTTTTGGGAATTATGTCCACAGGTTAATGCCTACTTTGAGGCTGAGATCAGGCATTTTTGGGTCTGGCAATGAAACATGATTCATTGAAAGTGAAAACTGGAACCTTTATGGTGGAAGGAGATAAAATGGAGAGGAGAAAATAATGCAGTAAACCAGCTTTTCAGATAATTTTCAGTATTATTTACTATATCAGTAGTTTAAAATTCTGACTTTGGATTCAGTCATCTCTACTTGACTTCTTGTGGTGCTAATGATCCCTGCTCAAAGAACCTTCAGTTCAGGGTCAGGTCCTGTGAATGAGAAGAGATCTCCTAGGCCTTGACCACCAGCTCTCCCTAGTGCTCTACAAGACATAAAAGAAGAAGAAGAAGAAAAAAATCTTTTCTCCTGTGTGATAGGAGAAGAGCTGCCACCCAGATATTAGTCAGTGTGTTGTGGGCTGTGCTCTGGAGGAGTTGAACTGCTCTTCTTGGAGTCTCTCAATGTTTAAGAACACACTGATTAGGAGCAGGTAAAAATAGCAGTGTAGGAGGTTGCTCACTAAAAGACTCCCTTAAGTAGGAGGAGAAAATAGAAACTTTGCTGGTTATCTACATATATGTATATATACACACACAGACACATACACAGAGACAGCCCCTGCTAGGAAACTCTGCAGGGAGTTGGATGTGCAGCAGCTTCCTCTGATCTGCAAGTAGCTGGTTGGATTATCCATTAAATGAGATTTGTTACTTCCGTCATCAGCTCCAACCTGTTTGTCACTGTCTTCAGGATTTTTTACCTCATTTGCCTAGTCTCTCAGAACCATTTTCCCATCCCTAAAACATTTGCTTCAGGAAATTGTCTTCCAAGAAGTTCTTCCTTGTTTAGTCTATGCAAGAATCATGTCCTGTGCCAGCCTCATCCCAGTCCTTGGCTGTAGGGGAGTCTTGTGCACTCACATCAGCAAACGTGGTGGCTTTTTCAAACAGTGCTGAATGATACCATGGGGCAGAAGAAGTCCAAACATTTAGAGATAATTTTAATTATTTTTATGTTCTGTTGGGAAAGGGATCTGTCTGGGCTTCTTAGGACTTCAGCACGTTTCTAACTTTTCAGAACCATGGATGTATTGAATTTTATGGTGATGCCCCTACTTTTTGAGTGGGGGTAGCTCATTCTCTTCAACAGATCTCTAGCAGTTACTTTTGCTCCCTTGTGCATGAGAGATCAAAGTATGAAACTACCAAGACAGCTGGCAGAGATTGTGTGCTGCAAAGCATGGTCCTCTCTCCATGCCCAGCTTCCTGGTTTGTAATGTGGGGCACCTACTCTGCCTTGATGGATTTTGATCATTGGATTTTGAGTCTTCATGGGAACTCTTGGGTATTTAAAAGGATTCTCTTAGAGTGGGTATTCATGAATTTGGCTGGCCAGGGAGCTGTTTAGACAGAGGCAGTTTAAGAGTTAACTGTGCTCAATGCAGTTGTGCTGTTTCCATGTATCTCCTTCAAGCCTTTAACTCCATAGCAACCACATGTGCATCTCTGCCTCTTCCCTGGCTCTCATCACAGCCTGATTAATGTGCACCAAAGGCGGGATGTTATTGAGTGATAAATTCTGTGGAGTTGGTTCTTCTCATGTTTTGCTGTGACCCATTTAACCTCCTGGGATTAGAGCTGACCCTCAAATTATGCAACTCCAGTGTTTCTGAGGATGTTTCCCCCTGCTCCTATCTCATCTTGTAGCCAAGCCTGCTGTGGTTGTTTTGTAGTCATTTTCCTCAATAATGTGATTTTTTTTTGCCAGGTAATTTACTGCAAGCAAGAAAAGCTCTAAGTCTATTTTGACAAAAAATTAAATGATTCATATGATCAATTTCTGTGTTTTTGAAAGAAATGCAGAGTTTAAGATATGCTTCTGAATTAATTACTTAGAGGAGGAACAAGTAGCAAGTAAATTTGTTTTTTCCCTGTTGCACTTTTTCTCTATGTTTTAACTTAAACAGTAAGGTCTTTGCTTCTGTTTCAAATGAAACTCGTTTTGTTTGTGAAGTGTGAGTTGTTTGCTGAGGTGGAGCTGAGTAACACTGACAATCTCTAAAGATTTCACCTTTAGGAATGAACGGGTTACTTGTGTGTACCTTCTTAAAACACAGATAAAAACTGATGCCCTGATCCATGCTAGCTGATTATGGTTGTTCTTTTACTACCTTGCAAACAGGTAACAAAATGTGTTAGAACAAAATAGAAGTTAAACTGATTTTCTTGACCATTGGGACCAGACTGTGAGTTTGCATATGGCCAATTACCTCTGCTCATCTGAGAAACAGTAATTTCTTACGTGTGGTAACTTAATTGTTCATAATTGGCCTGTCTGTACCCTGTGATTTCAAAGCACCAGATAGATGGAAAAGCTCAAATGGATCTTTAAACAGATGTGATCCAGGCAGCCAGCAGTGCTTTTTGCAGATAGATGGCATGCCAGATCTATGCAGATGCACAATGTTTTTTCATTATCTGCTTTGGACAGGATGGGGACAGAGAACACCAACTCTTGTAAGACTGCAAGGCTCCACTTTTCTTGCTGGAGGCAATGTAATAAGCCAGATGTCCTTTAGGGATTGCAAAAGAGCCAAGGAAACCTCATGGCATTTGTGGCCTTAGAAATAAAGCCACTGCAGGGTGAAACTGTGATTTTTTTTTCTCACCTATAGTAAATTGTCATGCTGGTCAGTTGTAGCCTCAGTCATGAGAAAAAACTCGAAGATTCCCTTTAGATGAAAAATTACCACATACTGTGAGAACATTAGGTTATCAGTATGTATGCCTGCCTTGACCTCATTCTGCCTTAGGTGTTGGAAGTGAGCACTGTGGCAAAGCAGAACTGTGGGTTAAATGGACCCTTTTTCTGACTTAGAGTGGCCTTCCTTATGTTTCTGTGGCATTGCCACTGAAACTGCAAGAAAAACAAAAGCTCTTCAACATTTTTAGTGTTAGAGAATCAAGGCATTGTTTTATTCTGGCCAGGATGTACAACAGAAATAATTTCAACCACACATTGCCCAGGTTGAGCAGAGAAAATAATTATATCACACATGATTTTTACTAGATTTTTCCGATAATTACGCAGTAAAAACCCATAGGAATTCATTAGTTCAATGTTCATTGGTCCCAAGTTACAGAGATCTCAGTATTTGGTTTGCTATTGGTTGTCAGTCCCTTTGCCTTCAATGTTAATTAGGTTCTCATCCTCTTATCTCTTTTCCCAGACCAGGTGTCTCCTGATGTTCCTTGATGGTGGTTATCTTTTGTGCATCTTCTGAGCTACTCCCAGCTTGTTGAGATGTTAAGTTCATCAGGCCTCAAGTGGTGAAACAGTCCTTTGAGGAGAAACTTCAATTCCCCTCCCCCTGGGCAAAGGTGAACAAAACCCCTGACTAAACTGATATAAAAAAATTTCAACTTGGTATCATTTCCAACAGGACTAGTGGGATAATTTTAAGACAGCTGACATGCAGAGAATGAAATGCTTTCCTTTAAACAGACATCTTTATGAGAGGTTCATGATCTATCCTTAACCCAGTCTTTTCCCTTAGTGGAATTCTTGCTCTGAGGAGAGTCTGGACTTTTATATCATAGGATCTGAACAGGGTAGTGTGCCAAGAGTGAGGCACATTGGAGAATAACACCTGCTTGTTGGTGGCTCGCTGACTGGCCTGGCTGCTGTTCTTGGTGGGAAACTGCTGGAATGCCAGGGTAGGCCTGTCTGAGAACAGGATCTCTTAAAAGAGGATGCAGACAGGTTGGAAAAATCTCACACCTGATGGCTGTCATCATCTGGGTGTTGGGACAACATCAAGATCTGACAGCTGGAGCAAAAATTCCCGGTCAACTTCTGGTTCAAAACTAGCTTCAACGAGGAAAGGTTGGTGTGTGGAGCAGTGTGGAGCCCTGTATTCAGTGGGCTGTCAGTGCCATTTCAGCTATGGCATGACAGAGCCTCATCTCTTGAGAAGCCATAACCAGGTGCAGAGATTCCCAAAAACTGGCAGACCTGAAGGCTAGCAAAGGGGGAGTGGGGAGTGCCCTAGCCCCTGCCAGAACAGGGAAATGTTGAGACCTGGACAAGCAGAAAGTGAAAAAATAAAGCAAAACTAAAATCTCAAACATGTCACATCTTAGGAAGTATTGAACACTCTCTTCTTTCTTTGCTGGTAGCAGGGGGTTTATGACATTAATGCTGTCACAAATTGGTGACTGCCTACAATTCTTTTGCATTTCTCTGTGACTGTTTGGATTCTACTGGACCCACAGGGATCAAAGAGCTGCAAGAAGAGAAGACACTTAGCATGAAGGAGTCTCGGAGATACTAATTTAAACAGTTCTTATTTCCTCTGCTCTAGAAGATAGCAGTACAGTTATGTTCTTGCTGATTCATTATAATATTTCCTCAGAGGAAGACAATTTTGACAGTCTTTGATTTAGCAAGGCATTTGGCTATTGAACACTGAGACTTCCAGGGTTATAAGACGTGATCTTACAACAAGATTTGAGTGATTTAAAGAGTTACCATCCCTCAGAAGAGTCAAGGTAAAGGATTTTTGCTGGAGCAACCTTGCCTTAACTCAGCGTGAAGTCAAACAAGTTCTTGTGCAGGCTAATTAACACCTGTGTAATGTTTAGCCAACTTTCCTTCGTGTTTTCCAAACTGATCTTCCAAACACTGGTGGTCTCCAAAGTACAGTAACTGCTTGTAGATTCCTGCTGAATCCTTTAAGTGAGTTTGTCGGTTTGATGTGGCTGCTTCTTGGTAACTCAGGGTGGCAGAGTTGAGAATGGTCCTTTGACTTCAAGTTTGGAAAGGGGTTTATTACCTGAACATTAGGTGTGGGCAAAAAATTGTGAGAGTGCTGTTCCCTCTGGAATGTGACAGCTGATGCAGTAGTGTCCTGTACTGCCTCTTCCTGGGGACTACAACCTAAAACATGTTTGCAGTAATATAAGAAAAGAAGAAATTTGTTTTGTTTGGGGAGTTTGGTGACTGGGAATCCTAAAAGCTGGATTTTATTGTCTACTTTTATTACTGTTAAATGAACTGATGCTTTGAGGGAAGTTTGAAAACCTTAGTGTTTTAGAAAGCATTCTGTTGCCATCTTGGGAGCGTTCGATATTTCATCTTCTCTTTATTTTTGGCTGTGAAGATGTCTTCATAAGAATGAGATATCTTGCTTATGAGTATACCTACTTGCTCCAACTATGGCCAGCTTAGTCTCAGATGTAAACAGCCTGACGACTTGTTTCTTCAGGCTTTGTGAGAATAAACATAATTAATAAAAGGGAGATAAATGTGAGATTAACAAAGCTTTCCAGGGAATGCACTGATATCCTTTGTGGCGCTGTTAATACTGATTTTGCAAAAGGGATATTTCTGCATTACTGTGTGAAAGTCTGAGCTCTGAGGAAACCCTGCCTTTAAGCTGCATGAGGGCTTGCAGTACCCTCATTTCCCAGGTGGCACAGGGTTAGATGCTGCACAGAGTTGATGTGACTCTCTCATGGTTTGAACACGCTTGGGTTTTGCAAAGTTAATGGAGATCCTGCCTGGAGAGCTCTGCATGTTGGATGCCTTAGTAGTTGAAGCTCTGAAGGCTCAGCTGCATCGTGCACTTTGCATTGTGCCATATGATGGTTGATTTCTCCTGGCAGCTGGCCGAGCACCGGGAGCTTACGTTTCAGCAGAAGGCTCTCTGAATGAATGTGCTTCTGCAGAACACATTCAGTTGGTGTCTTTTCTGGGGGAAATCTGTCAGAAACTTCTGAGCAGCTGTAGTTGCAGCTTGCACGTGGGGTGGGGATTGCCTGGTGGTAGGAGTGGGTGGAAAGGAGGCAATCTCATCTTATCTCTCGCATGTTTCGATAGTAGTGGTGGTTGAATCTCTAAGCGTTGAATTCCTCTGTGCCAAACCGTTGATACTGACAGGAGCCTTGTTACCCTTGACACTTGGGGGAATTAGTGATTTTTAGAAACTTAATGAGATGATTATTTGATGATTATTCAGTCCTGTAGATTGCTTGAGATTGTAGTGATTCTACTGACTGCTATAGCCAGCAGGTTCCCACTTGGCTGATGTGTCTGAGCACATCTGATTGCCCTTTGCTTGCACCAGTGGATTTAGGAGTGAGGGATACTTGCATGTGCTTTACTCAGCATTATGTGCTAAGACTGTCACCCTATGGTCATTTTGTTTCCTAAAGGTGACCCATCTTGTCCTATTCCCTAAGGTTCACACTCATCCCAGCTGGAATAATAAACTACAGATGTTTTATTCTGATGAGCTGTCAACAAGAGGTATCACTGACATAAAGATGGCTAATAGCAGCAAGAGATGAAAAACGGAGATGAAAACAAAATGTTTTCAGGGAGCTTTTAGCAATTTTCTTGTGATCCTAAGTGTTGATCTTGACTGCACAGAAATGATAACATGTACTGATACACCTTTTGCTACATGGGGAAAAGTAGAAATGACCTGTCAGCAGGGTGACTCTGGGAGGAAGGCCTGAATCCTGGAGACTAACGTGATTCTTGTTTCCAGAGTCATAAGGTGTTGGGTCAATTGGCTGTTGAAAGCTTGGCCGCTGTTTAAGCAACAGATCTGCACAGAGTTCTTTAGAGACATATCAAAATCCTTCCTACAGGGTGGTGAAACTGTTGACTGAAATGATTGCTTATGGAAGTTGTTTGGATTGTTGTTGTGGTTTGGTTTTTTTTTTAGCCTAGTACAAGACACACATGAATGTGCACATGCACGTATCTGGAGTCCTTGGAGCCCAGAGCCCTCTGCTTGGAGTGATGGTGCAGATGCCAAAGCCCAAGTGGAAAAGAAGTCCTGGGCACCCATTACTGACCACCTAATCACGTACCCTGTGCTTTATTTATTGTCTCCTTTGGTGGTGGTTGAGGAGAGGGGATTTTATGGAAGAGCTCCGTTTCTTCTCTGGGTCCCTGAAGCCGTGGGAGCTTAGGAACGTATTCCTGGGCACATGCTGGCTGGAGGCTTGAAGTGGTGGTCCTTGCTTGCCTGGCTCTTCATTTACCCAGCTGAGTTACATTCTTTAGAGTGGAGATATGGCTCTGGGGCTGTGTCATTGCTGTCTGATGGAGTAATGGCAGAGATTGAGATCCCTGCAAGCACAGTTCCCTCTGTATTGTTGGTGAGTGCCTTTTCAAGGAGCTGATGACTCCCTGCCCTGTCCCACTCTTCCACAGCCCTTCATGCACACTCCAGTCCTTAGGAAGATGGTAAGGCATGAGGGAAAGTGATTAATTTCCTGCCAGATGGGGAGGCTGTTTCTCCCAGAAAACTTTGCAAAGTCTTGCAGCCTCTGCCTCTCCAGATGGTATCCAAAGCTTTGAGGGAATGGGTGCTTCCATTGGTGTGGATAGCATTGCATGATGCCGTATGCACTGAACCTGGAATGGGAGCAGCCAAGGATCCAAACTAGTTCATGAAGGTTTGTGAGCATTTGTTTCTCTTGCTGTTGTGCTGTTTGCCAGTCAGGAGCAGGTCTTGCCTCCTACTCAGCTTCCTCCTTTGGAAAAAGAATGAATGCAAATGGATTTTGTCTCCTTGCTGCTCAGGGAAGTTGAATGTTTTGGTGATGAGACATCAGCCTTGTATGATCTTGGGAATTTTGATTTTTCAGCTGTGTCATTTCAAAAAAAGACACCTGTGGGAAGCTTTATGGTTTGCAGCCCTCCTTACAGTGAAGAGCTTATAACTTTTTTCCTCTTTGTATTGTCCTGCAGTTGACTTTTGAGCCAGGTAGGGAGGGTTTTCTTTGAGTTGTTATTTTTTTAACTTTTTTTTTTCTTCTCATTAAAAATAATCTCTTCTTCTACAGGGCAGGAGGGACTTCAAAGGACCGGATTGATAAATTTACACTGATTTCACCAACCATTCATTATTCCCATGGGTTTGAGTTATTTGCTGTTTCTTACTTCTTTTTCTTAAATCCTTTGACCAATTTTACTAAAATTATGTTGGAGAAAAAAGTGAAGAAATGAAAGTTTCTTTGAAATGCCATAGCTTTTCTAGTGGGTTTATTTTTTGGTGTGATTTATTTTTCTTTTTGTGTGTGCTTTATTTATGGTTGGTTTCTTAAAAATAATATTTAACAAAGGTGTTCTTTTGTATTCAGTTGTGGGGAACCACTTTAGTTTTTCACATCTGGAATAAGAACAAAATGTTTAGATCCAAAGGGCAGAGAAATGTTTGCTTTTGGTCAAAGAAATAAGCTATTAGAAAGATGTTTGGAAGGAAAATTATTGACAAAGCTCTAATATTTAGTTACCGAAATGTTTCTGAGTGCTTCCTGTGCTTTATAACTCCTCCCATTTATTGATAACTTGAACTTTTTCTAACCTTAGCTCCTCCAGCAACTTGTCTGGCAGTACATTCCATATTAAATCCCTTTCAGAAATCCTTCACATGTAACTTAGGTTTGGGCAAATATATTTGTAAAGCATTACAGCAAAGACCCCGAAAGCAGAATGAATAGTGCTGTCCCATTTTCTTTCCATTACATTTGGCAGTGTCTCCAAGCCATGTATTTACTAAGCTTCAGCAAAACTTGGATTATTTGAATCCAGTGTTTATCTGGGAGGGTTTTTTTTTTTTTTTTTTTTTTTTTTTTTTTTTTTTTTTTTTTTTTGTCATGGGCTGGATTTTAGTTCTGTTGGTTACAAGGTGGCAACACGACAGTAATAGCATTTCCATCCTGCAGAGCAGTGCATTCAGGAATATTACCATCAATTTCGTAGAAGGCTGCATGACAGGAACATCTCTTAAATGGAGAAGTTAAAAGATTGTAGCCACAGTGTGATTCCATCTGAGTGCCTGTTTATGTGCTGCCAGCTGAGGCTGCTGTGTCTGGCTGTGCTGAGCCTGTTCCCATGGCCTCCCCTGGGCCAGCACTGCCAAGGAGCTGATCCATCAGGTGGGGGGCTCAGACTCCAAGCTCATCTGTGCAGTTTGCAGCTATCTTTTCCTCCCCCAGAATTCATCTGTTTTATCAGGGCTGGCACAAAGTTTGCTGTGGGAATGAACAGCTGGGGGTGGCCAAGTGGCATATGACTACTGTTTCTGGCAGCAGCTTGGGTCTGTGCTGCATCAGAGTGGTTGCATAACCAGCCCTTGGTTTATTTCTGCACTGACCAGCCATTTGGGCTGTCTAGTTATGGTGTACTTACATTTCAAAACTTATTCTCCCTGTCTGCCTTTATAGATCTATATAGCCTATAGATGTGAAGTTTTTTCAACCAAGGCATCTCTGGATGAGATTGCCCTGGTGTTCCCCATTGACTGAAGGGATGCTGTATCTCAAAATGTAGCCATTCTCCTAGTGCTAGGTAGCCAAGAGCTGATGGCAATGGAGAAATGAGGAAAAGGAAACCATTCCTGACACTTCAGGTCCCCTTGGAGGCTGGAAGGATTGGAGTCTTTCAGGCTAAAATGCTGCTGCATTGTGTTCTGTGTTTATTTGAAGTTTGGGGCACTCATGAAAATTGTTTACAAGTCATTTTGAGGCAGTTACTTGAATTTCTGGTCATCATGGGTAGTTTTTTACATTACTCAGCCTGCCTGTCATGATCCAGCACAGACTGTAAGGAAAACACTGGGGAGTTGAGGGTAACAATTTAGCAGCTGTGCTGGTCAGAGCTGGTTAAGTGCAGATCAGCTCTTTAGATTTCACTAAGTGTTGCTTTGGGTTTATATGGTTGCTCGGTGGCTGCAGATTTGCTTCTGTTTCTACTTTTTTAACACGTGTGATGGGGCTGATGAGTTTCCTTTTGGTTTTTTAATGCCTTTTCAGGAATCTTTTGGCTTTCCCAGCCTCATGAGGATCTATTTCCCGACCTCTCTAGGGCAGGAGGGTTATATCCTGTTATTTTAGCTGGAGTTGGAACCAAGTCCTAGTCCTGTTAGATGGGAGAGTGTAGTCCAAAAAGGTGTGAATACTCTTCCTCCTGTGTGTCAGTAACTATAAAGTCCTTTCCAGACTGACTAAATGTTCTGTATTTCAAGCAGTGCTGTGGAAACGGATCCATTTGGCGTTGTGCATTAGTTGGTCTATTTACAGACGTGGGCAATTGAATGCTGACTGAATTTCCTACCCATGAATCATGGGGGCCTTTAGCTCACTGCTTTGTTACTCATTTGGGATTTAAGGGCTGGTTATAAATATGGGGTCCAATACTAGATGGGTTGATGAGTCTCCTAGGAGATGGGTGCCAGTGCTGGCATGCAGAGAGGGATTACTTGAAAAGCTTTATTTTATTTTCATTCTGCAGGGAATGTTGCCCTGACTCTGATGTGGCTGTAGTCACAAAACCTGGGTGCTTTATCCTGAGACAGGTGATATTCTTGGCAGAAGTGGGGTCAGTGACTGGAAGCTTTAGGAAGTTAGCTAATTAAAACACTTCCTTTACAAGCTGTTAGACAGCAGACTGACTATCAATGAACAAACTGTGTAGCACTAAACATGACTAAAAATTAAAGAAAAAGCCTGTACCTTCCTGCACACACATCCATCCTTATATGTACGAGCTGATAAAAACCGTACAAAAGAATAAAAGTTGTAAGGGCCCATTTGGAAGTCAGGCTTAATTTTGTTAATTTTGTGGGATTCACAGCCAGAGAGATTTCAAGGTGTAATTGTGCCCTTATGGATCCCCAAAGCATTAGTGCTGCAGAGAGGTTGTGCTTCTGTCAGGGGTCAGTTTTATTGTGTGACGTGGAAGTGGGAAGAGAGAAACAGCAAATGTGTAGCAGTCATCTGTCTTTGTTGAACCAATATGTTCTGTTTGAACCTTCTGAAATACTGCTCCCTGCTCTGAGGGAGGTGCTTGGGGCAGTTTTGGGTTCAGGTAGGCAGGAGGTTTGCAGGTTTGATATGAGGGCTGCAGGAGCCTTTGCCTTTTCTGTGCTGCTGGGGCTGTCCTGGTACTTGCATCAGGTACTTGCCTCAGGTGAGGCAAATGGAAGGATGTGAGCTTAAGGAGAAGAAGTGGTGGTGTGGCTTGGTGGCTGAGCAAAGTGCATGAACAAAGGATTTTCTTAAATGGGCAGGAGAGGTATTGTTTTTTGGTTTTTTTCGTCTGTGGAGAGTGTTGTGGGTGATCTCCCCTAATCATGATGGAGGGACTGAGGATATGGGGTGTTTCAGCAGCTGCAGGAGCAAAGGAAGGCCTGGCTGTGTTCTCTGAGCTGACCAAGCCCTTAGGCTTTCCCATCTCCTTTCCTAATTAAGAATGACTTTGAGGACAGTGGTCAATAGGAATCAGCAATTCTGTTTTTCCAGTGGTGTGGAGCCCTGAGAGGGATATGGATCAGTGTGAGTTTTCCCTGAGAGGCCTGCAGTGGGGCTTGAACCTAGGAGTGCTCAGGAAAGCATCCTCTGTTGTTGAAGCTAAGGCAGCTTCATTTCTGTGGCACTAGATTTCTTTCTGGTATATCTTTCTGTATATCTCCAGAGTGTTGATATACATTGCAGTAACTCTCGTTAAAGTCAGAGACACCTTTAATAGAGATTCAAATTGCTCAGCTGTGACATATAAACTGCAACAGCAGCCCACAATAGATATGTTTATGTGACTAGAGCCATCTGACTAATTCATAGCAATTAACTTATTTTGTAAATTGAACATGTTTTTCTACTTGCATGTTGTTCATTGGCAATTTGGGATTTTTTTCAGGTTTACTCATTCTTCAAAATTATCTCCTATGTATCTCCTATGACTCATTCTTTGTCCATGACTGACTCATGAACTCCTTCATACAAGCATTTGGTGTGCCAGTTAATTTGAATTAACTTCATAGGTCATTTGGCACTGGTTTGGTGTCCAATTGGAAAACTCCAAATATTGGGTTTGAGGTCCTCGAGCAGAGGTCAGATCAATTGGATGGAACTGTGCTCCAATATTTGTATAATTTTTCTCTTTCTGTGAACCTTCAGACAGAAGTGTGCTCATTGAAATTGTTTTAAGCAAGGTTACATCAAAAGATGCTGGAGTAGGACCAGGGCCAGATTGTAAGTTGTCTGGGGAGATGGGATAACACTGCTGAAGTAAATCTTTAGCAGTCTGTTGTGGTAGGTTTTCTGATGGCTCATCAAGATTGGTAGAAACTGTTCTTCAGCAATAGCTTATTCAACCTTCCCTTTTGCTGCCTGAGCAGGTTTGGCTGTAGGCACAGGCATGGGATGGGATGCTGTCAAGTTATGCTGCTGTTTTCATTTGGTACCTCTCATCTGAGTCTTCAGTGCTGAATGATCCTCCCTCCATGCTGCTGAGCTCTGGGGAGACAAGCACCAATGTTAGTCAGAGCCAGGAGCTTCTCTGTCATCCCTCCTTCAGTGTGGGGTTATTCCTGTGGCAGAGAGCGGATGTGTGGGATCTTCTCATTTGCTCCTCACTCAGCCTGGCAGTCTGCTCTGAAGCAGGGGTGGCAGGTGTGCTGTCATCTGCAAATCCAACACTGCTTGGGTTTCACATCTTGGCACATTAATTTGAAAATTATTTCAATCTATGGATATGTCTGTGGGGCTAAGGAACACTTTATTTTTTTGCGGTAATGAGTGTGTCCTCTAGCAGAAGGGCAGAATAAGCAGCTCAGAGAAGGGAATGTGTAAGAGCTGCAGAAAAGGTTCCAGCTCTTCTCTCAGTGCCCATTTATCCATTTGTGGTCTGTTTAACTGATGCATAAGCTGACTGTGGGACAGGTCACCCACACCTCAGCAATTACAGCATCCCAGCTAAAGAGTCTTTAGTCAATACACTTGATTCTATTTGTGTCTGGTATTGGCAAAAATGTTTTTTGGCCTCTGACCCTGCTGAAGGTCTCGCTGAGGTTGTGCCTTGTCATGGCCCTGCCTGGCAGAGCCTTGCTGATGGATGTTTGGAAGGAACTGTGTCTTGTGAAGAGGGAGGTGGCTGATAATGGCTAAACCAACTGTGTTAGTGAAAATGAAATCCTCCCCGCTTGCAAACAGATCTGAAATACTTTTGTCAGTGTACTCTGGAATTGTAAGAGTGAGCCCATTTCCAAAATGACAGGTGGTGGAGATGGCTTAACATGGAGAAAAGGCTCATCCTTACCCTGTGTTATAGGCTGAGCTTGCCTGGATCTGCAAATTGCTGCTGGTGGCTTGCATGATTTCCCCTCCATCAGTCTCATCTGTCATGGATTCCTAATGCTATGGGAGCACTCTGGCAGGCAGAGATTGGTTAAGCTATGTCAGAGCTTTTTATTATTGAAAGCACGTTCGGTCTGTGGATGTTAGTCAAAGGTAAATTAGAATGCAATTGACATATGCATATAACATGCATATTAATTTTAAATGTGTTTATTGCAATTAGTACTATTAAAATGAATGCCAGAGGAAACAGGGAATGATTAACCTCACATAAGCTTTGTTGTAATTTGTTTAAAAAGTTCAAATTTAGAATGAGACAATCAAAATGTTGCTGGTTGATGAGGGGGGAAGACAGAGAGGAATGTGTTTGAGTGTAGTTTCCCAGGGAGTTCATAGGGAACCTTTGCCACTCTCCTCTGGCTTGCCCAGGTGACTCCTCTGCTGTCTCTCTTGTTCCTGATTAACACTTTAGGTTTGAAGCTGAAAGATTTGTGGTGCAGAAGGTCTTCTCCTTCTTTGTGATACTCTCTGCCTCTGTCATTTGCTCAGTCTTTTGTCTTTGTTTTGGAGGGTCTTTGTGGCGCTGGTGGGAGGAGCATCAGGAGTGTCCCACCAAGCCAAGCAGGGCCTTGTGTTCAGAAGAACCCCAGAGGATGAAGTCCTCCCCAGTGATATATGAATTTAGGGTCTCTGCAGGCAATACATGGCTGTGATCTCATGTAGCAGGGCAAGAGGAAAATGAAATGTTTGAAACTTAGACTGTGTCTATTGGAACTGTTGATTCTGCTGAAAGTGAAAGAATCATCTCTGTTATCCCAGTAATTACATACCCAGACCTTGTGCTGCTTGTGTTAAAAACTTGGTTTTCTCTCATGCAACTGGTGTTCCCCAGTGGGTGCTGTTCCAGAAAAACAGATACGTGAGGCTTCCAGAGATGTGCTGAGCAGAGCTTGGGCTTAGCCAGTGGGGGAATTCCTGGAAGAGGATCAGGACACACTGGTGTGGTTTCTGTCCCTGGGAATTTATTTGGACTACAATGTTCACTATGTCTTCTGCAAGCACCAAAAGGGGTTGTTTCATCCCTTCTGTACCCTGTGTGGTCTCACTTAACCCTAGAGATTAGGCAAAGAAAAGCCAAAGAGCTGATGTAGAGATCTAGCAGGAACTTGCCTCAGACAAGTGCTTTGGGTGACTCACTGCATCCCTCCTCCTCTCTGCCAGCCTCTGCTGCCTACATAGACTCAGTTCTGCTGATGTATTCTCATCCTGGTAAACTGAATTCATGGTGGAGATTGTTCTAGTCCACCAGGTTAATAATAAATACACTAATAAAACTCATCACCACTTCAGCATTGTTATATAAGTATAGAATCTGTAAGTAGATCAGGTTTTGTTCCATGAACAAAGAACGGATATGAGAATAGATATTAAAGAGGCTGCATAGGAGAGCCTTGGCTGCTGTGCAAAAGTAGGGTTGCAGTACAGCTGTTGTCCTTACTCTTTAAGTGACATAACTTTGATGTTTCCTCCTTCTTCCATCAAGAACTTCTGGTTTCCTTGAAGATTGATTCTACATTTCTGGGTGTGCATGTCCTGTGCAGAGACCTAGTTATGGGAGAATTGGGAGCTGCCTGTCTATGTTGATACTGTTATAGAGAGATCATAAAGGAGTGACAGAGAAAATATTATTTTTTATACACCTGACCTACTGCAGACAAAGTGCTTTTGGTAAATGACCTTGTGCCTCTGCAAAGTGCTGTGGATGTGTGGGGACTGAGCCAGCTGTAGAGCTTTCTCTGCTGTACCCTTTCAGATAATGCAGCCACATCCCAAATACAGTGACCAGGCCTGTCCTCTTTCTGCTTCTCACCTCTGTAAAAGCTGTGCCAATCTTTGTACAACTCTAAAGAAATTATGGGTAAGCACGCTTGTTTTTTCTGCTTAATTCTTCTGTCTGAAGGATGACTGAAAGACAGCTTGGAAGAAGGGTGTATTTCCTTTCATGTGCCTGTTTGTTTTCATAAATAGATCATACCCCTTCAAAAATGATGGAAAAGTAATGAAAAAATTGAGAGAAGCTCTAAAAAACCATCCATGGACTGTACCTTGGGTAAAGGGGTTTGGAATCCCATCCTGCAGTTTAATTAATACAATATCTTGGTGTTTGGTATTGGTTGGAGCATCAGAAATGCTCTTTGTCTTCTCTACAACCTGTTGAAAGGAAAAGGTTGATGTGTTTGGAGAAGAAATGTTTCAACTACCCTGTCTCTACCAATTTTGAAGGTAGACATGTTCAGGGTTTGCCAACCTGGCACCCCCTGTGATAGAGGCCAGAGCTTTACTCTGATTTCTGCCTCTGCTGCAGAATGGTTAAGCTTTGTTTGCGGTCTAAAAGCAGTGACAGCATGTGGCTTCATTAGAGCCTGCTGTTCTTGATTACATGACGGCGTGTCCCCATCTCTGTTTTGGTCACAAGCTGTGATACCTTTGGTTTTGCTGAGGGGCAGCTCGTGGGAATACATTTTGCTTCCAGGACAGTGTAAATAGTTTTGTGGCCAGCACTGTGGCTGTATGAACTTAATGGCTGTCCTAGTTTTGGAAGACACTAGTGTATAATGGCCAGCCTTCCAGACATCAGCCACTAATAATAACAACTACTCATGTAGGAAAAAAAACTGTGTAGGAAATCCATTTGATAATGACTGCATGATGTTGTTACAAGACATCACTTTCTCAAATAACATTTGTCTGCTTGTTATCCATCATTTTCCTTCAGCATCCCAGGAGATCTGCTCTCTTCATCCTGGGGCTTCCTTGGCATATTCATTTTCCAGGGGAAAACAGAGGTCATTCAATACAAGACCCTTGAACCAATTTTTCAGAATCTGCTGAGGACATTGCCTATGAGTCATGGGTAAGCAGCTGTAAATCTGCTGGCTTTTTGAGATTTTTTGAGGAAGAGGTAATTGGGAAGAGGCAGTTGTAGGTGTGTGCTGTTCCTTTGCTGCATTAAGCTGCCTCAGCAGCTGTGGTTGAAGCTGTGGCACTTACACCCATGTAAATAGATGCATGTGGCCAGTTTTGGGACCTGTGTTCTGGTGCTTGAGGTTTAGGCTCTGACAGAGGCTTGACTGATTGAACTGGCAAGGCAACCCTCTGTGTGCTTCAAAATGGTCAGTGGCTGGGTCAGGGCATGAATTACTGTCCACAGACTCCGAGTGCTACACAGAAGCCAGGGAAGGATCTGTTGCTTTTTGAACACCAGCCTGTGTCTGGCACTTTCCCAGGTAGATAACTTATTTTTATGCTTACAGGGTATACTAATCCTTTTTGCTACTTCCTTTGTTTTTCCTTTTTCAAATTTTGTCTGAAGACACATAAGCTGATTTCAGCCATGCTTGACAAAAAGGTAGAGGCCTTGATGTTAGAAAGCTTTTTAAGTTTCAGTTTCTAAGGTGTCCAGAGAAGAGAGAGACACCTTTGAACTGGGATGGCAGCTCCTGTCATGCTGAGGGAATCCACACGGGCACCTCAGTGACTGGGAACCACTCTGCACTGGGCAGCTGAGAAACAGTGGGCAGTGGGGAGCAGATGTTTGCCCTGCCCTTGAGTTCTTTCTTAGCACCTTGGGGTCAATTCTCTGCTCTTACAACTGGGTGGTGGGAGCTGGTTGTGTTGGGAGCCCGAAGCTTGCAGACCTCTGCCTCATTTACAGGAGTATTTTACAAGTCTGAATAGAAAAGAACCCAAGGCTGTGGGTGGAAAGCAGGCAAAACACAGCCTTGTGCTCAGGGAGTGACTGGCACAGGGCAGCAGGGGGTGGTGAGGATCCCAAAAAGGGGTCTTCCAAGGAGCAGGCAGTGATGGCCCTGACACACTCGCTGTGATGGAGGTGTTGGCTGAGGTGTCTGCAGTGAAAGAATTCCTGCTGTTGAGGAGGTAGAGTGGCATAGCAGAGGGTGGGAGTGTTGGCTGCAGCCCCAGGGAGTGTCCATTGTTGGGTTACAGATAGCTTGGAGTAGAGGAAAAGGTGGTGGAATGGGAGCTCTTGGCTCTTTGAAGAATGGCACACGTCAACTTCCAGCCAGCTGTGGGCTTTATCTCACTGATGACTCACTGTGCTGCTCAAGAGGAGCTTGTAGTTTTAATCTTGGAAACACTAACCATGTGTTGTGTGATTCCTAATGGCCAGTGCTGAACCTGGAAGTAAATCCTGGGATCTGCTTTGGCTGGATTCTTCTACTGGCGTGGCTGGTAATTAGCTCAGAAATTACTGTTGAGGTGGCAGGAAAGAGAGAAGGATAATGATGTGACATCCAGATTCACAAAGATTGTCTGTTTTTGTAGCCACTCAGACAACACAACAATTGTTAATGTTCACTTTGAACATACAAACTCTGTTTTTCTGGTTTAAAAGGGATATTGTCAACTATTTATTTATTGCTTTTAATTTCTTTCTTGCTCTTTGCAATATACCCCAGAGATACTTGAATTACATTTCTTTCTCCACCAATTTTTTCTCCTATTCTATTCCACAAAAGACAGCAGGAATTTTTCTCCCTTTTTTTCCTCTTTTCTTTCTTTTTTTTCTTTCCCCCTTTTTGTCAGGTCTCATGTCTAGTTTCAATTGGCAATTTAACCACTTCATTGTGCTACCCCTGAGGTAGCTGCGTAGGAAATAAATTTTGACTAACTGAAAGGAACTGTAAGAGAATATAATATTTTCCTTTCAAAATGAAAACGTACCGGAAATTTCTGGATCCTTGAAAGTTGCAGTGCATCAAGCCCTGTATATCTTTAATAAGCTGGACTATAGGCAAAAGAAAAACACCCTGCAATTTGGTCTGAAATTGTGTATTTAGCAAACAATGCCTTATATGATCTAAATAAGCAAGTGCTATGCAGTGGACTTAAAATGGCAGACTCTCCCTTGCTTTGTGATTTTCATCAGTTATCGAAAACCATCAGTCCACATTGTGAGCTTGCTGCTGGGTTCTTGTAATGAGAGCTGAGTATGAGCTATAGAAATGTAAATGGAGCAATCTGAACCTGCATCTTTGCTTTTCCTTCTTCTGCAACTTCTGTAATGGGACTGAAGGGAAATAAATCAGCTTAAAAAAACCCCACCAAACACCCCATTTCACTGCTTTTCTGAAAGCTTCTAGGCTGGGTTTTGGTAAAAACTAATTTTTCCACCAAATGTAAAACCCTTGGCAAGGATGAAGATGGGGCTTTGCAGTGGGAACAGGAGTAAGAGATTTTTCTCTGTGATGGTGCTGATGGATGCTGTTATCAGTCTAGATGGTGAGTGGTGCTAAGATGAGCAAATGATACACTGATTTTAATGCTTTAATGCAGTAATCCAAAGAAAAATAATTCGTTCAGGAGCGACAGGAGGGAAGGAGACCCAGATTGAAATGCAAATTGAGGGAAAGAAAAAATTGTGTTCAGCACTGAACAGCCCTCTAACCTTTATGGATTTGCTTGGACATGCAGACAGGCCATGGCAGGAGAAGCTGAGTTTGTTAGAACGGAGCTATTTGGTTGTGGCTGGACTCCAGGGCTGTCAGTCCTTCAGCTTTTTTGTTAGTCATTGTGTTTCTTTGGAAAAGGGGGAAGGAGATCCATGTGTAACACCAAGGGTTCTTGTTGCAGGCAGAGTACACTGGAGGGCAGAGAGGTGGCTGTGGTGACAATGTCTCCTTCCTCTTTATCTGGGCAAGGATGCAGATTGATGCTCTGCTCCTTAGCATGAAAAGGTGAGACTGAAGCCAGCCTGGTGAGCACATCTTCTAATTGAATAAGGGTGGCATGTAACAAACCCTGGTCCTTATTGATAGGAAGAAGGTTTCAGTCTCTTTAAACTTCATTAAACTCTCTGTAGTAATTAACCACTGTGCAAAGCAGCATTCTCTGCAGTGCTGTTAGCATTGCCTGGCCATACCTTATTGATTAATCCAGCCCCAAAGTCAGACTGCTGGAGAGAAACCACTTGGACAGAACATGCTTCTACTTTCTTGCTTGTTGTGAGGGGACCAGGCAATTTGTTTTTAAGAGAGCAGTGTCTGGTTGTTAGAGTTTCTTCCACGTTTTGCTTCTTGTCATGCCAGAAGGCTGAAGCCAAGGAATGTTTCCCACTGCCATGGGGAGTGACCAGGGCTGAATGTGACAGTGGCTGTTTGGGGCCAGCCTAAAGACTATCTAATTTAGCTTTATTGCTGCAGGGGTATTGGATAAGCAGGAGACAAGTGAATGGAATAGCGAAAATTGGAGTCTTTAGCTGGCTTTTGGCCATCCTTATATTATCTTTTTTATTGGAATCCATTTCTGTTCAAAAGACCAGAATAGCGAAAAAGAGCACAGTCCAGGGAAGGAAAGGGTAATAGATGCACGGGAAGGGCAATGATGGGGCCAAAGAGTATTTAGCCCAAGCACCTTGGTTCCTAGATGCCTTTTCCATTGGTTTGTGTTAAATTTTGCTTTTCATCTCCCTTCAGCACAGCCTGTCTGTTGCCAAACATGAAGCGAGCGCAGCGCCCTCTAATTCCGCAGATCCCTTTTCCAGTTGTGCTGCCCTTGAGGCTCTTTCTTTTTGAGGTGATAGTGTGCTCTTCGCTCCCGTGAGCTCTGCAGAGCTGATACAGCCGTAGGAAGGAGATGGATTGTGCTCCCCTGATCCATCACGGGCAGCGTTTGTGTGGCTGAGCCCTTCGGTGCCCGTGTGGCCGCGGGGAAGCGGGGCCGGGCTCTGAGGATACAGCGCTGGTGCCCTCTCCTGGAGGCAAAGCCGAGCTCTGTAAGCCCTGGAGAGCATCGCCCGGCTCCTCTTAGCGACCCACGGCTTGCACACTGAGCCATCACCACGGGGGACACATCAGAAGAATGAAGTGTGCAGTCCCGTACCTTGTGACAAATGCCAGATGCTTTGGAAAACTGCTTGGCATCACTGCGATAACACACGCTGCAGGGAAGTTTCTTCTTTACCCTGAGCTGTTTATGGGCCCAGGAGCACGATGCTTTAGGTCATGCTATAACCTGCCAGTGGCATTTTGATGTGATGGTGAAGGTTAGTGTGGCTTTCTGGGGCTGTGCTGTGCTAGGATAGGAGTAGGATGTGAGCTATGCTCCATGCTCTGCTTTGGGGGTCTGGAGTGTGGGGCCTGTAAAGCTGAGATATTGTTTGCCTTTTTGTTTTGTTTTGTTTTTTTGTTCTCAGCAGCCAGAAAGATGGTGGGAATTTGGCTGCAAAAAATTCTCAAAGTCAAGTTGAACCATTAAAGGGTGAGACTGAGGGATAGTTTCCCCCCTTAGGGGCATACACAGAGGAAACACAACCCATTTGTGGAAGTTGCTGCCTTAGACCCCAGGTCTGTGTTCTGGTTTTCGTGGCTCCCTTTAAAAGGCCCCTTTTGCACTGTCTGTGAAATCTTTACAAACCCAAGGACATTTAGCTGGAGGCAGTACATGCTGCCACACACTGTCTCCTTGGCAGATAAATGCAGTGCATATGTTTGTGAGGAGGGTATGGCAGCGTTTCCAGGCTTCTCCTGGTGCTATAGGAGCAGCAGTGTGACAGGCAGGTGAGCTGTTACTGAGTGCTTAGAAAGAACCAGTGGAGCATTATGGAAGACCAACAAATGGCAGGTTGAGGAAAGCCACCTGGCAAGGCCTATATTCATTTCGTCTGTTGGGATGCTGAATTTTTAAAACTTTAAGCTCCCCAATAATACTGAGTCTCTGTATTGCCAGCCAGCTGGCTGCAGTTGCTGTGATACTCCCCTTATTTGCAGGAAAACTGAGTTTCCAGGATCTGCTGAACTTTGAAACATCAGCAAAGGCCAAAAAACTTTTGCTAGAGTGGACTTTGTAATAGACCTTGTGGAATTTGATTATCGCACTTCAAATTCTGCAGGTCTATTGTCAAATACTTAATTTTGTTAAGAAATTAGGTCCTTTCCCCCTTTTGTTTTAGTTTTTTCCCCCTTATTTATCCTATTTTTTTTAAACTCCCTTTTTTTCTCATCTGGAATTAGAACCTTTAATTGTAGCCAAATTTTAGATATATATTTCTAAGGATATATTTTATACATCTTGGGTATTTTTTGTTTCAGAATGAATTTTATTCTCATCCTTTTGCTTTTAGGAGTGTCTGGAAAAGAAGAGCAAGTGGGAGGGGATAGGGCTTTGAGGCATATTTTGTTTTAAATCACTGATTTCTAGAGAGATTTCCCCCGTCTTAAACTACGTTGGTGGAAAGTCATAGCAATCATTTACTCTTGGAGAAGTCTGACTCTTGGGACAAATCTCTGGAGTACATCTGAACTTCCTATATATTGAATTCTCCTTGCAGAATATTGATCCTCTTTTCTGGGTTACAAAAGAGAGATTTGGGCTTACACGTTACATTTGTCCTTTATTAAATCTTCTTAGTTAGAGCTGTATTTCATTTGTTCCAGAAGGAGCTGAGGAACCTTAATTTGAGTTGTAAAGCCATGAGAGCACTCAGAGAAACAAGTTTTTCTCTCATTAGGAGCAGGTTGTTGGAATCAGAGTATAAAATGTGGGAGGCAAACACGATCTGCTCTAACAATGGGGCAAAGCAATTCCTGGAAAGGGCCACAGTTGTGCTGGAGCTCAGCATCTCCAGAGGAGAATATCTTCTCTGAGATACCCAGCATGGCTCAGATGTGCAGCTATGGTTGAACCACTGTGATACTCAATTTGGAAGGCTTGCTTCCAGAAGAAAGCCTGGCATGTAGGCAGTAACTTTGTGTGAGGTCTGGTCCAGTCTCTTCCTCTTGTCAGGAGAGACAATCCTGCCTGTGGTGTGAAGGTGGTTTCTGATATTATGGATGTGTGTGTGTGCATGGGGAAGGAGAGAACTTACATTGTCATTGCTGGCTTTCATGATTTGTTTTCCTATTTAGTGGTCTGTAGCCTGACTAATACAAACTTTTATGGCTTGGCCAGTCCAGTGCTGCTTTCCAGCCTCATTCCAGCATCCTCCTGGCATTATGTAATCCCCACCACAGGTAAGGGGGCACTTCACTGCTGTTGAATGTTTGAGAGCTGGTATTGAACGCTTGAACAAGCCTGTTCCCTTTTGCAAAACTAACCCCTGTCAATAATTTATAAGCACTAGGAAGATCTCATCTGGAAAATGATGTATAATTCTTGTCAGCCATGTTCAAGGAAGAAGAATTGAAAATGAAACAAGACAGGCAGAGATGGGCTGGTAAGATGACTGGGGAAAAGAGATCCCCTTTCCTGAGTGGAGACTAAAAGCTTGTAAAACTGGTGGAAATGATGACAGAGATGGGAAGTGCCTGTTCTCTCAGAATGAGTTAAGGTCACAAACAGTAGGGAGGAAGAAGGTCTAATGAAAACAGAGGGCAGTGTTGGTTCAGGAACAATCAGCTCTTTACTCAGTGAATGAGCTGAAGGTAAAATGGAAAAAAAAGTTTCTATGCAGAGCAATGAGGCTGGGTAATAGTCTTCTCAGAGGTACCAGGAAGGAAATGGAGCATTTTATTAATGAGAGGTAGTTGTTGATGATACTTGGAAGGCTTTGACACACAGGAAGTCCTTGCCATTTGTATGTTTCTAGACAAAAGATGTGGGACACTTGATTGCTTTCTGGACACCTTATTTTTTTAGGATGAATTTACCTGGCAGTAGTCCAGTCCTCCAACAGTTTTCAGCTGATCATTCTGCTCCTGTGTGTAAACAGCAGGTTCGTTTCACTCTAGAACAGGTTGTATTTTAAGCTATGGAGGGTGTAAGTGGTGCTTTTGGATGATTCTGTATGTCAGCTTTTAAGGTAGTTTTGGGTGAGCAGTATTCCTGGAAACTTAAGGAACATGTGCTTGCTTCAGGAGATGGTGGTGAAGATTGAAATTGCCCTACTTGTGGCAGAAAACTATCTCCTCTTCAGAAGAGAATGATAATTGTAACAACTTTCTTGGACATCCAGAAAGTGATGTAGGGCGCTTGCCTCTTTAGCCCACCTATGTCCGGAAGAACCTTCAATTTGTCTTTCAGTGAGTAGGGCACAGTGTTTGCCCTGGCTTTGGATACGAGTGCAGGTATCCTTTTCTTCTTTTCTGTGCAAAGAGCAGGTGGAAGATGACAAGTAAATGATGACATTATTATGCTTGCACTTTAATAGTTTCCAAGGAACTTGCAAGTAAGCGAAGGTAACACATGAAATATTAACAGTTTCTCTTTGCTCTTATACAAAAGGTTGAAAGCTTCCAGAGCTGGAGTTCAGGGTACATGAAGCATATGGTAATAACACCTGCAGCTTTGCCTGAAGGGCTAGCACTGACCTTTTTTTGAATGATAAATAGGGTTTGTTTGTATTTTTTTTCCCTTTTACTTCAACTGGGAAAAAGATCTGTTTTCCACACACAAGATTCAGTCCCTTTGTCTATAGCAGGCTTCCTTCTAGATTTCTGTCTTGTCTTCTTTATGACTGTCTCCCTTGCTTGAGGGCAAAATTAGTTTTTGAAGCAAAATATTTCCCTTGTGTATCCTTTACCCCTGCCCCAGTTTATGGAAAGACCACACATCAAAGCAGTTTTCTATAAATGAATGGGGGGAAAAAACCCTTTAAAACATCTGTACTTTTACAACTGGTTATTTCCAAGAGGAAACTACCTTTCAGTATAATGCTGTAGATCTGTAAGCAGGAGGAATGCCCAGTTTGCTCCACAGGTGTTTATATGACCCTATCATGGCACTGTGGCTCCTGAGCTGTCAGTGATGGGTTAAGCCAAGGAGCACTTTGTCCTGGCTTCTTGTTGCTGCTGTGTTTGCCTGGAATACAACAAAGCCAGGGAGAATTACAGGTCTGTGGTGCTACTTTCTCACCAGGTAACTGGAAAACTACTCAGGACTTTCCCTGGGAGCTGGAGACAGGTGACCTTTAGTAGAAGAGTTCAGTGCAAGGTTGTTCTTGTAGAGGGCCTAGAGCTGAGTGCTGATGTTCACTGTCCCATCTGCCCAAGGTCAGGTGTGTACTGTGTAACACATGAGATAGGTGCTGCTGTTGCTCCATCCATCCATCTATCCATCCATCCATCCATCCTTTGTAATCCTGGGATGGGATGTCAGAACTGTTGCTTTTGAGTGGTGTGATCAGAGTTTGCTGGGTCCCTGCTGTCCTTGTCTAAGTGTAGTGGGAGCTCCTTTGGCACTTAAAGCTGCCCTTGCTGGTACTGATACTGAAAGTTTTGGTTAAATGTGGCTGTGAGGTCCCAGGAATGAGTGGCTGCAGCTACAGGGTGCTGGCTGGCTCTAGCAGCCAGTTCTGTGTGTGTGAGCAGGTTTCTTCTGTGGGCTGAAATTCCCTGCCTGGAGAAGCAGCACTTCAAATATGCCTGTGGAAGGGGAGAGACAGTATTGGAATATCTGCACTTACTGCTGAAGTCTGGATTTCTTCTACAGAATTTTAATTGTACATACTCTAGGCACATTATTTGTTCCTTTTTATATGAGAACTTAACACCAAGCTGTTGTTCTTTGAATAATGTCTTATCCACACAATAATATATGCAGGTCTGATAGTGCCTTATCTACAGAGATAAAGCTGACTGTCCAGTTCTTGGTACCCCCATCTCTTGGCATTAATAATGCTCTCTAGGGGATTCAACCACCCACCTACGCCCATGCTCTGGTGGGTTAAAGGAGATAATTGTGAAAATGTAGCATTTGGAGGTGTAAGTAAGGGTTAGTCAGAATAGAATGAAGAGGAGATGGTCAGGCAGTAAGAGCATTCAGTCAGTGCGGTACAGGAGAGAAGCAGTGACACAGAAACACTCTGTGTCTGTGCAACTTGGCTTTGTGTGCCTTGTGTTCTTTCTGTGCTGGAGAGCAGAGCAGTGACAGTGGCCAGCACCAGTCATCGGTCAGCTGCTGCTGGTGGATATGTCAGGGAAATTGTCATAGCCAGGAGCTGCAGTGGTTTGCAGATATTCTTTAGCACTTCAGATGTCAGCAGTTCTGGCATTTTATAATCCCACCTCCTTTATTAATCTCTGCTGCAAGTGATTGATTTTCTTTTTCTTGTGTGCACGTGTGTGCTCTCCAGCAATGCTCCATCACGCCCGCCCTGCCATCCAGAGCTGCACAGCTCTGGAGATGACATTTGCAGAGTGTCAACAATCCACAGCTTGGAAAGACCAGTCTGCCCTAGAAGCCTGGCCTCAGAAGAGTGCCTTGATCCTGATAAAAGATAAACCAGAAGAGAGGAATGATCTGTAGAATATTTGTAACAGGTGGAATCTGAAGCAACGAGAAACCAGCAGTGTTCTGAATGATACGGGTCAGCAGAAGGCAGTCCTAAAATGACAATTAATTTCATTTTATTCATTTATATGGTACAAAGGTCAAACCAGAAAGTTAAATTGTTTCAACAGGGGAGGGAAGAAGACACATTTTTATCAAAATGGAAATGTTTTGTGGTGGCAGTTTCAGTTTTGGAAACAACTTCTATTTCTGATAATTATTTAGAAAACAAATCCATTTAAAAAGTGAGCAGAGTGTGAAGCAATTAGGAAATAATTTCGCTTGCTTTCACTTCTCATGAGCAAAAATATTAGGAGGCTCTGACAATTTAATGAAAAATATTTTTGTAGTGAAATTGAATGTTAATTTCATTAAAGCTTTTTTCCCCCTCCTCCCTTTCTTTCTTGCCTCCCACTGAACTACAGACATTTGAAGGATCTGTCAGGTAGTGCTGGCAAGACTCTTCCAGCTGTGGTTCCAGCACAGCTTTTCAGGACTGTGACCCCAGTGAACTTTGCTCCTCAAAGCTTTTGAACCCACTGGAATAAAGCTGATTCCCTTCTTGATCTTTATGCAGACTACTTCTTCTGCATTGAAAGGTGGGACAGGAGACAAGGAGCTGTAGGGGGAAGTGCTCCAAGCTGTGCTCTAACAGACCACAGAAGGAGCCTTGAACTGCAGCTTATCCCAGGCTTGTGAGTGGCGGAGGGTGAGTGAGCTGGCTCTTCTTGTTGTACCTTGATGTCCTGCCCTCCTGCCAGCCCTTCCTGAATTCTCATGGAAAATCACAGAGGGATTTGCTTCCTGCCCTCCTGCTGTGCTGCTGGGTGGTTGATGGAGAGGTGTGAGCTGCTCCCTTCATCCCTCGTGCTCTGCAGCTTTTGCTGTGTTTGTGTCACAGGCCGAGGTGGGGCAGTGGCACATCGGTGCATGAGGAGCTGTCCAGCACCTGAACGGTGTCTGTGCATCAGGAAGCACAAGGAATCCTTTCAACGAGCACTGCTGAGTTTTAGGGCTTTTATAAGCTGAGAATTTATAGTTGCAGGTGGAGTACAAGGCCTTGCTGTTCAGAGCTTTTATCACAGGAAGATATTAAAGAACTGGACTCTAAGATCAGGACAGTCTGGCCTTTCCTGAGAAGGGGTGCTGCTTGCACAGGTTTCTGGTAGGAGAACAGCTGGTCCTTCCAGGAAAGGAAATATTTTTTGTTACTAGTCCTTCTGGTTTGATTCAGTTTTGGTCTGTGTCTAAAGGGCCAGCTAGAACCTGCTTGTGGTATTTAGAATTTTTCCACTTGCTGATTAGATCTGCATTTTCTTACCACCAAAGGCAAGTGCTCCAAGGAAGCCCTGTGGCTGCTGTATCTGTATCTGATGAGCTAATACTGAAGATCCATCAATCCCTCCTTTCATCCCTTTTTGTTTGCATCTAAATATTTTTCTGGGGGCAGGATGAATTTGTCATTGTTATTAAGCAATGGATATAATCTTAATTCAGACTCATGCCCTGAGGTGTTTTCTTTGCATAATTGGAAGTTGTCTGAGCTATGAGTGCATGGCTGTTTCTCTGTGGATATTAGCAGGTTGTGTGTGGTGAAGATTGGAGGGTGGAGGAGATTGAGCAATGAGTGAGTCTGGCAGTCTTGATGGCAGTGAGCAAATAGCATCAGAATGTCTTTATTAAGGTGAGAGCAACCTCACACTGCCATTTTCTGCAGTCTGTCATGCCAGCTGATTTAACTGCAGCATTCTTTTCTCCTCTCCAAGCTTCATTTTCTGACATTGTTAGCAGGGAAATGAGCAGCACAAGCCCCCATGTGCCTCAGCAGCATGGTCATGGTGAAAGAGTGACAGTTTATTCCCCTTGTGAGCATTACACAAATCTAGAAGCTTCTTGATTAGGATCTGTCCATGTGCTAAGACTGGCCTAGACTGGGGCATGCTTTTGCTTGGATCCTGGATGCAATGTGTTACTCTGAGTGTTTTTCTGGCTTTGTGGTTGCACAGTCCTTTGGTCATATCACAGTGGGCTTTTCACCCCTCCACTGTACCAGTGGGTCAAGAATGGGTATCTCTGTTTTATCAGGAGCCATCATATTTGGTGACTCTTTGGGCTCAGACTGAGAGTTTGGTCTGGAACTGAAAACTGGTCTCTCAAAAAGAGCAGGCTGAGAGTCATTCATTATTTTCCTCATATTCATGTCTAAACTTGCTTGAAAATACCTTTCAATGTCTCTATTTCCCTAGTAGCACTAAAATACTGTAGCCTGGCTCCTGGCTTAAGCCTCCTTTCTCTCTGCAGGTGTCCAAAACTACCTGTTACATGTCATGATCATTGGGTTATAGATGAGGAGACTCTGACAAAAATGTTTTGTGTCATAGTGGTATTTGCACAGATCAGTGAAAAATCAGAAGTGGGGTGAGCTGTCAGGTTTCCTGATCTTAAAGCTATGGAAAAGAGCATCTAGGGAGATGAAGCAGGGCAAATTTTCTTGAAATTCCCCTAGGTAAACATCTCTAGCATTCTCTTAGGTTCTTCTAAAGGCATGTGTTTTGTTGCAGGGAGAATTGTGTCAGTAATACATCAGCTCTTTGTATGAGGACATTTCTATGATGTCTGACTCAATGGGTTTGTCACTGACCATTTTACTTTGGTTGCTACTTTAAGCTTGAGGAAACAGCAAAGAGCATCCTTGGGCTTGTCCTCTTAGCTGTGTTGCAAGCTGTCCTCTGCTTTTTCTGCAGCTGGAAGCAGACTTTCCCCAACAGCATATTTGTCACTAATTAACATGATGCCAGGACAGCACAGGGTCTCCTCATTGAGGAGAACCAGCTGATTTCGTATGACAGCTGTCTAATGTAGCCTGAGCTGATTTTGTGCCCATGAAGAAGGTATTTGTTAGCAAGAGTTGTTTGACTCCCTTGCTGCAGTGTGCAAGCAGTCTACAAATGAGCAGTCCTTAAGAACCTTGCAAGGCAAGTATTTCAAAGTTTACCAATACCTTGGCAAATTAAACCAGGAAGACTCTGCCAGATTGTGTCTCTTTTACAGGTACCTGAGAGAGGGATATGTACAGTCTTGGCTGAACTGTACTGGAGCTCAAGGCTGGCAGTGAGGACAGAAGTTCCTGAGTGAGGAGCACTGACTGAGCTGTGTCAGGAGCCAACCCAGAGAACAGCAGAGGGCAACACACAGCTTCGGGAGGGAGGGGATGCTGCTTCTGCTGTGCCTCTCTTATGGCACTGTTATTAGTTTCCCAATGTTTTAAATTATTTACTTAACTACTTTTTTTTTTCCCTTTACTTTTTTTCCCTCTTTTTTAAAGAACAAATTAATTGCTTAATTTCCCTTTGCCTAGCTCTTCTGTTGCATTGAGGCACAACAGGGAAGCTGGAAATGCCTGTCTATTGGCTATTCCTAGGGAATTTAGGACCTGAACAGCAGCTAATCAGTGTTTTAGCTGTAGTTTTCA
The DNA here is from genome assembly GCA_013400435.1 of Pycnonotus jocosus. Taxonomy (NCBI): domain Eukaryota; kingdom Metazoa; phylum Chordata; class Aves; order Passeriformes; family Pycnonotidae; genus Pycnonotus; species Pycnonotus jocosus. The sequence goes on from VWYP01013145.1 coordinate 58,246, forward strand.
ATATTCTCTCAGTGTTAATGTTGATAATAGATAGTTGGCCCAATTAAAACAAAAAATTATCAAAGCGTGTTTGAAGTGCCCTTAGGTAATTCTGCATGTGTTTGTTGGAGAGCAGCTAGGAAAACAAAATTTGACCTTCTGCAGAATGAAATCATGTTACAGAGAGGGATGGAGACGGTGGGAGAGTAGCAAGTGAAAGTTGATGTTAATAAGTTGTGGCAGAGATTTGGCTGTACTGGATCCTTTCACCTGCTAAATGCACTCTCCTGCTTATGTCACTGAGTAATAAATGGGTGTTAGGTTTGAGTCATATAATCCTCTGTGGTAGTTCTTCAGTGATATCCAGAGGCAAAGAAGTAGATATGTTTCTGACCCTGCAGGCAGTTAACTTGCATTCTGAAGCATGGGATTTGATTGCTGTTATGTTAGCTGCTGGAATTACTGACAGTAATTAACCAGTTCTTTTTAAAATTAAAATTAAACAGTAAAATTAAACATGAAAATTAACCAGTTCTTTCTAAAGCCTAGACTTTTTCTGAGTATACTGACCATCTAATGGGGTCAGTTTTCACTGATGTGTGAGGTATGTTTGCTGCACTTACCTGAGCAAATCTGGCTGATTCCATAGGACAGAAGACCATTGGATGAAAACATTTGCTCAAAACCATTTGCTGGTGCACTTGGCGTGGTGTGTGCTGTGATACTGACTTGCTTACAGGTGGTAAAGTTGCTTTGTAAAATCAAGCCCTCCCAATTTATCATAGAAGTATGGATATCAAAGTTGAGAAGTTCCTGCTTTGATTCTGTGTGTTAAACTGGGTTAAGGCTAATTATTTTCGAATATGGTGGAGAGGAACTGGTAGATTAAAACAGGAGAAAGTAGTGGCAATTAGTAGAGGGAGACTTCCATTTTGAGGTCAACAGGGACTTTGAATGCTGAAGATTTCCTCTTTTGGATCCATTATCTAGACTGTGATTTAGAGCATGTGTCTTTGCTGTGGTCTTAATACACAAATATCTACCTGAAATCCTGTGTATTACAATGAACCCTATGCTTACTGTGTCTTGTGACAATTATGTCCCATTTGTTATGCTTTTAAATTCCAAATAAAAGGACTATGTGTTACTTTATCTGGCCTTAATATCATAGCAGCAGACATGAAATGTGCCATGGTTGTTAGCAGAGGGCTCTTGGTACTGATCAGGCTTCAACATGAACAATTGTTTGTGTCGTATAAATTTGAAAAAGGAAACTTTATTTGGATGGCATGGTCATCTTTGCTCTATCAAGCTTTTAGACTGCAATGATTTGTAAAACTGCATCATTCCACCTCAAGAGAAGGAGAAACAGGAGACAGAGATTCCTCATCTTGAAGTGGGTGGACAAGGTTAAATATAGTGTCAAATTGTTTAGAGTGGGTCAATTTGAGTTTGCTGAAGTCTTTGAAGTTTGCTGAGCACTGTGAAGTCTGTGCTGTTGGGGTGCTTTTTTAACACCAGCACCAAGTTATCAGAATAACCTACTTGTCTGCTCAGAATCATTACAGAAGGTAAGACCTGCTCAGTCTGAGTGCATTATTTGGAGAGGAACTGCAATACGAGTGATAAAGAGGAGGGATCAACTTTTTATTGGGTTTCAGGACTGGTTTCATTAAGGACAGATAAAGAAGATTATCCTCTAAAACCTGGTTTTGCCAAGACTTCCTCTGTGCCACAGAGCAAGACACTAGGCTCTCATCTTCAAGGGGAGGATTTAGGTGCCTGATGCCAGCTTAATTTCAGTGGCTGCCAAGCGCTTGAGTAGGAGTTGGGACTGTGTGAACCTGCAGTCTCAGGCCCAAGGAAAGTTGCTTAGTGAAAGCAGAGGTGGCTTGCAAAGAAGCTGCAGTTATTTCTGAAAACACCTTAGTTGAACACAATGATTCTAGAATAAGTTTTTTGGCCTTTGGGGTATTGCCACACTTATTTAGGACTGAGTTTCATGCACCGGCTTTCCCTTGCAGTGTCTGGGGTCTCTCCTAAGCTTCTCATAAGTTCAAAGGTTCTCAACTTGTTAAATAGAGATTGCCCACCATTTTTTTTCAGGTTGTAGGATCTTCTGGAGGCAATGTTTGGCAATGTTCTTAACAAAAGACCTGACAAACCAGAAGTTTTATCTTATCTGGGTCTTGAAGTGCTATTTTTGTGTGAGTAATTGCTCACTGAGAGACAGCCCAGAATCCATGCTCTTGTGCTGAGTTACTTAGCTTTGATCACACGAGGGGAGGCAATTGCTGCAAAGCACTTTCCTCCACTCCCTCTTGCTGTGTTCTGGAGTATCAGGCTGTGTGCTTGGTGTAGGCAAATCCAGCACTCAGAAGAAATAAATGAAATGGCCTAGATACTGTGAGACTCTTTAAACTTAATGTCCAAAAGGGAGTTGAAAGTCAAAGTCTCTGAAAACCCTTTGTGGCTCACTTTCTGGATCTTCTGCTCCTTAGCAAAAAATGCTGCAGATTGAACTGCCAAGACCAGCAAGTATTTTTCCTTGCATTAGCTTCTCTGGGTAGAATGGCTTGCTGGACTCTATTAAAGCTAGTGCTGGAGACTTCAGAGAAGCTGAGGTTGGCAAATCTTGGATTCTGAACTGTGTTCTGTCTTCAGAGGTAGCATTATTGTTTAGAGTATAGAACATTAAAATGCACAGTGAAGATGTAATGCTGCTGGACAATTCTGAGCTGCAGCTGATGTATTGGCTGTTGGTAGATGCTTACTCTGCTAGCAGAGTGCTCCAGGCCATATCTGTGGCATTGCAATGTAAGTCTGTGGGCATTATTATTAATGGACAAAGTTTTGGGGAGAGGAGTGAACAAATGCCTGCTGCAGAGAACTGGGGAACACTCAGCACTTACTTGGCAGCTTGCAGAGTTGGATCTTGGATTCAGAGGACACTCTGCTTAGAAATTATTCTCCCTGTTAATAACCAAAAAAGACCTAGTCACACTTCCCATTTTGAGGATGGGAATCCCATCTATCTACAGAGTCAAACAGCCTCATTTACTATGTTTGTGACTCAGTTCTCCTCCATTAACTGGAAGGGCAAAGGTATCTAAGACTGTGCTGGGGCTCTCTTAAGAATAGCTGGTATTTTTTTCTGACAGGATTTATTGTTCCAGTAAATGGGATGAAGCTGATGTTGCAGACCAACAAAAGCATGCCTACTGCAGGCTGTGACTGTCCGGGACTTTTTGCAAGGGGTCATACAAAGAGTGTAGCTTCCAGAGGTGGTGTGTTTCACCCCTGCTGACCTGCTGCCACATTGAATCAGTGCTGCTGTTCTGTGGACACCACACTCTGCTTTATGGTGGTCACTGGAAGGCAAAAATGTAAACAATCATAAGCCCTGTGCTGTTATAATGCATGTATTAAAACTGTGCTGAAGACCACTTTATAGCTTCCATCACAGCAGAATCAAGGCCCCTAATTCTCCCTTGGAGCAGAAGTAAACAACTTTAGGCCTCATGAGCATTAAATGTCTTCTGGACAGATGAGCTAATTTTTGTTGTGGCAGAGCAGTGCATGACCCAGTTTCAAGGGATGTAAATTGTTCATGTCTCCTGGCACTAGTGAATAATGCAGAGTTGGACCTCTTCTTGGGCTGGCTTTCTGATATTAATGAGCCCCATTTGGTTTTTTTCCTGAGTGGGAATGGAATGAGAACACATGTCTTAATTGTGTCTAGGTGTGAAAGATGCTACCTTGTTCTTTTAAGAGCATGAAAGAAGTAAACTCCTTCCACTCTTCTTACTGAAGACACCAAGAAGGATCCAGCATGGAAACTTGTTGAGTTTTGGAAGTCAGTTTTGGTCAAGTGACTCCTCTGGGACAGATCTTCCACAGCAATCTTTCCTCTGGGACTGGGTGCATTGATGGTTTTACCACAGATTTGTGGGCAGAAAAAATGTCTGTGGCAGTGCCTCCTACTCATTGTGGATAAAAGGATCTGAGTCTACATAAGAGCACCTAATTTAGGATGTTGAAGTGTAATGTGGCACAGCATTGGAAAGAGAAAGCTTGTCCAGAGCTCAGAGCCTTTCTTAGGGTTAAAGTTTTGTTCACTGAGAGTTTCAGGGAAAATAAGCCTCTGTTTTGCTTAATATTAGCCCCTCTTCTGGTTTCCAGTAATGAGGGCTATGAGGACAGGAGAGAGCATCCTCCATTCTGGCTGTGCATTTTATACATTTTGATGCATTTTGTAGTAAAGGCAAATGGAGCAGTCTGCTGCCCCAGGCCCTGGGTTTGGGTTGCAGAGAGGTGTGTCACTTCCATGGTCACAGTAAGTTTGGACTTGCAGTTCTGTTGGTAATGTGGGATTACCAATTGTTTGTTCTTTCAGATCAGCAAACTTTAGAAGATTGGCTGGCACAGATCTTTGGTAACCACCTGTAAGTTTCTTTGATTTAATTTTGCTGAAGTAACACTGGCTTATGAGTTGATAGGTGGCTGTACTTGGGAAGAAAGTTTTGCTGGAGCAGCTGTTGTGTTTACATGTGTGTGTGAAACTCCAGTATTGCCACCCTTGAGGAGTAAAATGGTTGAGAGTCTTAACCTTACCCACTCATGAGTGAGTCTTGCATTTATACAGTTCTTCTTGCACTTAAAATGTTTATTGGGAAATTCTACATTCTTCTGCCTCTTCCCTGGGCACACACACACCCACGCTTGACCTAGACAAGAGCATGTTCAGGAACAGCAAGTTCCTTCCATGAAAAGGAAAAATGAACAGTGCAATAAGTGAGTCACCTTATTGTTAGGATACTGAATTATTTAACTCCATGCACATCATTAGCATATCATTGACCACAGCAGAGTTTGACAGGTATATTAACTTCATTCTGTTTGCTTGTAAGAGAACAGATGGGGGTTGGTCAGCTTCATATGGCAGGATGAAAGGCCTCAGACACTCGGTAAGATATGAAACATTAAGGAGAATTGCACATTAAGGTAGAGTTCAGGCTGAGTTTTCTTACAAGTAGAAGTAATAAAATATACTTTTATTATTTTAATGACCATGGCATGGCTTGAATTGCAAAGGTCACTCTGAGATCTAGAGGAAGAAAGAAAAGAGTATGATCAAGAGAACAACTCTTTTTATCTTCTTTGCCATTATCTACAACCAAGGTTACATTCTTCTTGTGCCAAATGGTTATAGCACCAGGCAGGTCTGCAGTGTGATCTAGCTGTATTACTTTGTATTTGCCTATGATTTTGTTTGTGGGACAGTTAAATTTGTGCTAAAAGATGCGGGTTTCAGGGTGGTGAGTGTCCATAGCTCCAGCTGACATCAGTTCCAGCTAACAGAGGGCATCGAGCAGATCTGGTGTGGACTCTTCCATGCACAAAGACACTCTGTGTGCTGTGGTGCAGGGTAGCATCTCTCCTTGCTGTTGTGCAGAAGGATTAGGAGCCAGTAGCCTTTCCATAATGGTTGCATTCTATTTGTGGTGTCAGGAACACCTACAACTAACCATGGTGTCCTCCTGCTTAGAGCTCTTATCTGACCATTGTATCCTGGTGTTTTGAGTTCCTTGACACACAGGATGGCATTTCACCTGCTTTTCACAGGTTGAAGTACTAGAAAAAGGAATGGGAGTGACATCCGGTGCTGCAGGTAGATCCAGGGCTTTTTAGGATATCCTGCAGGATGTAAGATACATCTTTAAACTCATCCTTAGCGATGTGGTTGAGGAACAGCTGGAAATTTGACTTTTCTACTTTTTCACCAGATCCCATGGCCCTTAGTGTGTTAATAGCTGGAACAACCCTCTTTTGGCATGGAGGGTGTGAACTGGTGTCGTTAGAGCAGGTTAGGGATTTGCTGGTGAGCTTTGTGTTGAGTGCTATTTCCAGTGCCTGGTCTGTTCATCCCTTTTGGGTTTTCAATCTACCTGTCAGCTCCTTATTCATTATTTGTAGTTTTCTGTTCTCCAAATGTTGACCTTTTCTAAAAGAAGAGTGTAGGAAGAGAGCTGGCTTTCCTAAGAAGTGAGTTGCACAAAGAGAAGTAAAATACAGTAAGGAAGGAAGGAAGAGAGGGAAAGAATGACAGAGTGTGGGGGGGAAAGGGCAGAAATCCATTTTTGATCATGGTAGTGGGAGAAGTCAGGAAGCAGTGCTGCAAGCCTGGATTAAGTGAGAAACCAGCCCATATTGTGTTTACAGAAGGCAAATACTGAGGTTATTACATTAGTTAAACTGGCAAGAGAGCTACCCTTGTTATTAATCTAATATTGCAGTGGCTGGAATTCAGGTAATTGTGCCTGTGGCAGACACTTCTAGAAGTTCATGCCTGACTAATACTTTTGAGGGACAAAACCTTACAAGAAATGAATTGCCTTAGATACAACGTTCACTTAATAGTCAAGGTCCTCTACATCCATCATTTGACACAAAGCTCCTGTTCCTGAATCTGAGTATGTGCTCGAGCTCTTTCTCATCTTATGCGCATTTTTATTCACTTGCCCACATACACAAATATGCATCTTCCTAGCCTTTCTGATTATGCAGAAAACGTCAGAATGGGAACTGAAGCATTAGCTGTCTCCCCAGGAGTTCAGGCAGCCAGAATGAATAATTTTCAGAGGTTTGAACAAGCTTGTTCATTAAGTGAGGTGTTAACCCTGAAATTTGCGGATGACCAATTAAGCACCCATAATGACTCACAAGTGACAGTTTTAGCAAAAACACCCAGATAATTTGTTGAGTCATGAACTCATCCTGTTGGAAGCCCTGTGTAGCACAGGATGGAAATATTTGGCTACTTCTTGCTTATCTATACATGTAACTTTAGTACAGCAAATGCAGAATAGTTAGGGAAAAATAAAGCCCATGCAGAACATTCTGTGGATACAAATAATGATGATTATTCATGGTCTCAATTTGTCTAGTTAGATGGGATGTGGATTAAATGGATAAAATGTGACAGAATCCAGGACTTTCTTTTTTCACAGTGTGGTCTGTCCTGCTCTAGGATGTGAAACAATGTATTGCATGGAAACCTCTGCTCTGAATTTCTCATCTGTGGATAGACTTGCCTTGATTACATGTGTGTGGTTATTTGAAGGTGAATAAGCCTTGTCCCAGTCGCTATACCCTACCTCTGTTGTAATTAATACTGGATGAGAACTATGTCTAACTCAGGCCTAGCTGCACTGGAAGGATTTGCTGTCATGTGGTCTGTTGATTGAAGGTTTTGTGGTTTCATAAACAAAGTGAGATGTTAGTGGGTGAGTACCACCTCATATGGTGGGGGTAAACTCTTGTCTGATGTATGACAGCCTCATAGTGCCATCCAAGGCCAGTCAGAGATGCCCTCCTGATGCCACCCATGTCCACATTAAGGCAAGAGCTGGCAAATTCCTTTATGTGGGACTTTCCAGTCCCACGCTTTCTGAATACTGAACATAACAGAACACTGAGAATGGAAGAGGAAGCAAGATTGTTTTAACTTCCAGGAAGAAAGTATAGCTCTGAATCTGTAATAGAACTGAAAGTATGGCTCTGAATCTGTAATAAGACTGAAAGTCTGTTGCAGATCATGTGAGTTAGGGAGGGCAGAAGCAACCATGAACTTGGGTGGCTGTGAGTCAAATTTACTGGTGCCTGCTCATTCTAGGCATGCTTTTAAACAACTGACCCAAGACATCAGGTATCTTGGATCATTTTAGCCAAGGAAGTAACCCTCTAAATCTGTTATGATGGAAGGTGTTTATCCTTTTGTACAGGAATGGAGAGGATTTACTCTGGTGGAGTGCTGTAAGTAGCAGTTTGAAAGAGGAGTTTTCTTTTTCCTCTCTGTTTGGAGGTGAAAGGGAATGGGACATTGAAACGAAGGTTGACAACCAATTAGCCAAGATCTAAGGTAGCCCATTATATAAAAAAGGTAGGACAAAGCAGTCCAGGAGAAAATGCTGAAGCTAGGCCTAATGTCTAGGCTTTGAACAGAGATAAACAGTAAAAAGAATCAGAACCCTGGAAAGATGCAGTTTATCTCTTCTATTGCAAACACATGTGGTTGAGCAAGGGTGGCCAAAGACACTGTCACCTTGCATTCCTGGCCCCTGGCAGTCAGAAATTTGTCCTGGTTGTCAGTAGGACAGGATGACACCAAGTCTTGGTGAGGAGGGCTGAGGAACTTGCTTTCACCCCCACAGCAGGCAACTAAGCAATACTTGTTCTTTAATTGCTGACAGAAACCTGACTGGTGAAGCTGATGTATTAAATATATCGCAGGCTAGACTCAGCTTTGGTCAAGGAGGACCCATTTTCTGCTGAAATTAATTAATTACAATCAAGGTAAAATTAAATTATCTGGAAGCAGTCAGAGCAATTAGTTCAGCAACTCAAGCTTTCTTTGGTTTGCTGGGAGGCACAGGTTGTGCCCGTGTGTGTGAAATAGGTTCATGGAACACCTGGCACTGCTGTGGTGCAGGAGATGGACTTTTCCCTTACTCCCTTGCTTACAACAGTGGCTCACAGCTGCACCTTCATTTCAGCTGTAATTGCACAACCACAGCCACTCACAGTGCCAGGGCCTGGGAAGAAATTAGTTATAAAGCAACAGCAGGAGCTTCCATTGCCTGTTACCTGTCATCAGCAAAAAATATCAACACAAAGATATCTGATATGTTTCTAGTTAGTTTATGGCAGCACAGTGCTCCTCCTAGCTTTTCTCCTTCTATCTCCTCATTCAGTTTGGAAGTCATATATGGGATATTAATTTTTGCTCAAGAGATGGTAAAAAGGGAGACTGAGGGGTGGTTGTTATCTGAAGGGCTTTGCAGCCTAAGTTTAATAGAAACAGCTGGGAAAATATAGGGAAAATAATGTCACAGTTAATGCTTAGCAGGTCAAATCCAGGGGTTTACTTGTACCTGCAACCCTTTCTGTGTAAGGTATTTCAGAGACATCATGGTAAAGGACAGGTGTAGAAGAAACTACAATGAATATATCGTGCAGGAGGTCATGGGGGTTTCTTTAAAGTAAAGGAATGGTACTAAGGCAAAGGGTTCCTGCACCTAATGTGTGAGCAGAGGTAGCAGGTGGTCAAGGACAAGTGATAGAGACAACAAGAATGGGAAAAAAAAAAAAAAGGCAAATCTTGTGTTTGGTTACATAAGTTAGGAAGAAATAGGGAGAAATTGAAGGAAGTGAAGAGTAACTAGAAAGGAGTTGTGAAAAGACAGGTAGGACTCCAGGGTAGGAAAGCCTGAAGAGAGCATGTGTGTGGGAGCAGCAAATGTAGATAATAAGGGAAAAAACAGGCACTATGGCCAAGTAATGGAGGGCAAAACAGCTTAGTGTGCCCACAGGGAATCTGCAGGACTCCCCACAGCCTGGCACTGCTCTTGCAGAGTACCTGTTGTCTTGCTGCCTGTTGTCATTCTGAAAACACGTTCTTGCTCTCAGCAGCTTTTGGGGGAACTCACACAGCTAAGCATGGTATGATTTACCCCCTCCCATAATATGAGGCAAAGAAGTGTGTAAAGATTCAGGAAGATTTCAGATGAACTCCCTCTGTTATAAGCCCTTTCTTAACAGCCAGGACACCAAATAAATGCTGCATAGACACTGAATTTAATGCACATGTGCAGTCACCAACCTCGGGGTTTTGAGCAGCCTGATCTATTAGTAAATCTGTTCTGCATGCTCCATGCAGAGTCAGATGTTAAAAATGAGAACTTCAGTAACTGTTTTGTGTCCCCTATTAACTGTGGCCTTTTGCTGCTCAGAGATTGCAATTTCCTTTTGCTTGAAGCTACATGCAGTGAAAATTGGAGTTTGTCCCCAATGCTTTCAGATGTGATTGCCTTCTTTGTAGGTTAAGATTCAGCCAGCTGTTAAAGCAGGGCCTTTTGCTAAGCCATCAACTATGCTATTACATGCCTTTGGGAAAGTTGCAGCACGGGGCAAGAGAGGAGAGTGCGAGAAGTATCCTGTGGAATTACACTCTTAAATATGTACTGAGAATCAGTTACAATTGTACCATTTTCCAGGCTTGTTACCATTACAGATTTATGTGATGCTATCTTCTAGTTTCATTAGATATTTTATCAGAAGAAAAAACCCAACCAACAATCCCAAAACAGGCATCCCCCCCAAAACCCATCAAACCCACATGCACCAAAACTTTGGAGCTTTGGAACTTTAACATCATAAAAACTGCAAAAACATAGCTACAAACTATTCCTTTGGATTCCTCTCTTATATTGCTTTCCTTTTCTGTCCTTTTTAAATCTACTAATATGGCTTTTTTGTTTTCTTCTGAACAGCCTTGTTTGGCAGATACATAAGTAAACACATATTCAAAATAACAATAAATACCATTATGCAGTTGTATGTGCCCTAGGATCTTCCACCAGATGGATGTATACTTGTAAAGAAATAACAAAACTATTCTTGTGTAATCCAATACCTTATAAAGCCCCAATTTGTACGTGAAAATCAAAGAATAAGTTAAGAGTTCTTGTCTACCTCTCCTGTTGAAAGATATCATCTTCTGTCTATGTGTCTATCTTGAGTGTCCCTCTTGTGTGCCCTGGGTAACTGCAGCCTGGAGGCAGAAAGAATGGATGGAACATCCATGTGGAAAGGAAAAAAATAAAACCCCAAACAAATCAGCTTTGGATATTTGCTGCTGAAAGGGAAGTTTCTGTGGAAATGGAGGTGAGGGAGCGTCTCAGATCAGCTGATATGCACAGTTTGGGTGTCCCAGTGGACAGACATCTATCTGTGTGGCAGAACCTACCACACCAGCACAGTTGGCAGAAACAGGTGGTGTCAGCAGAGAGGCTGGCCTTGAATGGCCGTGCAAAATTGATTTGTGCTCTTACTCTTGGAGATGGGGCCCCCTGAGCCAAGGCTGATGCACACTGGCAGGGAGTGATGCATAGGCAACTTGTTCTGTGCTGCATATCTGTTGTGACAGAAAATAAATGACTTCTTCTCTACTCTTGTCAGGTTAATGCTTTCCGTGGGCACCAGAGAGAAGGGGGATATAGAAGGAGAACCACAATTAAAAAAATGTGGCCAGATATGTGTCATTTCTGACACTGTCACAATAAGGTTAGTGTCTAAGTAGCTTAAGCTACCTAGAAATGAAAAGTCAGGTACAGAAACTTGGGCTAAATTTATCACCCCAAGTGATGGTAAGAACCAGAAGCTGTCTAGCAAGTTACACTGTCCTCTTCCTTTATGGGGATAAATTAACAGCATTATAGGCCACATAAATTGCATTTATACCACACAGATTTGTAAGGGCTGTATATCAGGAAGAACTGTCTTCTCTGCTAATGACAAAGTTGCTTTGGTCTTTCCAGAGCTTGACATATTGAAGCCTAATCCAGCTATTTCTTTGTTCTTTCTCCAGCATTGTCATCTTGTCCTTGATTATTTTGTTTGCCCACTGACTGTGTTTTCCTCTTGCATCCTGTCTTCTTGCTTTTTTTCTAAGTGAGGACAAAATGACAGTGAGTCTTGATGCATGGCACATTTGACAGGGGTTCTTTTAATCCCTTTGCTGAAATATCTGTACTGTAACACTGAATTTGTTCACTAAAATATTTCTTGAGGACTGAAAGGGAGTCAGGTTGGTCTGGAGGAGGGAGAAGAGGAAGGTAAGGCTAGACTGGGGCCTCATTTGCTTGCATATGAACCTGTGAACCTCTCTGCTGCATCCTCTGCATTTTCTTTTGGGCCACTTAGACCAGCAGGCTTTATTGTGTCATCTTTTACTTCTGAGACAAAGGTCAGACACCAGTCCAGCCTCACTGTACTTGAGAGGGCTATCAGGACCCTATTTAATACCCTGAATGGTAAGAAGTGGGCTTCCTGCTTTGAGGCTTGTGGGTCAGGCCCTTCTGCACTTGACTCTGGCTTTCCTTAGGGCACTGTTTCATGATAGATAATATTGAAATACTTGTTCCTGCCATGTCCTTAGGGCACAAGCCCAGACTGGATTTGATTCTCACTCATGCTGACCACTATTGTCTTGCTCCCCACTCTCAGCTTTTACTAAACTGGCTCTATTCTTTGTCCCATGCCAGAGGTGTGTTCATCTTTTCTTCTAAGGGAAGCCATTATCTCCTAAAAGTCTCTTTCCCTCTGCACAGCAATCCTGACAACACTACCTACTCTGGCCTGGCCAAAACTACACAAACATTTACTCTAGCTCTCCCCCTGCCCTGACTTGTTCTCACTCTTGTCAATCTCTCCTTCAGAAACTCAACTCCACAGTGCACGGAGGATAGGTCTTGCAGAGTGTTTCCAAGAAGAAAATCCTCTGCTGCTTCAATGAGCAGGATTATATGTAGCCTGCAAGATACACAAAGTAATCCTTCCTGTGCACTCAGGGCAAGTAAGGCCTCAGCAGTAGCTCTGTGACCGGTCTAAGTTCACATAAAGAAAGATAAAGATAATTTTAAGAGACTCTTCCAGAGAAAAATGAAGATACTCAAACACAGGGTAACCTGGCTTACAAGGAAAACTTGAATGGATGGAAATTGTTCAGCTAAAGAAGAGGAAACTGAAGAGGGATAATAAAATGAATGTAAAACACAGTTGTTTAAGGTAAATAGGATTTTTTTTTTTTTTTTACTATTTTCTGTGAAGCACTGGATGGGCAAGCATATGCTTAAAATACAGCAAACCAGAGAAAGTTAGATCTGCAAAAGTTTGTAGTGAGCAAAGCCTGATAAAGCTCCCTGGGAGGTGTCCTCTCTTGTATCAGAGATAATTAAGAACAGACCAGGCAAATATCTCTTAGGAGTGATTCAGAGGAATTACATCCTGCCTGGGGAATGGAGGTTGGTTGGACAACATCTCCAGAGCTCACTAATTCAGTTGTTCTTCACTTTCAAACCTGACTGATCCTCCAGGTTTGTCATTTGTTGCAGCAGGTTTTGGTTCTAGTTGCATCTCTGTATGAATGTCAATAAAATCTTGATTTGCAAGAATCATTGTGCAGCTTGACCTCTCCTTCAGTCCTGTTAAGCAGCAAGAACTCTGATACAACTGCATGCAGGATTTTGAGACAGAAACACCATGTAATTCTGTCAGATAAGGCCTGGTATCATTTCCATGGGTTTTCTTTAGGGAAAGGAATGAGTACCTTCTGATTACGTATAGGTACAAGTTTTCAGTCTTCTCCTGGAAAATAGGAAGCACTTCAAAACTGGGTCCCTCTAAGCCACTGTATCTAAAGCAAGTAATTGTATTTTTGCACTTTTCCCTGTGAAGAAGTAGTTTCTATGGGATAGCACTGCAGCTGTGGTGATTACATCTTTACTTCAGACTGTGGGAAGAATGATAAGATAAACAAGTGTAAGTAGGCTGTGCAGGAGAGGCTGCAGTGAGGATTGGACTAAGCTCTGTATGGCAGGGGGAGAAATGGAGACTGCTCCTGTGTGCTGGGAGAAGGCAGCAAGGCCTGTGTGGGGAGCAGAGGCAAGAATGAATTTCCAGCTGGGTAAGAGAGCTGAGCTGTGTCAGCACTGAAAGGGCTGGGAGAGCAGTGAGGGGCTTCAGCCTGACTGGAGATGGAGCCAGATGGGGCTCTGGTTTCTGTCTTCCCAGTGGTGCTTGCTTCTGTGTAGCACAGGGTAGTTCCTGAGAGTCCCCTGGATCTCCTGCTATTCCCACTTTGCTGGAAGAGTGTCCAGGCTTGAAGGTCAACTCATCTCACCACCTTGTAGCTGGGTCAAGGGAAAGGTACTTACCCTGTCTGAACTGTGGCAGCTTGTGGCTGCTGCAGGTAACTCTCTAAGCTGCTCAGCTCAGCTCTGCTCAGGTGTCTGTTGCCACCTGACATTCAAATCTAATGAAGCTGGAACAGTGACAGTGCACAGTGAAATTCTCCCTTCTTTGTCAGTTCTGCTTGTTTTTGGCATACTCTGCCATCTCTCCTCCATCTAAAGCTGCAGTTCCACAATGTCCAGGTTGTGTTGCTGCTCTGTGATGCTGCTGTGAAGTCAGCCAGTCCCTGCAGCCCCAATGGGCTGTGTGCAGGATGGCAGCACTAGCTGGCAGCAGACTGGAGCTGCACCTCAGGTGTTCATTTAAAAGATGACTGGAAACAACTGTAAGAGATCAGATATGGGCAAGACAGAGGGAGCTTCACATTCCCCCTCTAGTAACAGCTTTTAGAAACTCCATTAAATTGTCAGTGCACTGTATTTTCTTTATACTTATGTTTGAAGTGTCAGACTCTGCATCTTTAGGTGTTATATTCCTTAGGGGGAGCCCCAGAATAATCTTAATTTGTGTACATCTTGATGACTTTTAAGTGCACAGTGGCAAAGAAAGCCTGATTTGACTTTAAAACAAGCTCATCTTTTTAGTCTGAACACAGAACTTCTTCCTGACATGGTGCCTACGTTAGGCAGTCACTTCTTGGGCTCTGTAAATGCAAGGCACACAGATAAATCTGTGTGTTCTCCAGATTGCAGGACTTCCATAGAGGAGGCAGAGTTGCAATAGAGGGAATGTGAAACCACTTCTGTGTTCTAAAGAGGCAGTTTGTTGTATCCAATGTGTTTTGACAGGTAAGTGCTATCTCAGCCAGTCCTGGATGTTGCCAGGAGACACTTCAGGCATAATTAGGGGTGTAGGCTGCAGTTCAAAGCTGGCTATTGTTCATTTGTTCTGCTGCTGTGGCAGATGGGCTTTGAGTCATAAAAACATTGCCAAGGTCTGTTCTGTCTGTCCATAGATCTCCATAAGGCATTGCTTGTATGGCCATGAAGCTTGCAATGGTTGGACATCCATCTAGCTGCCTCCAAGGCTGGTTCTTGCCACATGATCCATGACTATTGTTCAGTCAATAGAGAAGAATATTATGCCCTTGTAATGAACAAGATGGTTGTATTTAAGAATGCCCTGAGATGATAGATCTTTTCCACACCTTAATTGAGCAGCAGGTGATCTTTACTTTCTAGGTGTGATGAAAAAACACTTGTGTAGCATTAAAAGAATGATGGTCTTGTGGGTGGAAAGATTTTTGATTCACAGTCTGGCTAAGTTTGTTGTCTGGCAGACTGGGTGCCAATAAACTGGTGAAAATGTGGCCTTGAAATAGGTAAGGATGATCCTTTTGTCTTACACACATCTCTCAGTGAATCATCCCTGTGCACGGATGTCCAGATACTCCTGCTTACTCAACAAATGCACTCTGCAAAGCCCCATTTATTACACACCTTTAGCAGATTGAATTCCAGCAGCCTTTGAAAACTCTAGGATTGAATTTGATATGGGCCAGCAGGGAGAGGGAGGCACATACTTGCTGTATGTGATAAGAGATCCTGTTTCCAAGGGTTTCTTTTCCCCTGCTTTTTAACAATTTGTTTGTTTACAGGAAAACAAATTGAGTGATCTGAAATTAAATTTGCATCTGCTTGATGGAATGAGGAAACTGCTTTATTGATGTTTTCCAGATTAAGTTATGTGAATGGGGTGGTTTTTTTGTTCACTTTGCTTTTATTTTTCAAAGACATGTTCCTGTTTAAATTTGGATGAACTTGGTTCTGAAATACAATTCTGAAATAGAAAATTCAAAGTCCATAAGAAACCATTGTGAAGACCAGATAGCCTTATCAACTACTCTTTAGAGCTGACCTTATCAAACCTTTTGAAGCAGTCTTGCTCTCAGTCTTTCCAATTGGAGAGTTTATTAGGTTGGGCTTAAAAAAGGACCATTTCTGTACCAGACCTAGAAAGAACATGAGAATCTGGGGGTTTGGGGCACAGTGCAGAATTTCTGCTGCATCTGACTTTGCAGAGGAAGTGCTCCCAGCGTGACCTTGGCTGCTTTGGGTGGTATTGCTGGGATGGTGCTGCTCTGCCCTGTGGGGTTGCCATATGTGGAGAGGATGTGAAGAGGTGGCTCCACATGGAGCTCTCTGGATTCTGACAGTCCATTTGCATCTGCCCCAAGCTGTGTTATGACCCATTAGACTCTCTCCAGAAGGGGGTTTCCATAAACAGACGGTAAATTTTGATTTACCATGACTTCTCTTTCTTTTTTTTTTTTTTTTTCTTTTTATATGAGGAATAGCAGCAGAAGATTTTTTTTTTTTTAATAGTGATGAACTATCTCAAGCAAGGTAGGAAGGTGTGTTACAGGATAGACATAGGGTCCTCTGGCTTTACTGTTGTACTTCTCATATTGATCAGTGGTGTTTCTCTCTGAAGGGAGCAGAACTCAGCTGTAGAGTGATTTAGATTAGGTTTGCAGGGGGAGCCTCTGCAGATTTTTTGGTACGGCTCCTGCTCAGATCAGCTTCAAAGGTTGAAGCAGAGATAAAGCTTCTCAGAGCCTTGTCCAGTCAAGTTTTGAATTCTTCCAAGTACAGAAATACCCCAACCTCCCTGAGCCCTTGATTTAGTGGTGAATCAGCTTAAACGTGAAGGACTTCTTCTCCTTTATACCTTGCTGGAAATTCCTTGGTGGAACTGCCTGCCAAGAAGGTTGGTCCTTGTTTGAAAGACTTGATACCCATTTTTGTGATGATGACTCATAAGTCTGGAGAGATCATAGATAAAGGAAGTAAAATAATGCATCTCTGAGCTATTACTGTTCCTGAACAGGGCCAGCAGCTTTCAGTTTGAAGGCTGCACAGTGAAAGTAAGATTAATTTTCTGCTCATCTCCCTGTTTCATTAAATTCCTAGTCTCAGCAACAGATTCATTTTGGACTATTTTCTGTTCTTGTTGCCATCTTTGTCACTGGAATGGGATATCAGCATGTTAATGCCTCATATAACCTGTGAATGATGGTAGAGCACAGTCGCTCTTTGACATTTTCAATGCCCTGTAATTTCATTATCTGGTCATTCTTCCCTTCCCCTGCAGTGTAGTGTGTCTGACATGGTGATTGCCACTTCTAATGTCTTTTTCTGGTACTGCTTCCAAAGATTTTCCTCTGTCATTATGGGTGCTTTTCCTTTCTTAAAAGGAAGAAAGTAAAAAAGAACTTTATCTTGCATCCTCAAACTATATTATTTTTCTTGTGGCAGAAATAATAAATTGCTGCTTCTTTGCAATTTTCATCCTGAAGGATTTTATAGCACCATGTCAGACATAAGCATCACTCTTCACAGTAACATGGTCACTTTTCTGAGTGGCATAGGGGAGGTCTATGTTTAAAAAGTGTCTCCCCATTCAGCTGTGGAGGAGGGAGATGTTGTGTGTCTGACATGCTCTCGGTGTTCCACTTCAGACAGTCATCTTGGCATTTCTCAGATCCCTCATTATTGCAAGGCTGGAGGACAGCAGCAATGCCCTTGACTTTTCCTGTCTTCCTGTGGTATATTAATTTTTTTTTTTTTTTTGTGGGATATTGCTTTGTTTTGATTTTTGTGGTTAAGGTGTGCAGTTTGTTCAGAGGAGTTGAGAATTGTCTTGGGATTTGCACAATTTGGGAGCACATAAGATGCTGTGCATTGCTCCAGACAAAATGTCCCTTATAGTTCCACTTTCTTATGTAGTAACAAGCTCATGGAGTGAGTGTATGCAGGTGACTGGATGAAATCCTGCTTGTAAATGTCTCTATATATCAAAGATAGTAGAGGTTAGGGCTCATTTTAGGAAAAAGGTTGGGGCACTCATTAAACGCTTATACTAAGCCAGAAGGATGTGACCACATTAGCAATGCCTCAGTTAACAGTAGGAAATTTTGTAGTGTATAAGAGACTGCAGATCTTGTAATTCCCTTCTTCCCTCCCTCCTAGGAACATCTGAGCTCTTCTGATATGTACACATATTAATTCTCTGTTAATTCTGGACTTTCCATGGGGCTGAAGCAGTACATGGAGATTTACTGAGCAGTGGAAATGCAGCCTGGTATTTCGAGCAAGGACGGACACTGCTTTCAACAAGGACATTTACCTAGGGCCAGCCTGTGTCAGAGCCCCTGCTCTAGTACAGGACACAATGAGGTTCTGCATTTTACACCAGAACTGCCACATGTCCCTGTTGGGAGCTGGCACAGAGGAGGTGGGTAGAAGGAGAGCTGTTTGTGAAGGCTGTTGGCTAGGGAAGGTCAGTCTCCCACCTCTCCCCTCTCTTTATTGACTAAGAGGGAATCCAAAGGAGAACAAGCTCCTTGGACTAGCTCTATACCTTTTTAAAGAGGAAACATTTAAATTTAATGTCTAGAAGAAGCTTTATGGAACTGACTTTCAGCCATGCTGAGTAATTTTGCTAAAGAGGCTACCTTGTTCTACAGCTTTAAATCTCCTTTGGACAGAATATTAGCAATTATCCCATAGGGAGCAATCCTGTTTCTTCTGGACGAGCTAATAGGCTTCTTGCATCTCTAATTTCTCTTGTGCTGCAAAGATGTGGATGATTGTTATTGAAGGCTGTGAGAAGCAACTGGTCAGCTCATTGCCAAACTGCTGTAATTCATGGCTGTTATACATGGGCTGCAGATTACTTAACATTGCAATCTGTGTATTCTAAAGAGTTTTCATAGAGCCTGGCCAATAAAATTACAGGTTTATTATGTTCGTGCAGATCTCATTTAATCAAGAATGCCACGCGTGCTGAGAATGCAAAGCTGCTGTCGAGCAGTGCCTCTGGATCTCAAAGTGTGTGAGTCAAATTGGCTTTATTTTCCTTTATGTTTGAATGTAAATACAGCATTCTCAAATGGAAAGGGCTCATGGCATCTATAAGTAGTTGTAATAGCTGTTCAAGCATGCTCTGTGCTATTCTGACTGTGGCATTGCTAATTTGAGGCACCTAAAACAGCCCGAGATAATTTATTATTGTCTTCTTTCTTGGCCGGGAGAGGAGGGAAAATAATGCAATGGAAATCATTCAAATTCATTATGTATATCTATAAATTTTATATATATATATAAATATATATAAAAATGTATGCATATATGCATGTGTGTAAGGGAGAAGTAAAAATAAAAGATTATGAGATTTTGTTGTTTTGTTTTAAGGCATTGCTGGCCTCCAAGAACTAGGGCTTGTGGAAAACCAAAATGCAACCGTCTGTGAGAGGTAACTTGAGCTCTGTGATGCAGTGGAGGATGCTGGTGTTCTGACAGCTTGGTTTAAAGCTGAGCCCCTGGTGCCTGTTTAGTGCAGCAGTTTTGTAATGAGAGCTGCTCTGGCTGCAGGAGTGTTGTGAGGAGCTGTGGAGCTGTTGGAATCAGTCTTGTGCTGGTCTAGTTGCTAGAGAGATCTGTATCAATTGCCATTTGAAAGGCTGGACTGGGGAGTATCTTCATTCTTCTGTGTTGCACAGGTGAATTTACAACAGGTTACACTGGTCCAATAACTAGGTTTACTGAAGATTATTTTTGGAGCTCTTGCTGTCAATCCTGCAATAAAAAGGGGCCAGAGAAATATTTCTGTTTTGGGAGGTGTTTTATAAGAAGTAGTTTGTAGATGATCATCGTAGTGTAAGGACAGCAGTAAAACATCAGAGGCAAAAATGGGCCTTTGGATTTGTTCTTTAGATTGTCACAGGTACTTTAAAGATGTGCTTACCTTTTCCTGGAAGGTAAAACAAAGAATCTATGCAGAGTTGATACACTGGCACGATTTACTAGAATCAGCTCTCTGGTTCCCACCATGCTTCAGCCTCTGGTGATGTTCAGAGCTCTCAGCTTTTGCCAGCTCAACACTTTCTCATCAAAAGTATCTTGTTCCCATGACTTCATGGTACTGATAAAGACAAGACCTTGTGGTGTGACTGTGAGGGGGAGGAGAAGAGATTATTCTGATGGGAATCGAGGGCTCTTGAGACAGCAAAGAGGAGAAAAAGCTCTCTCAGACCTTGCAGAGTGGCCATTACAGATCTTATTCAGTCAATTTGCATTTTTACTTTGTTGTACTGCACAGCCATTCCCTCTTATGTTCCTGAAGGGGCAGAGTTATTTTTGGAGGCTTTGAGAAATTTCTGGTGCACCACTTAAAACATTCCAATGCAGGAATAGTCAGTGGGACTATTAATGTTCTTTAGAGCCCTCCTGCAGTGGTGGGTGGGTTTCATATCTCAATGCAAGGTGCAAGATAACCCTGTAGCCCATGTAGGTGAAATTCCATGAAGGTCATCTGGACACCCTGCAGAGCTGCAAAGCATCTTCAGATAACCTGAGACTCTGTCTCTTCCTCCTTTTTTACCTCCAGATTTTGGGTCCTAGATGTTCTTCTGATGGTAATGCAGGTGCCAGAAGAGCAAAGCACTGAGCCTTCCTTTGTCATGCCTGAGTAAGAAAGGATCTATCTCTTAGAGTTTAGCATCATAAATCTTGATCTTAAAAGCAGTCTCAGTTTAAATGTCAGTCAGCAGTGTCAGTTATCATAACCATGATTCTTATAAGAGATACAGACAGTGGCTTGATATGAAGAGTGTGCTTCAATTTCTGTCTCCTGGAGGGCAAGAATCTTTCAGGTCCATAGCAATAATATTTTAGATCCCTAAGTAAGGAAAGGAGAGAGCTCTCACAATGCCAAACCTTCTGACAGTTTTCTGTTGAAGTGAGGGTTGCAGAATGGAGCCAGTCTGTCCAACTGTCCCTGGGTCCCAACCAGCTGTAAAAGGATTCCAAAAGTTGATAGAGCTTTGGATTTCTGCAAAGGTGATTTGCCTCTTTTCTCTTATACAATCCATGTACATAATGCAGAGCCTGTACTTCTGAGTTTCCTACTTTACAGCTTGGAATCCTCAACCATAATGTTGCATTAAAGGAGATTGGAATTCAAGTTCCTCTATTTTTCTCAGCTTCTTTTTTTTTTTTT
>VWYP01013145.1:79483-232925 GCA_013400435.1 Pycnonotus jocosus
GGTGGGGGTGGAAAATATATTTAAAGTTTTAGTGATGAGGCAGAGGAGAGAGATTTCATGTAAGTCTCCTTGGTTAGGCACTCCAAAGGAGATAACATCCTGGCTCCAGGGGTGTTTGGCATGAGCAACCGCTGCTCTGCACAGCAACAAAGAAAGAAAATTGTCCAGAGTGTGTTTTCACAGCAACATGTGAAAATTCACAGATGAAAATAATTTTGCTTTACTATTTAATGGTACAAGACAAATAATAATAATAATAATAATAAGCTACTCATGGTACAAGTAGTTCAGCCATTGTAATGATGATGAAATATGTGCACGTGACAAATACAGAATAAAAATAAAAAAGATGATCAAAAACACAAGTAAAGATTATTTCAAAGAAATAAGTAGGAAAAGGAGCTTCTAGAGCAGAGTCTGACTTTTCCACAGTTGAGCTGCTAAGTTTTAAAGTAGGTTTTGTCACCTGCGGATGAGAACAGCATAAACAGGAGTTCAAGGTCAGGAGAGTGCAGTTAATTGGACAGACCACGTTTTTATTACCTTAATATATAAGATAATCAGATCATTTCATTTTTTAAAATCTATAATAATGTAAAAATATGTTAATTGGCTATTTAGTGCTCAAACTCTTGCTTCTGACCTTTTGTCTGTCAAGAGCCCTGACTCGTGCTTGTCTCTTACCTCGGGCACTTTGCTGTTCTGTGTGTCCCACTGAGCCTGACTGACCCAAGCTGCCTGTGATACCTACTCATACAATCTAAAGGATCACTTTTATTTTTATCTTGTTCTTCCTGTGATGATTCTCACATTTCACCTTCCCTACTGTTTAATTATAAGCACTCTATATATGCATATTTAAGACATTGTGATTACACAATGAGATTGTACAAAGATGTTACAGTTGTTTAAAGTAGGTTCTCATATGTGGTGGAAAATCTGATTATTGGATGTTGATAGTTGCAGAACCATAACTTGAACAATTTGTGCATTTTGCCCTTTTCCTCTCTGTGCTGTGCTTGCCACTTGGCAAACTGCAGCAGTTCTTATTTCCCTGGGCTGTTGTGAGGAAGGGAATAAGCCAAAGTCTAAGGATTTACAGTTAATAAGGATCCAGGAGAGGAAGGTCTTTTACCTGGCCATTAAAAACAGATGTGAGGGTTTATCTCCCAACAGTTACATTGTTTTCTTCCATGGTAACATCTGTAAAACTCCAACTTCTGGACTGGTTCTCCTGTGCTAGCAGTGAGGCATTTTCACATGAAGTAAAGCCTTTGTAGACATGAGGCTGGAATGGATACAGGATATCCTATCCATCTTCTTTAGCAGGATATCTGGTCCATCTTCTGTCCCTGGGGAGAGAGAATCTCTTGCCCAGGCAGTGATCAGTAACAGTTGTTTGAGTTGCTAATTGGAATCTGAAGATCACTAATATTTATATATGTGCATATGCAGGGGAGAGGTGAGAGGGAGTGTGTGTGAGAGGAATGAGAGCTCTTGTGTAGAACCTGGAGTCTGAAATAGAACACCTATAAGCAGCCTGAATTTTCTTGAAATATCCTCTTTATGGGAGCTTTTTCCCCCTCTTCCTTTCAGTAATGCCTCAGACACAAAATTTCCCACATAGTTTAGCTTCTTTTATAGAACCAGACAGTCTTGCCTTCAAGAAAAAACCCTTTCCTGTCCTGACAGTTTATAAGATGTCAAAGGGCTATGCTCTCTTACCTTTTTTTTTTAAATTGTTATTATTAAATTGAGAACTGTCCTGTGAAGGTACTGTACCCATACTTGGAGTTCAAGTCATTCCTTCTTTTCAGGTCTCCCCATGTCAGAAGCTTTAAATGGCCCTTCAGCAGAAATGTGACTGACTCCACAGAGATAAATTGCTGCACAGAATCTGCTGGTTCTCAGATGGTATCAGGAGATAATTGGAATAAGAACTGAGCCAGCAAAGTATCTGGGGCCTTTTTTCATTTTCCTCTTGAACTTAGAGCTGTGCACACAGCAGCTTTAAAAGGAAGATGGAGAAGGGAAAAAAGATGAAGTTTCCAAGGCTTTAGAGGGGGCTCCTTAGCAAGGGGGAAGAGCTGGGATATGTGATCTGGTGTGGGTTGCTGAATCAATAGAAATAAATTATGAGTTCTTTGCTATCATCTCTTATAAGGCATGATAGAGGACCCTTAAATCATATCACTACCTGACAGGAGAGATTGTATTTATGTTGAACTGAGTTACACAGAGATAAACCTCAGGCTTCTGTTATTCTAAGCAATCTAGGTGTCTTTTCTGGTGGGGGAATGTGTGTTTATGTGCAGAAAAACCATCCTGAAGAGCTGGGAAAAGTTCTGTGGAGCAAAATTGTGCCTTGTCATGGGGGTGGATCAGATAATCTGGGGAGTATTTTCTATCTCTGAATTCTCTAACTAATGCCGCTCACAAGCTGCTGATGGTGTTGGTGTGTCCACCCTCCCTTCCTGTGTGTTTATTCCTAATCATCACACCTTTTCCAGACACTCTCCCCTAATTCTGTGTGGCTGATAATTGCTTTTATATGACACAGACACATGTGCACACAAGTGTGCACTCTCTTGCAGCCTCTGGGACAGAATCCAGCTGCTCTGGATGAGCACTTAAGGAGGTTTTGCACAATTGCAATTAGGGTTGCAATTTTTGTGTGTGTGCACTAAAGGTAGGCATGCAGCTATGCAGAGATATACTTGCTGAATCTGAGGCTGGATTTACCAATTCTATTTCTTTTTTGGGAAAAATGTTGCGTGAGAGATATTGCCCAATTTTTAATGTGTAGTGGAGACGAAAGAGCCTTTTGGCTGACTTGCAGCCACTCTACAGCTAGTGGCTATGAATACCCTCCCTTTGGGTGATAATTGGAATGTCTGCCTTGGGAAAGGGAAAATCAGACTTCTTTTCCCACATTGTTGTAAAACATTATAGTCCAATTCCTTTTCTGATTCCTGGAGTCATCAGTCATTGCCTTGCTGCTGGGGTTATTCAGCTGCATTCACCAGCATGGCAAGGATTTGTGTGTGCAAGGCATCTCTGAACATATCCTAAATTACAGTCCCTGCACAAAAATGCCTAAAACTAAAAGCATGGAAGACCCTGTCAGATTCAATTAAAAACACTTTCTGATTTGTGAGAGGCCAGTAAGGTAATCCATGACTCTGGAAGAGGTGTCTGTCTCAGCGTTGATGCTGACAGCTGCTGTTTCTTTGACAGACTGGGCTTGTCCTTGAGTTGCCAAGGCACCAAAGAGAACCAGCACACAAAATTCCTGCCCTGCTTTTGCTCATAAAGGCACGGGAGGAGAGAGTTGGGCTTTCCACATCTGGCTCTTTCTGCAAGGCACTGTAGTGGTTTTAGTTCTGGGTTTGATTTTTGGGGTTTTTTTTTTTTGCACCCTCAGATTCTGTTCACTAAATGAAAGTCCTGGAAATGGGAATTTCAAGCTGCTGCTTACATCTGGAAGGTGCTTTTGTGAAGATAACGTGATCTGTCTCCAGCTGTGCCAGTGGGAAGGTTCTGCTCTGGCTCCAGCCCCTTGCGCTGCCTGGTTTCTATTGCAAGGGACAAGGGCAGGGGACAGAAGGAGCCTGCTGTGGCACTTTTCCTACTGGAAAGTGATAAGCAACACAGGCAAAGAAGGATTAAAGGCAAATATCCTCCTTTTAGTTACTGGTTCTTGTTTTGAGGACAAATTTGACAGTCTCAGCTGTTTGGAGATCACAAGTTCACTGGAACATGTTTTGCTTCTGTGTGTGATCTTGGGGCTTGTCTCTTTCAATTTCAGAGGGCTCTTTTGCCTGCACTGCCTGAAGCCAGCCACAGATCATTTTTGCTTCTCCAGAGATTAAAAAAGAAAAAAAGTAAGGAAAAAGTCCTTTGCTGCAGGTTAAGCTGGCAAAGCTTTACTCTTACACAAGTGCTACTCTGCTTTTCAGGGGCAGGATTTGGCCTGTGTTTGTTATCAGTATCTCTGCTGTTTTTTTCTTGTGTCTTAGGATGTGCTATTCATTAATTTCTATTATCTGGAGAGAAGTTTTCTTCAGCTACTCTCACCAAACTGGGGAAAAAAAAGGGAGATTGGTGTTTAAGGTATCATGTGTTCCTTTTTAGCTAACAATTCTCTTACACTTGGTGAACTCAGATGAGTATTTTATCTTCCAGGTGATGCTTCTTACCTTAAATTATCAAAATGTGCTGAATGAGATTCTTTCAGCTATGCTGAATTCCTCAGTGGAGACTCTTTTTCAGAATAAAGTGGTCTTTGATTTTTCATATGTATTCACAAAGTGGATTCAACCAAACTCTTAAAAATTGATTTGGATTCTTCTTTTTGAGTGTTTCCATATAGAGAAACACTTAAAATTTCACTTAACCTCTCTTTGCCTCCTCATCAGTAAAACAAAGATGCCATTTCTTGCCTTGTTTCATAGTGGTGATGCCTGCAAAATCTGTTAACACCTGTGGAATTTAAATTCCTCTCCTGGGAGCTTTGTAATAGTTCTATATTCTTTTCACAACTGGAGACAGCACTCTTGGGTATTGGCAATGGCACTCAGACCTCCAGTGGAAATGAGGATGGTGATGTTGCAGAGTGTGACCACTCACATGCACACAATATATTTTTGTGAGATTTTGATGAGACCAGGATTATGCAGTGATTGTTTTTGAGTATCACTCTACCTTGACCTAGGAAAACACTTGTACTGGAATAATTTTCTTCAGAGCAGCCTGTGCCATGCTGTGTTTGGAATTCTTGGTTAAAGCAGTGCTGATAGCACATCAGTGTTTTAGGTGTAGCTGAGCAGAGCTTCACAGTGTCAGGTTTTCTGTTTCTCACTCTGCCCATCCAAAGAGGATGTCAGAAAGGTGTTGTGTTCCATACATCATCATCCTCAGCAACAGTAACTGTGTTCTAAGACTGATTTTGTATTGGTCTGCTGGGGAGGACAGTCAATGACTGCCTTTATATCACTTGTTTGTTTATTTAAAATTTCTTCCCTTTCCTTGACAAATGAAAATGTCTTTGTCAGGAATTACAAGTTTTTTTCACTTTTGCTTTTCTGGTCTTCTCCTCCATCAGCCTGGGGTGGGACAGAGTCAGTGTCTGGGTGGGTGCTGAGCTGCTGGTTGGGGTCAGCCTACCACACAACCACAAATATAGATTGAACATGTAAATGGTCCTTTCCCCATCTTTTGAGTGTTTATTTGGGAGAAATTAGGCTGATATTGTTGGATTTTGACAGAATTAGTTTTGAATGAAGAGAATGCATGAAAGTGTGTCTTAGAAATTCATGATCATGAATGTGCTTGCCAGTCAATCCATCTTTAGTTAATAATTTTGTGTCTTAAAAACCACCCATCACCACCACAAAAAAGAAGCGCAAAACAAACAAATAAAATCCCCCAAAAATCCTAAAGAAGAAAACATCAAGGACTTACATAGATCAGTGCTGCTGGTGTTTAAGTCCCAGAGCATTTTAAGCCAATTTTTCTTTGGCTGTGAGCATTTTACTGACACTGGTTCCCAGTATCCTGTGGTTGCTCACACAATTTGAAATTTACTTCTTGAGTGCTGTTGCTCTCATGTGGATTGGGGAATGGCAGATGGGAATTGCAGATAAGCTTCCTGTGGCTGGCTTGGAGGGTAGAAAATGTTGCAAGCATTATGGAAATGTAAATATGTCTGTGGGCAGGAGACAGAGACCCCAGCCTGCCAGAGCGAGTGAGTGGAGAGCTCTCATTTTTTCACATTAAATTTGTCTGCCCTCTTTCTGCTGTGCTCTGTGCTGCCTAGTGCTCATCCCTGTACTCTTTATTAATTACACTTGGCAAATATGTGCACAGGGCTACTGATGAGTTGTGCTAATCTCTGTGCTGATACAGCAGGATCACTCAGTGAAGGGATGTCTCCTGAAGTGAATCAGAGCTGGCCCCTCAGAAGTCTGTCTGACATCTCCTTTCTTTGTCTGCTGTGCTCTTCCCTCTCAAGTCTCTAACACGAATGTCCCCTTACACAGAAGTGTGACAGCCTTTGGTGTGGTGC
Organism: Pycnonotus jocosus; assembly: GCA_013400435.1. NCBI lineage: Eukaryota > Metazoa > Chordata > Aves > Passeriformes > Pycnonotidae > Pycnonotus > Pycnonotus jocosus. Next base: position 85,551 of record VWYP01013145.1, read on the forward strand.
TTTTCACTTGTTCTTGCTCTTCACTTGTTCTTCACTTGCTGAAGTTCATTGTCAACCTGCTGAAGGAACTGCAGTGCCTTTGCACTCTTTAAGTTGTGGGAAACAGCTACTATATATTCCACTCTGGGGTATATGCAAGGCACTTTGCCAGTTTAGAACTGGCAAGATTTGGAGCTGGGTTTAATGAACTAAAGTAATTTTCCTTCGTAGTAAAATTTTATTGGCATGGAAGATTGTTACACCACCAAACATCCTGAAAAGCTCCTGAGTACTGTTGTGATTTGTGGGCTTGGAGATTCCTGATAATTGCCTGAACAGTAGGGATCCCTTCAGGGATGTGTTTTTGAGATGGAATGAAACATGGGCTAAAGCTCCTGGTTGAAATTTTTCTGCTTTCATGCCATTCAAGTTGTGTCAAGACCCAAGGCTGCTGAATTGGACAGTTTTGGACAATTGCTGGCCTTATTTTAGAGAAGTGGTCCAACATATTAAATCTGGATTTAGTGATTTAGTATGCTATAGAGCATTGTATCAGGATTCCTCAGTGCCAGAGGCTCTTAATCTGTATTGAAGTATAGACTATTGAAGGTAAAAGATTGACAGGTGTTGGCATTTTTTATATAAGTCTTAAAGCAGGGTATTTAATAGACAGTGAAAAAAACTCCAACCTATATGCAATATGGAGATGCATGTGTGAAAAATAAAGCATATAAGAAAATTCTTGTAGAACTGGAACATCGCTTCTTTCCAAACAAAAGATATTTTTTCTGGTTATCCTTTCTCCATTCCCATTTCTGTCTACAAAACCAAAACAATTTGTTAAATTATTCAGGTCATTAAGTTTTGTGTAAGCTCAGCTTGAAATTGCATTTTCTGGAGGGAGTATGTTGCCTTAAGGGAGCTGTAATTCAGCCTCCCTATTTCCACACTTTATCCTGCAGACTCTTCCCCTTTTTTTCATTCTCAACCAGCTGAGCTGCTTGGTGTCCCAAGGGACCCCTGCCCTGGGATGTCCTGGGAAGCCTGGCCTGCAGGAGATGAGGAGATTTCATATCTGAGCTGTATTTCCTGAAGTGAGAAGTGTGATCCCATAGCAAAATGCAGTTTAACGTTGAGCTGACTTGGAATTAATTTTGGAAAGATTGGTTTGATGAATAGAAAATGTTTAATTTGGCACTATAAAAGCTTGTTATTTTGATTAAATAATGCCTAATTGTACGTTTTTGCTGTTTCTGAATTGCTTGGAACTTAATAAATTTGTATTTCTTTTCCCCAGAGCAAAATGTTTTAATTTATGTTGCAGAGTGGGCATTTTCTATGGGGTGGCATTTCCAGATTTCTTCCAGTTCAGGGGAAGAAAATGTTTTTGTTTTGAAATAGTGCCTTAATTGAAAAATCTCCAATTTTCAGTAGAATTCAGCTTTTAAAATGAAAACCATCAAGGTTTCATGCAAAATTACACTGGCATGGAAAAAAAAGAGGTCATTTGTTAGTGTTAATAAAAGCAAGCTGAGCTTCTTCAGCTACAAAGCAGAAATTGGAATCAAATGTCTCAGCCTGAGTCAATGAAGGTTTTTCCCTTTTTAATTTTTCTTTTTCCTGTCAGAATTCAGTTTTGGAAAATGTGTCCAATTTTCCTTCTGTTTTGTTCTGTTCTTTTTCAACTGAAGCATTCAAACAACCTGATGTCTTAGAAAATCTGATCCTTTCCCACATCTGCCCCTGCTCCATGTTTCTTCTCAGCAGGGCTGGGGCAGCCTGATGGGGCTTCAGAATATCCTCCTGGAAGGGTTTGATGTTTGCTTTGCAGAGCTGTGTCCAGCACAGCCCATGGAAGCAGCTCAGGGTCCAGCTCTGCCTTTCAGGCTCTGCTCTGTGCCTCAACCCCAGGGTGGTTCCTGAGCAGCTCAGTTTGCTCTGTGGTATCACAAGGCAGTGTGTAGGGAGAAAGTGCTTTTGCAGCTTTTCTTGGGAAGATTGTGTGTTCAGACTCTCAGATCCTCTCTGCTTTTCAGCCTTCCAAACCATTGCAAGAGTTGCCTTTGTTGAATCTGGGGTGTTTTTCTCAGAAGCCAGTGGGAGCAGAGTGGAAGCTGCCTGGGTTAGTGGCGTGGGAATGTTCCCTCTCCTGGGCTCATGTGGTGAGTGATTTTAAGGACAGGTTGCTGTAGGTGTTACCACTGCCTCAGACAACTCCTGCTATTTTCTGGGAGCCTGTGAAAGTTACTGCAAAGGGATGCTCACACTTGTGCTTTCCATGCATCACCAACAAGTAGAGATGGATGTTAGTCAGTCATTCTGGGCAAAAATCCAGAAAAGTCACACTAAACAACATGCTTTTACTATGAATTTATACCCAGGAGCTGAGTAGCATTCAGTCCACTACTGTAAAGCTGTTGTTATCCTGGGATTTGCAGGGTGGTAACAGCTAAGTGATGCCTACAAAAATATAGGGCAGAGGAGAGAGACACAAAGAGCTGTGACAGTATGGATGCTGCCTTTAGTTGTAATTGCAATTTACGGTAGAAATAAGGTAGAATCTGTTGAAATTTGACCAAGACACAGAGATTTTATTTACAATGCTTAGGAATGAATCCAGGATCCACTGAACTCAGCTGTCTTCAATGTGCTTAGACTCTGAAACTTGAAAACTTGGTGAAAGCTCACCACAGCTGTGAGCAACACAAGGGGTGTAATTTCAGGCAGAGCAGGGCTTGTGTTATAGTGCATGGCCTCCTGGAGAGCCTTGAGAGCAGTGCTGCCTGAGTGCCCGTGGGAATACAGGCAACATCCTAAAAATGTCACTCTCATTGTGTTTTACCTGGGACAAGGCTGCCCTGCTGGGTGTAAGGAGAGGAGGCACACAAACCATGCAGGCCTTGGCTGCTGCAGCTTGGAGCTGCCCTTCCCCCTGTGCATGGGAAGGTGTGTGCAGGGTTTAAGCTGCATTAAAAAAGGATGTTAGCCTTATTTCCCCATAGCATAGCGTTGGTTTCAGCTGACATGGACTTGCATATGCTGACTCAAATCTGCCTGGCAGGTTTCTCTTTTCACACCCTGCTGGAAGCTGCTTGGCTATTATCTTCTTCCTAAAGGTCTCTGCGTGGGGAAATAAAGGGAAAAATGCAATAGGGGATGCTAAAAGTGAATCCAGGAGAGGGAGGAATGCTCAGAGCATCTATTCTAAAATCATTATGTTGGGCACTGACTGCATAGTCACGTACCAAGGTCCCTTACAACTTGAACAAGTTTTTTCCTGGTATTATGCTGACAGTAAACGAGTGCTGCAGCAGCTGTGGTATTGATTATTCCTTTGGCATTTTTCTGCAAAGCTTTAAACTCTGCACCCATCAGCCTTTCAGCTGGGGAAACCCAATGAAAGGTATGGCTGGTCCCACTGCTGTGGGAGGAGGAGGGAGGGAGGCCTGGCTTTTGTATAAGCAAAGATCCTTGTTGCACAGGGAAACATTAATGAACTCAGCCATTTGAGCCACATCTCTCACCTGCCACCTTTTAGGCCAAGTGTGAAGTAACTGTTGTCAAACCCACCCAGGGGATGGGGGCTATTTGCCCTGGATGCTCTCTCACAGCCAGAGCAGATGGGAGGGGAACTGGCCTGTGCTTCAATCCTGCAAGGAGGAAATGGTGCTGAAATGTTAAAATGATGCAACACGAAAATGAGGAGGTGCCCTGGAGCCCTTCCTTGAGGCTGCTCCTGTCAAATCCAAGGGAATGAACTGTATGATGTTAGTTATGCTAAAATGGCAAGGAGCAGATGCTCAAATGCTCTTACCTTCCACTGAGAAACCTTTATTCTTTCTGCACAAGTTCCCATCCCATGTGAGCCTTGCACAGAGGCTCCCAAGCTGTCAGAATGCATACCTGCCTTTCTGGAGAGAAAGGCATTGGGCAATGTAGCTTGTAACTAGGAAAATTACATTTACCTGTGAAATCTGAGGTCAGAGCACCAGATATATCAGAGGGAAAGTATTTTTCTCTGTGGTCCCCTGTGTACTGCTTAACTCCTCTCTCTCTCAACCTCAGTTTTGCAAGGGCATGACTCTGGAATGTTTTCTCCAGCAAGTCAGTGAGTCCTGGAGCCTCTGGCTCTCCCTGAGCACTGAAGATGTGTCTCTCTTGCTGAGTGCATAAGCAGAATGTTATGCTCTGTGTCTCTCTTGCCACTGTGGGAAGGTGATGGCATGCAGGAATTCCCATGCTCTGCAGTCAGGGACAGCAGATGGAGAAAACAAAGCTGACTCTAGGCAAGATGGACTGTTTTGGTGGATGGGGATCTACATAGAATAACTTGCCAGTTCTTTCCATGGAGGCTGAATAATTAGTGATAGAATGTTGAGAGACAAAAGAAATTGACTGTAACTTTGGACTGAGCTACTGAATTAACAAGGGTGTATTTGATTCTGTCCCTGACGTTAAATAATTGTAGTTGCAGAGAGGTGAGCGCACAAAGTCTGATTAATTCCTGGTGGCATGTTTTATTTCAAATGCAAAACATTTTGAGATTAAAATAAGTATTATTGGTTATACAATGCACTAAGCTAATGATTTCCCCTTTTATTTTTTAAACCTACTTTATCCCATAATACTGCAACTTTAATGGATAAATGCTCAGCTCTACTTTGGGTGGTTTCAGATTTCCTGCGTATTGTTACAAAATCTAACATCAACCTTTTTTTTTTTTTTTTCCTCCTCTTTTCCCTTTCTCTCCCTCTCACTCCCTCCCTCTCCCCTCTTTAGGTGATCCTCATTCTGACAAAGCTCTACGACTTCAACCTGGGGAGTGTCACAGAGAGTTCACTGTGGAGGTATGTGGATTGAGGGAATCACAGCAAGCATGGAGGGTTGTACTGTGTCTCTTGTAAAACTGAGGGCTGACCTGGGCTGTGGGCATGGGGGAGCATCTGAGTGCATCAGAGGAGGAGCTGGGAAGGAATCTGAGATTAATGGAATTGCTCTTTGGAAAAGAGATACATGATTAGGGTACATTCCTTTAATGAAGTGAGGTCTGCAAACAAGAGGGTTTCATCATATAATGGCGCTCTCCTGGCACAGAGAGGAGCTTGATTTCCTTCTCACACTTGAGTGTCCCTAGACAAGTCCCTTCCTCTCTCTCCTGTGTGGCTGGAATGAGAGCAGGCTCTATAGATGGGTGCACACTTGCTAGAACTGTGTCTGAGAAGGAATAAAACACTGTGTGTGATATAATCTTAGCTGATCTTAGCCTTGTTCCTCACCTCTGTGAGCTTGGTAGTGCCTGTGTGTTGGGCTGTAAGGAGAGAAGCTGCTGAAGGGCTGGAGATGCCACAGTGAGGTGCTGATGTCTTCTCCACTGTGGATATCCTTGGATGATGCCACACAGCTCCCATGTTCCTAGTCTGACATGGGAGGTGGACTGTTCTGTCCTAGGGAAACATGGGGACAGAGTGTGTGCTTGGAAGTGTGTGTTAAAAAAAAATGCACTGCATTTAAAATAAAGAAATAACTTAAAATCCGCTCAGCCCCCCAATTCACCCCTATATACAGGTCAGTTACCTGATGTTGGAAATCACCAAATTGTGAACAATGGAGTTGTATGCCTTTTACAGAATTGCTATCAGATGCTTTTCACCCTAGGTACATTTAAAAAAAGAAAAAGAAAAAAAAAAAAATGCAGCCAGGGGCTGGTGAGACCAAGTGCCTTGTTTCAGATTTACCTGGTTATTACCTGGTTTACCTTTGAGCTATTTTGAAACCTGCTCAAAGTGTAGTTGGTGGAACAGTCAGTGCATTGCAGCCATTGCTTGGGTGTCATCACCTTCCTGGTACTTCTTTCTTCACAGGTGATTTAAAAGCCCCTGTTTGGAGCAGGCTTTGGCCATTTGCTGCAGGTTTATTCCTGTAAATGTATTTAAGGGTTAATTATTCAGTAGAGCTCTTGAAACTTCTCAATTTGAACAGTACTTAAGAAGCCTAATTGCACTGCACCATGGTAATCTGCAAAAGTATAAATAACCATGCAGCTAATAAGAGAGAACAGTCATTTCCACTTACCCTGGTACTTTTCAAGGTATTAATGCCTTAAAAAAACTTTTGCCTCTTTACGTAGCAAGTACAAATGGCACTGTGATTGTACTTTAAATGTAATTGCCAAACAATCTGCTCTGCATAAATAATGTAACAAACAGGCAAACCTTGTCTTAATCCTGAGCTTGCAGCATCACCTGAGCTCTGCAGAAAGGTAATAGCAGTACCCCTTTTTGAAGTTTCCCAAAGTGAAGGAAATGTAATTACTCATCAATACTATTGAAAGCATGCAGCACTTGGTCAGCTGGGACGAGACACTGCTTTGTGGGAACATTTCAGCCTCTTCTGGATCACTTCTGCCCCTGGGCTCCAGTGAAATAGGGGCCACTGGGGGGCCTGGAGATTCAGAGAGGTTGGGAAGTTAGAACTTCCCAGGTTCTTCTCCCAGATCTGTGAGGAAAGCTCAGGGTAAGAGCTAGCAGGTAGATCTCCTGGGCTCTAAACCTTATTTTCCACTTGGAAAATTCAGGAATAAGCTGTGTTCTATTTGACAGGAGAGTGTGGAATCTTGGAGAGCATCTGTGAGTTTCTCTGCAAAGGACATTTGCAAGTAGATAGTAAATGTAAGAAATGCAAATAGATACTAAGTGTAAGAAATAAGCCAGAGAAATACTCCTTTTCTTGGGATTTCCTGTTCTATTTGCACATTCAGGCCCCTAAATCTTTGCATTGTTTAAATTGGTGTTTCTTAATATTTTCTTTTCGTTTTTGGGACCCTGAAAATTTTAAGAGGAGGATTTGTCTTTGCACTATGAATGCAAACCTCCTGGCAATAGGTTTGCTTTCCTTAGTTACTTTTTGTAGACTCTTTGAGCCCCTAGATGGGTCACAAACTGAATGCAACTTCAACTAAGTATCAAAAGATGATCTGTACATTTCCAAGGGTTTTTTTTTCCCTGTGTTCTGGAAATATGACTAATCCTTTCTGCTAGCCAGGAGTCCTGCCCATCTTGAGCAGTGGTGCTGCCTGATATCTGTCCTGAGCACTTGGCAAATCCAGCTGCCTTCACAAGAGAGGAGTGTGGCTTTTGTGGCAGAGAGCAATGAATTACATGGCCGAGGATGCTGAGATTGAGCAGAGTGCTATGCAATCTCCAAATACCATCTTGCCTCCACCTGCTCCATGCATCAAAATCTCCTCAAATCCCCCCGGGTTTACAGCATGAGAGGCTTCTTTTAATGGAAAACTGAATTGCCATATAAAAAGAATTTCTAATCCCTGCATCTAAATACAAAAACAAGTAAATCAATGAGAAAATGTCCTGAATGTAATTAAAAAAAAGGGAGTGAGAGCAACAGAAGACGAGAGGAGAATTAGAAGTTACATTGAAAACTGCTCCTATATCAGACTGCTATGAGCTTAGACAGGGGAAGTGCTAGTCAGCATTTGAATGCAGGAACACAGACACTGCTCTAATATCCAAATTCATGCTTCTGGGGCTCAAACAATCACAGAAAAGGTCTCTATTGCTACTGAAGCAGCCAGCCTTGAAGCAGCTAGCTTCAAGGAACAACACACACCCACACACCCCCTCTTCCTTGTGAATGCCACATCTCTTCTTCGTCACAGGAGATACCTGTCAGTTGTGGTTTAGATTTTTGTTTTTCCCACTGAGTTGAGTGGAGGTGATAATTTTCCTCCTATGAAAGGAAGCTATTTCATTGCTACTTTACTTGTGATGGTGTGAGTTGTTCATGAATTTCTAGAGAGAGTTCCTTTTCATAGGTCAACAAATATAACTGTAAAAATTATTTAAGCTTTTAGACAGGCAAACCCTTCATCAGTTCTCATTGCCTAGTGAATTATCTAACTGTGTAGTTAAAAATCCAGTCTGCTTTAAATAAAAAAATTAATTAAGGGGTGGCCATATGCTTTCTGTAGAATTTGTTTTCACCCCACTAACATATCTTCTCCATCAGCAAAAGGAAAACAATTTTCCCTTAAAATCTGTAAACTGATGTGGTTTTGATTTGAAGTGCTGTTGGAGCACCTCTAATTCCCAGACTCTCTGTAGGGCAGAATTCCTCCAATAAACTTCATTGTCCATCAGGAGAGATCTGTATGAAATATGAACCCTCTCTCTAAAGAGTAGGTGCCAGGCTCTTCACAGGAATTTTTTAAGTTGTACAGTATTGAGATAAGGTTGTGGGAACATGACATTCTGGATAAGTATTTAAAGTTGATATTGTGCTATTTAAAATATTTTCAACTGCTTCGACCAGTGCGTATTGAGCAGTTTCTTTGTGGAAAGATAACTGGAATAAAAGGTTTTCCATTGTTGCCTTTTTAGTACTCAGGAATGTATTCATTTATTTTATTTATTTGGATTGCAGTAGCTGAAAAGACAGCTTCCCTCTCCAGGGAGCTCTCAATCTTGGGTGAAGACAGAGACAACAGGGTGATCTAGAAGACAGGAGAGGCACAAGTGAGCAGGGTGCTATTTATGATCAGTGCCACACCATGGCTGCAACACATCAGCTAATTGGGCAGTGGGGAGCAGTTTAGATTTTCTTCCAAAGTGCAAGCACTTGCATGTATCAGCTCTGAGTCCCTGCTACCATTTTACCCACCTCAGATGGCTCCCCTGGAATTCTCCTCCTCTGGCTGTTGTGCTGGCTAAATTACCTGATTGTTCATAATGCTGGCCCATGCATGAACCCAAAATTGTGGCTAACTCTTTCTGTTTAAGAGGCTAAAATGCTGATTAAGAAATTTTATATCCATATTCCCTCTTGTTTTCTTGTTTATTAACCAAGTAATTATGTCTCCATGGCAGCAGTCAAAAATCCCCAAGCATTTTTTTTTCACTCCTGTGGCTGCTGTGCCTAAGGAGGTTAGTCTGTTTGTCTTAGTCTCTTTGTTGAGTTAGAAAAAAACCCTTTCAGCTTTTTGATAGAGGCAGCTGCAAAATGCAGCAGCTGCAACCCTAGTTTGGAGCAGAGAGGAGTAAAACCCCTCAGCTTGGTTGCAGGCTGCCTTCTGTCATGCATTGCTGTTTCATTCAGCTCTGTTTGAATTACCAGAGGGCTTTATGTGGTTTCCTCTCATGGAATTGGCTCTTCAGCCTCCCACAGCCCCCAGAGCCCCTCAGTGTGTGTCAGTGTACCTCTAGCACTGCAGAGATTTCCCAGCTCACGCTGCTTTCTGTGCCCTGGGTCTGTGTGTGGCACACAGGGCTGGCTCCAGGTAGGGCTGCTCTGGGTGGGAAAGGGTGAATGAGGTGTGCAAGCACCCTTTGGGAACTGAGGATTGGTCTGGTTGCTCCAAATGCAGCAACCTCTAAGACTGGTGAGGAAAAGAGTCAGGGATCAGGAGATTCAAAAAGCCTGACTCAAATTTCCATATCATCCTCTGTGAAACAAGCTAAACCTGAAATAGTCATGGCACAGCCAAAGCTTTCTTGAGAGTGTTTCTATCCCAGTGTCAACACATTATTTAGACTGCATTGTGAATGGCAAATTCTGGTTTGTGCCACAACCTCGTGTTCAGTACTGGTTTGGCTTCACTGGGGCATTGTAGTTTTCCTGGAGTTTGCTGTATTGAAATGCAGTCTCCATGACCAGCAGCTGACATCTCCTCTCAGTATTGTCAAATTTGATTACATTTATAATTTTCCACTTTTATGCTGATGACAGCCATCTTCGATATGTGCTATTTTCTGGATGATTTTATTCGGGCATAAAATTAATGGAGCTGATTTTCAAAGTAGTAATGTTTCCCATTATTGCATCTTCTTTGGCACTTTTTAATAATGCTGCAAGGTGCAGAAATCCTGTGCTGATGAGAAGGGTTTCTTGTATCTGCAGTCAGCCATCAGGGCATGGAGGGAAGGAGCCAGCTATGTGTGCAAGCACCCTGATCTCTCTTGGGTTTGGAAACCAAAAGTTTGGCATCTCTACTGTTGCTTTTGGCTAGAATGTATAAACAGCTTTATGATGGTAAGTTTTTTGAGGCTGTTGGAGCCAGCTATGAAAATCTTTGTGGTTGAGAGCTGTTAGGTACAGACTGTGTTTGCTGAAGAGCCAAGGGAATGGGGAACCACAGCAGATGACCACGGTGTGAGATGAGAGCTGTTCCTCAAAGCTCTCAGCACCCTCAGCTGTAACCAGTGCACACCTTCAGCAACATCCCAGAATTTGCAGTTCTTAACCTCCAGTACTCTCAGTTAATAGCTGTTTCCCCACAGTAGGTGGTCCAGTTTCCCCTGGTCCAGTTCAGCCTGGCTGGCAGTCACAGATGCCATAGAGGTCATCTTGGCATGGGAGCCACCCTGGAGCCACCCTGGAGCCCTTTGGGACATGCACAGTGGCTGCATGTTGGCCACTCCTGAGCCAGCTGCTGCCAAATGAAGATGGTGACCCTTTGTCTAATAGTGTGATCTAAACAAATATTTTGTTGTGGATATCAGGAAATATACTGAAGGGATTGTTCAGATTTACTTGGGCTGTGTGTAGCTGAATGGGACAATTCTTGGTAATTAAAAAAAAAAAAAATTAAAAAAGTATTTGAGGAGTTGAACAGAATGAACCATAGGTTTAGTCCTCCTCAAACGTGCCAGAGTCCCAGGTGGTGTCCAGAGCACACATTCTTTGCAGTTCAAACTAGGAGGAGGTGCTTTCATTACAACAAAGGGATAGTGTGAGTTAAAACTCTTTTAAATGTCTATTTTGGGAACCAATAATTAAAATTAATAGGCTTATCTTAAATTCAGGGCTATGCTTTAGGATTAGGCAAAATCAGTAATGGTAATAAAGATAAGAATTCATTTTTTAATACTTTATTCTTTAAGTATAAGACTAAATTCTGTAGAGTAGTTTCATTTGTCTCCTTCCTGCTGTTTCCCTAGCCTAGCCCTGTTATATCCCACAGGATTTTCCAAAAAGGCAATAGTAATGTTCACATCTTTGCTTTCTGGTGGTTCCTTGCTTTAATCACATTAATGTTGCCTCAGAGATGATGGAGACCAAGGGGGACACTGCAAAATCATGTGAAAAATATTACCCCAGCAAATGAGTCTAAAAGCCTTTGTACATGTCTTGGAGTGCTGCGTGGATTGAAGTCCCACCTTTGCTTATTGAGATGTTTTAGTCCCCGTGTTTCATGAAGATTATTTGTCTTTTGTGAGCCAGCCTGCTGACTGGTCCATTTGTTGTGTCTCTTAATTGCTTCATCAGTGACCTTTCTGTGGGGGTGGGGATGTCATCAGACAGGGGGCCTTTTGGATTTATTAATTTTTTGTTTGCCAAGAAAGCTCTGAGACTAATTGCCAAGACTTCCCAGAAGATATTAGTTTACAAATTTTAATGACACTTATGATTTATTAATGTGCTTCCCCCTGCATCTTCTCATCCCTATTCCTTGGTGAAATTCCTACTGAATTGGAGAGAATTAATAAAAACAGAACTCCAGATTGTAATGGTGTTTTAGATAGTCTGTTATTTTAAAAATAAATGCCCATGCTTATTTATATCTGTGAATCTCTGAAAACAGAGGTAAATCTTGGCTTTGGCTGAGTTCTGCCCCAGAACCTCATTTTGGTGGTGTTTGATGGGAACAGAGGTGTTCACATTTTCATGTGCAGGTGACTCCTGTCCAAGCTGTGCTGCACATCCCCACTCTGTGCCCCATTCACAGAGCTTCTGCAGGCTGAGAGTGGGGCTGCTTTGCTGAAGTTCTTGGTGTTCAAAGGTGTGGCTGAAAGAGGACTGGGCTGGTCACTGACAGTGGATGCTGCAGATGTGTTTGGGTGGGGAATGTGCTCATGGAATATACCTAGAGAGGTTATGGGTTTGTACTTATGCGTTGATCTCATAGGTAAAAGCAGGTTACTGGGATGATCCTTTTAACAAGTACACCTGGAAACTTTTGGATACATCTTGGTTTCTTTCTGTCTGGTGGATACAGGGATGCAAAAAGAACAGGCAATTTATCAAATTCCTAACTTTTTGAGGAAATGTTTTCAGGATGAAAGTGTAATTCCAAACAAAATGTAGAGAAAAAAACACATGCTGTGATTTGTTTTAATTTTCCACCATCCAGGTAAGAGCCCCAGCCATCCCTCTTGAATTATTTATATTCTACAAAAGAGCTGCAATAGGAGAGACTGAGAATCTCTCTAGGGAGAGACTCACTCTAATCTTATGTGTGGAAGATCCAAGTTCAAGCCCTTGCTCTGAATAAGTATAAAGGGAAGTGCTTTTTTATTCCTCAAGTAATTACATTGTGTAACTCATTGCTACAGGATGTTGTGAGGCAGAAATAATGAAAGTGTAAATGGATTTCAAAAGGGGACTCAGTGAATTAACAGGATATTTCTGCTGGTGGCTGAATAATGTGATAGTGTGGCAGTAGCCAATGGCTTGCATTAATGATTTTATAACATTGAGGGAATGGACAAATCTACAGCTTTTGGGACAGAGTTTCAGAAATATCTTTTTTTTTTTGTTATGTATTTTTCAGCAATGAGCTACTCATGCTTTAAGCATGCCAAAGGAATAGTTGGGATTATGCTGGAAACATGATGTTTCACAGTATTTGAGTGGGTTTGAGATTTGGATATCTCTGAGTCCAGAGAACTGGATGACAGACCCTGTGAAGAAATCATGCTGTCTTTTGTCTCTTTCATATACTTTCCCTAGAATATTCTGTGGCAGATTAACAGGCAACACAAATATTTGTAATTTGGTGTGTCTACTATGGCTGTCTTATTCAAGCAAGGGATTTGAGGCTTCTGCATCACAGGTGGGCTCACCATCAGTTGGTGTCTCTTGGATGCTACCACATTTTGTAAGTAAAGGTGTTTCATTGGCCTGGAAGTGCTCTTTGAAATTGTAGTTTGGAAAAAAAAACCAAACAAAAAAACAACCCCAAAAACCACAACCCCAAGCCAAAAGAAACCAACCAAAAATACCTTTGGCATAATTTAATATTTAAGCTAGTGCTTTTAGGCACTCAGCTGGGTCAACAGAAAATTAGCTCTGCTCAGATTTCTAGTCATTCAATTCCAGAAAACAAGACAATAAAATGGGAAATTTAGGGATTTTAATGCCAGAAGATATTTCTTGCATAGATTTATAAGCATTGGGATCTCAGTGTGAACTAATAAAATTTGTTGTGGAAAAAAATGAAGTGTTCTAGGAAGCAGGAAGAATATGTTTGTCCCTGTGTTATCAGCTAACATATTTTATATCTATTATAGTTTTTCTTATTGGTGAACTTCTTTGATTATGGCTCCTGAAGAAAGGAGACATCCTATCTCATCAGCAATGAATTTTGAGCTCTGGTCATGTTCCCAGGCATTTAGTTCTGGGGCTTTGGTGGAGCAGGTCAGAGGAAGCTTTGCTGAGAGCAAATGTGCTTTTGAAGCCTCACTGTCCCTATGAAGTCATCTTGTCAGGGCTGGCAGGTAAAGTGTGTTTGTAGTGCTTTGCCTACTTGTTTAGAAGCAGCAAGGCAGCCCTGGGGAGGGAGTCTGCAGCCAAGAACCTGCTGTTGCAGATCCTGTGGGTGTTGTGACTGTTGCTGCCTCAGCAGAGCCGCACCTGTTAACAGGAATTGGCTACTCCATCTCTGCTTTTATCATTCGGAGCAGCAATTCCACTGCTCTCGTTAAGGAGCTGCTCCTTTTGTTGAGTTATCTAATCTTACATTCTAATGAGATTTGGATGTCGACTGCAAAACTTTTTGCAGGAAGCCACACTTAAAGATGAATTTGTTTTGACCTTACTAATGTCTTTTTCTGATCACTCTTCGCTGTGCAGAGGAGTTTCGTTGGCACAGATTAGTAGCGAATGCATTCAATGGGAATCTGTGCCAGTAGTAATGAAAACCACACATTAAATTCGCTTATAAATATGCAAATAGATAAGTGAAAAATAAAACTTTCTTAATAAATTGCATAAGAGCTTCCATACTAAGTCTTGTCTATTATGACTGGGACAGGAGGTGCCCAGAAAAGAGTATGTTAAAAATCTTACAATGTTATGTGATGTGGACAGGGTCTGACTAAAGTGAGATGGAAAAACATCTCTCATATGATGAAGGCTGAGAGAGCTCTTTAGTCTGGAGAAGGTGGGTTGTATCAATGTGTGCAAATTCCCCAAAGCAGGAGGAAAAGAAGATGGAGCCACACTCTTTTAGGTGTCTGCCCAGTGACAGGACAAGAGATGATGCATGTGCACAAACTGAAACTCAGAATGTTCCCTCTGAATGTGATGGAAAACATTTTTTACTGTGTAAGTGACTGAACAGTGGCTGAGGTTGTCCAAGGAGGTTGTGGTGTGTCCATCCTTGGACATATTCAAAAGCAAACTGGACTGATCCTGGACAAATGTCTTCTAGGTGACCCTGCTTGAGCAGGAGGTTGGATCAAATCAGCTCCAAAGATTCTTCCAACTTCAGCAATTCTTTGCTTCCAAGAAGAATAAAAAAGCATTGACCTAAGGTTTTCAGAGCCAGTAGAAGAATTTGGTTCTTAGGACAATATGTAGTTAATCTGTGCATCTCTTTGCTGGAGCTTGTTTTTACCCGTGTTTTAGATTGGTTCCTAGAATCAGACACAAAATCTGTCAAGGATTGTAGTACATGCAAAGACTTCATCTGTGGCTCGGTTTCCTGGCCTCTGGTCAGTCAGACAGAGATAGATGCTGCCACATGCTCTCCAGGCAGTCAGGTCTGCATGAGGAGCCACCAGGTTCTTGCACAGAGCAGTTTCTCTGTTGGTGCCATCTCATGCATGCTGCAGGGCAGTGCTCCTGTCCACACTGAAGGAAGGCTTTGCATTGCCTTACAAGATTTCTTTCTCTTTCACCAAGATGTTCTTTTCCTTTCTCTCCTGCCTTCCTTGGCTTTTCTGTTCTTTCCAATTAGGCTTCAGATCAAGCCATAAATCTGGGATGCTTTGTACAGCAGCTTGTAGAATTTAGTACTTTAGTACTTTAATACTTTAACATGGGTTGTTTCTGTTTATATTGGTGTTTTATTATGTTGTAGTGGGGTTTTTTGTGTTTGTGGTTTTTTTTTTTTTTTCCCTCAAATGCACTGGCATTTTATAATGGCTATAAAGAATCCAAAGGATGGAGAAAAGCTGTTAAAAATGTGCAAGAAATCCTTCCATCTTTCTTTTAGTCTGGTCTGTCCCTCTCATTATGTCCATGGTAGATTCATTAGGCTTCCAATGAAGTTAAAAGTGCCCATATGAAGTGGTCACTACTCCAAATAATATTTACAAAGGGCTACATTTCCCCAGCCTGGAAGGCAGCCTTTGATTTACTTACTTACCACATGTGCTTCATTTGTAAAATCCGTCAGCCAGTTCTTTTACAGTGTATGTTTGACCTAGTGAAAGTAAAAGCTCTTGTAAACTACCAGATTGTGGGAAGCTAGTGCATTTTTACATATAGGATTTCTGTCTCTGAATAAAAATTGTAGAAGTTTAGTGAGGCCTTTCTATAACCAGATTGCTAGGCCTTGTTTCTGGGTCTTTGAAGGTTAGTTACTTTAGAAAATTGACTCCATAAATATTAGTAGTCAGTTATATCCAGTTTTCCTTGAAGCTTGCTGTCCAGATTCTTGAATCTAGCAGCAGGCATTCAGCATCCTGCAGGTCTAGTCAGGCATGCAAAAATCTGGTGGTGTATTGGAAAAGTTGAGGGATATTATTCCCATGATAAATCCAAGAACATCCTTTGGCACCTGTAACAGGACTGTTACATGTTATTTTCTGGATCTTGTAGTCTAGCTCAGGGTATCTGAGGAAGATGATAGTAGGAGACAGGTAATAGGAAGATGGCTGGGCTGTTAATGCAGCTGTTACTGCCAAGCCTTTATCCCTAAATAGGTAGTTTTATCCAGGGTTGAGAGATGTGCTATGAACTGACCTGGATGAGTTCTGGTGCATTTAAAATGCAGCAATCTCCAGCTACCTGTAACTACTGCCAGGAGTACAGGGCAGTCTTTTGTGCAAAAAGTTCTGGAAGTTCCAGAGGTGCCTGGGGAGAGGTACACAGAGAGAAAGAGCAACCCAACACTGGGACCTGGGTTCTGGCCTTGTGGGAGTCTGAGCTCACAGGGAGTAATCAGCCCCATGGAAAGAGAAATGCACACTGGTCCTCTTACATCTCTTTCTCTGAAATGTTAGCAATTGTAGGAGTCATCTGTTTTAAGAAGGAAGCCTGGTTGCTGATTATTGGTCCTGGAGGGGGATGAGTAAACAGAGATTCAGAGCAGAAGTCAGGAACTGCTTGGAAAAGAGTAGTTCACACACAGGTAATATGTCCCAAGTGTTGGGACAGGAAGGAAACAGGAGGATCACACATCAGCACAAAGGGGTGGATGAGTTCCCTTGAGAACTAATACATAAAGTATGATCCCTCTGTGGGTCCTGTGTAATTACTTCAGAATCACAGAAAAGCTTGACCTTGAGGTGCCCCAGACACAAGCCTTTGTAAAGCCATTCTGAGGGAGACCTGTCCTTTCTTTGGATTACTTGCAGCTGTAAGTGTGGCTGAGGAAAAGCAAGGCAGTAAGATCATCTGTTCAAATGTAAGGTTTCAGATATAATGTTTTATTGCCATGGAGTAGTTAAGCTGCAGAGCAAGCAGTAGACCATGGTACATCATTCAGTGTGCCTTTAGCAAAGTAGAGAGTAAATGTCCCCTGGAAGATTAAAATCCCATTGGTTCTATTATGTGTAACCAATAAAGATAAAAGGGATGTCTGTGAGGAATACAGAGTTACCACAGCACATTTAGCTTTGTACCCCCCACGTGTGCATTTTCTATTTTTAACAAGGCATGGGGAACAAAGGAAAAAGAGCTTTGGGGTTTCTCTTATGGAAGAGTATATGGTAGGGGACTCTAGTGGACCATTTCCCTGACATGGGAACTGTGCTTTTCCTCAGTATGCAATAGCAAACTTGTTCTTCTCATGTCTATCTGGTTCCAGAGCATCACTGGACGTGGCAATTTGCCAGGTCCCTCTGGCAAATCTGGAGTTGGTTTGGTACTTGCACTGCTAGGAAGGTTTTGAGGCATGCTTGGCAGGAGTGTTGTTGAGGAGCTCAGATCTTGTGGAAAAATGGGTTCTTGAATTCCTTAGCATAGATATTCCAGTTTTCTATTGTTAAAGTCCCTGGATACTTGCAGAAAGCAAAGGCAGAATCCTTTGTTCTTAGGACTCCTTTCTTGTGTTTTATCTCAGCTTCATTGGTCACTGTGCTCCTTCTCATCCCATGTGACAAAAACCATTACAAATGCTGCAGTAGGCTGTGTTGCAAACTGTTATCTTCAAAAATGACATTCATAAAGGTTAATAATTGGAATGAGCTCTGGCAGTTACTAATTAGCACCATTACACAATCAGCTCACATTCTGGCAGCATTAGGCATACTTAATCAGTCAATTATCATTGATCTTGGAAAGTGGTGCTCTAAAGTTAGCATAAGGTGCCTTTGTAAGTGGAGAGAAGGAATTTGACACTGCCACAGTGGTCAGGCTGCTGGGAGCATGTGGTTTGAGGTACCAGTGTGGGGTACCTGATTGTGATGGATAGATTGGAATTAAAAATCAGATAGTACAGACTCACCTTCAAACAAGCATAAATAGGTCCTATCACTGTCTCTCTTTGCCATTTTAAATGGTAGAAGGTGTTCAGGGAGAGAGCTGGCTTTGGGGAAAAATGGATTTAATGACTTCAATGAATTTCAGTTAATGTGGAATGACTTAAAAGCTTTTCAAAGAACAGCTGGAGCATAAGGTACCATTTTCCTTGGTTTTATTTTTCTTCACATGAATTATGGTTCTCAAGGTAAGGAAGTTGTAAACAACATGGGGAGGCACCAAAGCATTCTAAATTCTAAAGGATTTCCCTTTAGAAGTATTTCATAAAGTGACCTTAATCTTCTGAATCTGGATGTTATGATTGCTCTGTGCTCTCTCAGACACTCAGAGGTGCAGAGCCTTTGCTGCCTGTGCTGGCTCAGAGTGCAGAGGGAGCTGGGCCAAGGTTTTCTAGCCAATGTTTGGCTATTCCCTACCTGTGTGTCTCATGCATGTCTTGTGAAACCATCTGTTATTGTGCCTGGTCAGGAAGGTGTGCAGATATGTGTGGGCCACGCAAGCAAGGATGGTGGCTGCAGTCCAGTGTGTGAAGGAGATTTTCCAGATCTCTGTGTGGAAAATGAATGTGTGGAGTGATCAGGGCTGACGTGCTGGTTTCTGCTCTTGCTTCCCTTTTATAATTTTGTGTTTTGACTGTTTAAGATATGGTTTGCAAAGTGTGTGAATTCACAAGGGATAGAATGGGCAAGTTGTCAACAACATGTTGGAATGTAAGAGGAGTCCAGGATACCGTGAAAGTAGAGCAACTTGTGTAGGTGAAAGGGCCAGGAAAAACATGAGTTGTACTTGACTCCCCTTTGGAGTTTGTCCCAGGGCCTCTGCCTGTTCAGCAGAAAGGAAAATGCATTTTTGTTATTATTTTGGAATGCGTTTGTAATCTATCTCTCTCTCCTGCTGCTTATTCTCTGAGAGCTTTCATTGTGGGCAAATGATCCAGAAAAAAATCTGGTTAGCATCTTACAGGCTGGATGTTTCCTCAAAACCATTTTGTGCAGCAGAAATCTGAGAATACACTTCAGGGCTGACTGAACACAGAACAATATTGATTATTTTTCTCTACATCTGAATGTTTGCCTTTGCTCTTGGCAAAAATCTACAAGGGGTCTTGGGAATAGGGACAAGGACAAAACCTATCAGAAGTTCAGCTCTGGTTCCAGCTTTTGGGAAAAGTTAGCCCAATGTGAAGGGAATTGTTTAAAAAGAACCTGATCATGCATCCGATTCCAGAAGTAGTAGAAAGTGAGTGCAAGAACAATCCAGAGCACCAGAGTTTCCTTGTCTGCCACCTGCGATGCAGATTCTTCTCAGAAGTGTAAAGGAAACTTGGTTGAAGAAATATTAAAAATCTGAGCATGGCTATGGATTGTACAATGATTATTTAATCTGAAGAGCTGAAATATGTACAGGAAACCTAGATGTAGGTCAGTAATGTAGTATCCAAATTTGGAGGAGGTTTGACTAGATGACCTTTAAAGGTCACTTCCAACCCAAACTGTTCTATGATTCTAAGGAAGTCAGAATGTTTCCAGGCATTTTTCCAGAGACTTTGGGTCAAGTTTTGTAAAAGTAATGAAGAGAAACATGTCTTCAGGTGTCAGGTACTTAGCCTGAGACATTTCCCTGAGCCAGCCCTGTGCCAGCCCCGTGGGGGTTGTGTACCTCAGGAGAAGCTGCAAGAGCTGCTGCCTGGGCTGGGTGTCCTGGCACAGCTCTGGCTCCTGGGTGCAGATGCTGTGCTGCACAGCTCAGCCAGGATTTCCCCTCAAAACCTCCAATAATCCATAGCCTGTGCAGGTACTTCTGGAGGTGACAGATGTGTTTAAGAAATGTGCAAGGCTCAGAGCTCAGAACTGGTAAACAGCTCTGGCGTTCTGCCGTATGACAAATGACATCACCTATGAAGTGTGCCTTGGTATGGCAACAAATGCTATGGCAACATCTGTAAGTGGAGCTAATTTTAGAAAAGAGGTGCCAGGCTACAGTAGCTGAGTTAAGGAAAAACAGTTGGACACTTTGTTCTTACAGCAGTCCCCTAAGTATGCAAATATATACAGCATAATCATCCCCTCCCTTGCCTGGCCTCCCAATACCTATTCTCCAGTTACTGAGCATTTGCAGCAGTGCAGAGGCAGGTTTGAGGAAAAACACCCTTAAAGCAGAGATAGATTCTTGAGAAGCTGGGAAGTGTCCATTTTAAAATACTTAAGGTACATTTCTGCTTCTGGTTAGTTGTGCCTTTGGGAGGGGGAACAAACATTGGTGGATTTTTCTTAACCCTGTGTCTGTAGTCCAGTGATAGAAGAGCCTCTCACCCATATCCCTTGGGAAAAGCAGCACAACAGGCTTCATATTAGAAGCTGACTCTGAAAGGAGCTGAGAGGTTGAATAGTTTTTCCTTGAGTGCATTCAGCACACTTTTCACCTATCAGCATTTTGTGACCTACCCTATCTTGTCTTGAAATGTCCCCATTAAAATATTATATAAATAGGGTAGTGAAATCAGCATAGAAATTGGACAATATGCAATAAAAACTTGACACTGAGGCCACGATCTCTGCAGTGCATCTGATTTCAATCCCATCAACAAGCAAAACATTGCAGTGCAGATGTGCAGTTTGATAGGATGCTTGGGTCTGATGGCTGGGGAACATGAGAAATTCTCATCTCGCCTCTTTGATGCCCTCTCCCACTGATTACACAGTGGAGATCATAGAGTGCAAAAATCAGCTGGCTGATGTTGGAGCAATGCTGGAAATGTGTGAGTGCTGTCAAAGTAGCTGTGTTCAAGCCAACAGGGCTGGCTGAAAGGCCGGTGGAAGAGCTGAAGGATGTGTTTGAAATGTGAGGAGTTTTTGAGCAGATCAGAATCTCACTTCTTTTTCTTACACAGGCATGAAGCTGTGGCAAATGCTGTTGTGTTTGTGAAGTGAGGCAGTGGATGGTTTTTAGATACAATACAAGGTAAACTGGTGAATATAGGCAGGGTCTCCTTGACAGGATTTTTTTTTAGCTCATGGTGGTCAGATAGGAGAGATCATAATGTAAAGAGGGTTTTAGGACCTTGTTCACTGGAACAGACTGTTGCTTTGCTTTCCTAGAGTCACCCTCCTTCACGGAGCAAAAAGTGATTAGTTACTTATACATGGTGGGATTTTATCATGGGAAGATACGTTTTAGAGAAGGAATCTTGACACTAGAGTCTTCCTCGGAGCAGATACCTTCTGGAAATAGTGGGTTACACTCTTGGTGTGATCCTAAATAAAATGAAAAAATTGTCTAGATGCAACAATGGGGATAAGCTGTGAAATATTAACAGTGTCGCTGGTGACTCATGGATGTGGAACTATTAAAGAAATGCCTAGGTTATAGAGGCAGAGGGAGCATTGTACTCAGACACTGTGCAAGATCATGCAGGAGAAGAAAATCAGTCACAGACATTAAGCAGAGATTAATTTCTTATCTAACATCTGCTTGATCAAGAGCAAAACTCTTGGGACAACATCCTATCTTGATTGTAAATTAGCAGTAATGAAGAATTTACCTTATCCATTAGTACAGGCTGCTGGAACAGTTGCCCGCCCTGTTCTTAAAAAAAAACAAACACCCAAAACAGAGCAAAATACCATCTTACCCATGCTTGTCTAGCCTGAGTTTATCAGGTTTTAGCTCTTTGTGCTTTTGTGGACTGAATGGAAAGGCCCTCTACTTCCCCAAGCAGGTACTCACATCCTGTTTAAGGACCAGTTGTTTTTCATAGTGCTGCAGGTTTTTCTGCTCTAGCAATTCCTGTTTGGGTGATGCTTCTCTTGACAAAAGGCAACAAATCCAATGTCCTCAGGTTTCTCATGTTCCAGTTTATGATGTGGGAACAGAATTCTTGGAAAGGTGCTCTTTGTAGAAGTGCAGCTCTGCACGTCCTCAGATTCCTAGATTTAAAGCCCAGAGATAAAGTAATGATAATAATCTAATTGTAGAGTGCAGTCCAGAGAATCTTACTCAATAATTTCAACATTGAGTCCTCAGTGTCGTTTGAAGTATTGCTTCTTGGCTGGAAACATACTCAGTCTTTACTAATACTTATAGTCTTTCAATTATGTGATCTGATTTGCGTTGCTGCTAGAACTGCATTTCATTTTTGATGCTGCAGCAAATGGACTCTGGGCTGAGTTGGCCAAATTCAGTGATGCTGAAAGACAGGCTGGTTTGAGATATATCCGAGAGCCTCAGCACCTGTGAAATTTCAAATTGCAGCCCGTGATTCCTGGCCGATGAAAACCAAGCATTGGAGTTCTTTGTTCCTCACTTTCCCTTTCATGGCATTGTAATTATTTGCAAAAAGAGCTGAGGGCAAAAAAGTTCAGGGGGTGATGAAATAAAGCACTAGCCCATTCAAGTGGATCACTTTTTCTTTTTCTTTTTCTTTTTCTTTTTCTTTTTCTTTTTCTTTTTCTTTTTCTTTTTCTCCTGAGATGGATTTTTTTAATCTTTAAAAGACCCTTGAAAGAGGGAGTTTTTCTTCTTGAGCCTGAGAATTGAGAAGTTTTTCTTCCTTTTCAACTCTGCCAAGGGCTTCACGACTGATGAGTGTATCCCTGAAGGGAGGCAGACAGAGACTCAAGTTCTCTGTGGATCTTGGATGTGGGTGATGCCTGAGGAAAAGGAGGATCTTGAGCTTGGTGCTGCTCTAAGATAGATGATTAAGATTCCATATTGCAGGCATCTTGGATGCAGCCAGCCCTGAGGCTGGACAGAGGGTTCAAGGCTGACCCACCAGCACAGTGCATCCCTTAGCTGGATGGGTTGTTGGATCCATGCCTGCTGTGGTGTCTGCTGGCTCCTGTGCTCTGTGGGTGCCTCTGCAGCCTGGGTACAGCCTCCAGCAGGTTTTTCATCACCTGGGAGCTGCTATCAAGCAGCAGATTGTGCTCAGTGCCCCTCACCACCAGCTGGGAATGCAGGTGCTCAGTACATTGAACGGTAGAATCAGAGGAGCCCTGCAGATGAAGGTCCTGTGTGCCTTGGCTGGAACAAGGGCAGCTGTAGGGTTAAAGGCACTGTGCTCTCAGGAAAACTGGGTGAGGTTCCCATCTCCTCCTTGGTTGTTTCCCCTGCAAAAGTTCCTCTTGGCTCAAAAGAAAAAAAAAAATTTCGTAATTCCGTGGCTTTTTCCTTCTGAAATAGGAGGTGGTGAGCAGCAGAATAATGTTGGAGGGTTTTATTTTCTGTGGCTATAAGGTGAGGAGAGTACAGATAAAGCATGCAGCTTTTCTACTGCAGGAACTGATACAGTATTTTCTCAAGATATAGTCTTGGCTAGTCTGACTGTTCTGGCACAAAAAAATGGCTCCACATTTTGGAACAACTGGCTTGTGTTTCTTCATGTTATTAGTTACCTGAAAATAGCTCTTTTCTTTTAAAATGTGTTTTGGTTTATCTTCCTAGACTGGGATATTTTATTTTAGCCTTGCATGTGTAGTATTTACTTCTTTCATGTATTTTCAGGTGCAGTGGAAAGATGCTCACTGCACAAAATAAAGCACAGGTTCTATTAGGTTGCAGATCCCCTTGCACTAAGGAAAAAGAGCTGTCTTTGATTCCCTGCCATTAAATACTTGTTATGCTGTTTATAGTCTTTTAAAATTAAAACCTCATCTGGTCATTTCAGCATTTGTCACCTTTTACTTTTCTGCCTCTCAATAGAGCGTTTACAAGTGTTTCTATTGGCTTTTTCTGCCTAGCAACATTTGTTGCAAGTAGTTTAGGAAAATAAATGGTTTTCCATCATAAATCCAAAGCTGCAGCAGGACTTAACAACCTTTAGTTATCTTTCCTCAGAGTTCTCTTTAGAAAGAAAGAGCTGTCTGATGTGATAAAAATGAAGACTTGGTGCTATGAAATCTCTGTTTACATTCTGCAAACATGACATTTTTCCATTGGAGTCTGGCTTTTTATGAAGGACATTGTGAGATGTCCCTCACTCCCATTCTCTTTGCTGAAATAACACAGTGGGCTGGGGTGTTTGTGGCTGATTGCTGTGGCCTGGAAGAGAATTCCGGGGCTGGTGTCTCTGGTACTGCGTGCTGAGGGAAAGCCCAAATGAGAGGCCAGCTTGACAAATTGCTCTGCAGAGAACAATCTCTTCCCTGCAAGTTTGTGCTCTCTTTCTGCTGCACAGGCCTAACGTGACCAATTACATTTTGTTGTGTTTAAGCAGTGACGTTTCTGTCACTTTGTTTGGCATCCAGTTCCATATTTTAAGTGCCAGAGCTGCCCCAAACTTGGATTTTCTATCTGACAAGACAGAGATTTTTCAATTTCTTAGTCCATCTAGACATTTTGATAAAATATCTCCAACAGGCACTACTGATGATTCTGCAAGTTACAGGATTTTAATGACATTTGGCCTATTTTTTTTTTTAACTTTCAATTTTTGCATCCATTTTGAAGCAGTAAATAAGATTTTTTTTTTTTCCTGGCTGGATCTAACAGGAATTGGATCAAGCTTCTAGACCTTTCACATTCTGATGATTACTAATACCTCCCTGTCCTTTCTTTGCCAAATTGCATGTCTGATTATTTTAATCTCACCCACAAAGAGTAGGCTTCACTGTGGAACACATAATTTTTTTACTCTATGAATTTTGTCCACATTCTTGTTATTCACTCGAAATGATTAAAAACTGATTTTTAATTGAGAATAAATCTGCTGGATTCATTTGAGATCTCTAACACAGCATAGCTGAGGTCTGACTCAGATTTGTTTGTCTAAGTACAGTTTTCCCAGTGCTATATATAGATGGATTATAGGCAGAAAATATATTATAGTTTCTTCCTTAAAAGCCATTGGTTATACAACAGTCAGGGTGATGGTGGTTTTTATTAAACAGAAGCTTGCTTTCAATAGTTGTGGATTTCTTTGTGTTGAAGTACCAATAATCTAGAAGAAGAAATGTGTCATAGGGTAGAGATGGTTTCAAATGCATTTTGCAGACAAAATGTAGACAGAGTTCTTCACACAATGTCATTTAACCAGAGCTCATATAGGAAAGAAAGTGAGTCAAATGAAGTGTTTATTGAATTGTGCTGATGTGTTTCTTTCTGGTAAAAACTAATATTGCAAATATGCCTTTTTTTTTTTTTTTCTCCTTTCATGGCACCAATCTTTGTAACAGACTTGACCATGTTTGAATTTTTAAGACCTTATGGCTGTTCTCCTGTCATGTAGTTGAATTGAAAGTCAACCTCTTTGAAGTACAGGAGTTCAGAAGTCTTTACAGGTGCTTTCAAAGTCCTCCATGAGGGAGAGTTGGAGGCTTCCCCACAAGCTGAATATCTATGTTTAGCATGGAAAGCTTTACATTTCAGTGCAAATTTTTGGACTGGTTATTCAAGTTTAAAGCAAGTTCACTGGAAATGGTGTCTGAATGCCTCATCTCTGGGCTCTTGCAGTTGGTACAGAATGATGAAACTCTTCAGGTGGGAGCAAAGGTCAGGAATGAAACCGAGGTTTCTGTATTTTTCACATTGGCAATATGCAGATGGTCATGCTCCTTCACTTGAGGAATGTATAAGTCATTGCATTGAGATTATTGTGGAAATGGAAACCATTGCATAATTAGCATAAATGTCATAGGAATCTTAAGGACCAAGCTTATCTGTACCTGGGTTTTTTTTCTATACGAAGTTAAACATGGACTTATGAAAAGCATTTATTGCCCACACCCCCAGAGCCTTACCTCTGTATCCAAAGCTTAGGCTGGGTCCATGAATCTCCTGTTTTTCAGATATTTTCAGCAAGGATTTAATGCTGTCACACTCTGCTGACAGTTTTTGAAGGTTGTCAGCAGTAAAAACTTTCTGCATGTTTGGTGTTCAGTGTTTATTGCTCAAGTTGTCTGGTTGGTTGGGGGTTCACTATCAAGATCAGAGGGTTGTAGGGAAGGTGCTACTGAGAAAATTAATCTCTCAGGGACAAAGTAAAATGGATTTTAAGAAGGAAGATGTTTCAGAAGATAGATGTAGGAATATTTAGTGTGTTTTGATTAGGTCGTCAATGCTGCATACTTAAGATGAAAATCAACTCTCATTAAGTTTAATTGGACATCTGTATTATGTAGGTGTCTTTGAAAATCTTTCCCTTTATACATTCCTCTTTTTCTGCACAGGCAATATTACCCACAGAACTTCATCTGGTCTTCAAATTGTAAAGTTTTTGATTTTTTTTTTCATTAAGGGAGAAGTAAGATGAATATTTTATTTATGGGATTTTTATTTGTCCTCTTCAGCTACTAATAGTATTTGTATAAATCACTTAATAAAATTAATATTGCTGTTCTGATATTTTCATTGGAACTCAGTATGTATTTTTAAATGGGAATATTTTATTAATGCAAATATCTCTCAACCAAGCATTCATACTTGCATCTTTCAAACACCTGAAAAATGACAGCTGGGAATAGAATGCATGTTTGGAATAAAACTTAGAGTGAGCAGTTGTTGTTTTTATCTTTGGAGACTGACAGTTTCTGCAGATCTCTTGTGGCCTGGGAGCACAGTCAATAAGAAGGGGGGTTTCTGCATCTTGCTTTACTGCTGTAGATCCTTCTCTGGCTTCTAGCTCACCTGTTTGGCATCATGGTTAAGCTATCAGGAGTCAGGGCAACATGATTCTGTGAAAACCCCACATGGCAAAGTTTTCAAGGAGTATCCATGGAGAAGAGAGCTGGGGCATGGCTAACTTTGGGTGACACATGTCCAGGGAAGAGCTTGGTGCTGTGCTTCAGGAGCTGGGCTGGCAGGGCTTTGTGGTGCCTGGCACATGGTGGGGGTCCCTTGGCAGCTGTCCCTTGGCTGAGTGGACAGGGGAAGGTTGGTGCCATGTGGGAACTGTTGGGATGTGGTGGCTCCCTGCCTTTGTTGCTTTTCTCCAGTCCACAGACCCTGCAGAGAGCATCTTGGGAAAGCTCTACCTGGCAGTGGGCCCTCTTCTGCTTCTGCATCTAGAAACAATTCTTTTTTTTTGGACCAAGTGTAAGCTGACATCAAAGATGTTTTCACTTCTCTCAAAGGTTATTATTTTAAAGGGCAAATAATGCCCAGAGCAGCATTTTACCATTCCCTCTGTATTTTTTTTCTGGTGACAAGCTGATTACTTTCCCTGCCGTTTTATTTTCCTGTTTTTGCTTTTCCCTGAACTTCCAACTGCCATGAAAACTCCCAAGTGGTTTTGCCCAAATGCATGCAGGTGAGCTTTTAAATGTGAATTGCTTGGTAGATAAATGAGGATCAGTTGCTATATTTAATTATGCAGTCTTCTGTAATGTGTCTCCAACAAGCATTCATCTTATGGATAGTAATTATTCTTAGCATGCCCATCTGAGCAAGATTATGCTTTGGTAATTGGTTTTGAATCCTATATCCATTTTATTTTAAGCAGCACTCGCTTTAATCCTTTCTATCAATGTTTGGGGATTGAAAGTGAGGTGAGCATGTGGCAGGAGCAAGAGGAGGATTTCTCTTTTTCTTTGTCAGGATGCTGCCAAGCTGACATGGCAGAAGTGGAGAGTGGTTACTGGTGGTTGACGATGACAAGCAGGCTGCTGGCTTCTTTTTGATCATACTGATTCTCTGCACATTGATGATGCCCAGGCAGCTTGTGCAGGCCTTCCTGCTATTGCTGCTGCTGGAGCTGCAGTGAAAGTGTCAGACCCTTCTGTCTGGGGATGCAGGGCCACGCTGATGTGGAAGTGTGATGATTTTTTTCTTTGTGGCTTATGTATAGACCAATGTCCTGGCAACCTTGGGCAGCAGGTGGTCAAATACCTCTTTTTATGCTTTTGAAATGGAAGTTATGATTTTTCAGCTAAGTACCTGTATCAGACAGATCTGAATGTAACCTGGGGAAGTGGTTGTTTTGTGGCTTTATTTTCTTTTTCTATGCTTATTTGGTCTTGTTGGTCACACTGGCTATTTCGTTAATGCAAATAAGCTCGGATGATGCTTTCTGCAAAGATGAATTGGGTATTTCCATGCTCATCTCTTCATTTCTCATTAGTGGGAAACTGAAGCAGAGGAGTTAACATGATGCTTTCATGATCCTAGTGTGTGTTTCCAGCCAGAGGTAATAACTCTTAATACAGAGGAAAAAGAAAAAAGGAGAAAATGCTCATGGCTGGGTTTATGGCTGCTGACAAAACCACATGTGGAAGCTCTTTGTATTGCCCTGATGTTTTAATAGATCCCCTCAAACTCAGCACGGTGTAGCCCTTTGCCATGGATTGTTTCAAATATATCTGGTGCCTCCAGAGATCTCTCTTTGAAAGCCTTTCTGGTAACCTGCTTATTCTTCCCCACTCAGCCCAATCCATCTGTGGAGCTGTGTGGAAGGGCAGGGAGCAGAGAGCCTTTCATTCTCCCAAACTCCCTGCCCTCTGACCCGTGCAGCATTTATGTGGCACTAGACCTGAAAAGTTCTTGTAGCAGTGAAACATGGCATCCTCTGATAGATCATTCCCTCGAGCAAAGGCCATTGTGTTTACACAGCACAGGCTGTAAACACAGCTCTTGGGAGAAACTGAAATCTCTCTTCAAAGGCTGGTTACTAAAGTCCTCAACTCTGCAGGAAGAAACAGTCTGGTATACCAGGATAACCCCTAATTCTCTGGAAGCAGAAGATCTGCTTTGCTGAGTACCCACACCATTTACTACTTCCCTTTGCACTCTGCTCATGTCTGCTACCAGGAACTACAATGTGTTCAGTCCCAGATAGGCACACCCTGAATTAGTTTTGTCAAACCAGACAGATCCAAGTGACTAGTTTGAGTTCCCTAATTCCATTTGTGGTTTTAAAAAAATGGCACCTGTCATGTGTTATCACAGATGAGTGTTAAGGTGGTGTTAATTTTGAGTGGCAGGATGCATCTTGCCTCCTGGAGGGAAAAATGGCATTGTGACAGTAAACTTTGCCATCTGTGAAAGGTTATTCTTACAAGGATTGATATTCCATTTGCAGGAAGGAATTTATAATTGTTCTTCCTCATACATAAGCAACAACAATATTCCTGCAAAAGGAGTGAAAAGAGAGATTAAGAATTCATGTTCTCTGCTTGGGAGAGGTAAGCTAGATACATAATTGAGAACATGGGTTTAGCTCTCTGTCCACTGTAAGAAATGATGTCAGGAAACCAAACTTTCATCCTGGGATTCCTGCCTGTCCCATCTTTGTGACTTGGAAAAAGTTGGATAGGCTTAGGGAGTTATTTCTCACTGCCCTCCATCGAAATTAAAAAACAAAGAACATCCTTCCATTCTTCTTATTCTTGTTCTTTGGGGGCAAAACCCCCACACCATAACACAGAAATGAGTTTGGGATGCTGTTAACAGGCAGGGAGGTAACTTTCTCATGCAAGTTTTGTCTCCACTGAGGGCTGAACACTTCATGAGTGTGGATGCTACGATCAGGAATAATTATTAATATCCTGGGGAGGGAAGGATGGGCAAACCAGCATGCAGTGCCTTGTCAAACCAGAATGTCATCAGCACTAGAGCCAGACAATCTTTCATTTTTATTATATTTTTGACATCTCTAATTTCCTTGGCATAATGCACTTTATCCATAATTATAAAATATGCAACTAGTCCATGGCTTTGCTCTGTTCTTGTAACATGAGAGTGATTCTGTGTTTTTCATTAATTTAACTTTCTGTAAGCTAACAGATTGCTATTAAAAACTCCCCAGAATTTCTCAACCAGCACAGCTAATAGCTGTATTTCAGCAAAGGTCCCATGGTACATGTTGAACAATAACTACCACTTCTGTGCCACTTGCAGTTTTTAATTGAATTTCTATCCCATGGATATCATGTCAGAGCCATTCATCTGCTCCAATAAGTCTTCTAATATTAAACAAGTTCTTCCAAGTTATTCTTGTAGTACAGATAGTGCTTGATGGCTGGTTTGCATTGCATGTACACTGGTCTGGGGAAGGTAGTGCAGTGCAGAAACTCTTAGCTTGTGTAGGCACAAAGCAATTATTTTTGCTGAAATTATCATACCTTTCCACTTCCTTTTGTGTTGGAAGGGTAAGATCTGCTCTTTCTGACCTGCTTAGAGTGAGACACTGGAAAAAAAAATTTACAGCTCTCTAGTCTGGAGAAAATCACTCATTGTTTCTGAGATGATGCTCTTGCTTAGAGGCTCTGACTCTGGGAGCTGACTGCACTGGCATGAACTTGGACCAGACTGTCATGTGGTGGGGTGTAAAGAGCTCCAGAATAATAAACTCTGACACTGCTGAAAGTCTGCTCTGGGGTTCAGTGTGTGGAACTGAGGGGATCCATGGTGCAGACTTTGCTGTCACCATAACTCTGCCTTTTTCTTTAATTTTTCTAACCTTTTTCAAAAGGTGAACCAAATCATTGTGTTTCATGGAAATAAAAAATTTAAACTCCAATTTCCCTCTGCCAAATTCAGAGACTTCTTATGTCTGACAGTGTGTTTATGGTACTGAAGAACTACAGTCTATGACCGATGACTCATTTTTGGGCTCCTCTTACTGAATGGTGTGTTTGGCTGATGGCATAGAGTAAACAAAAGCAGGGTGAGGTTTCTAACCAAATTAGGGGGAGGATCTGCATCACTAGACTCTTCAGAAGGGAAGGCCTGTGCTGGTCAGCAGTAAGAAAAAGGAAAAAAGAATGTCTTCATTGCTGAAATGGAAATTAAACACTGTCAAAGCTCTTGATGGGAGTTTTCTCAGGGGTTGCAACAATAAGTCCAAGAGTGCCATACTAAGTATTAATTACATGGAGATTCCAATGTCAAAATTAATGGTAATTTCCCAGCATGATTTTCTCTCTCCTCTGTTTTCTATTGATTCGTATACTCAAATCTATTTGGGAATTAATAATTCAGTCACCTGAGAAGTCATTGTGACTCCAAAACTCTGGGCTTTGGTTTGCCACTTCCCAGTTGAAGTTCTGAAAGTTTGACAGTCTAAGGTTGTCCTCTTCTCTGCTCAAGTCTGAGGGACATGCTCAGATGCACTGAGGAGGATGTAGAGAATCACTGCCATACCTGGCCTGCTCTTGGTTTGATGTGCCAATACCTGATGGTTGTCACTCTCTGCCCTTCAGCACATTCATGAGACGTTCTCAGGCAGCTGCCCCTCTGCAGCAGAGGGTGTGAGGCAGGTCTGTGTGGGGTGCAGGTTGTGTCAAAACCCCTAGGCTGCCCTTCATATATGAAGAGAAATTGCTCATCTCTCCAGCCAGAGGTTTCAATTAGGAGACATTCCATTTTTTATTTTTTTAAAGCCTCTTGGAGAATAAATTCTCTTAATGGTGTGCCTGTTGTGGTGACAAGGTCTCACCTGCACTGTGGCACGGGGGCCAAAGGACATCTGAGTACTGCTGAATGGGCATCACTGGAATCTGTTTCATGAATGAAAAAGAATCTGCCTGGGGGTGTCCTGGTGTCCAAAAGCACGTAAGCCTTGCTGTAAGGACAGCCTTTGCTGTACTTATTTATATCCTGCTTTCTGGATCCAACATCATTCCAGGATATTCATGGGACATGGTTTAGTACTCTCATGTCTGGATTCAACCTGTTTTCAGTTCCCACTGAGCTGTTCAGGAGGCATTTCAAAGCATGTAGCAAAATCCCATTTAGAGCCTGTCTGGAAACCTCGGTGTGAAAAACCCTGCCTCTTTATCTTCCTTGTAAGGTTGCAACTATGATATTAGCTTGTGACAGCAATTATTGATGGTGTCATTAAGGATGAGATAGAATTCCTGGAAATGCATTTAATATTTTCCCCTTTTTTGCTGTGGGGACACTGATAAGTGGTGGCAGAATGAGATGTAAAAAAATAAAAAGAGACAGAGAGAAGGTGGGGGTTAAAGAAACCCATGTTTATTGTTTGCCCTCATCCATGAGGAAGGGAGAATAATTCATGAAAAACTTTGTGTACTAGAGCTATTAAAATGCAATCTTTGCAAAATAATGACTTGTAGCAAAACCCCATCATTATTTATTTTCTTTATTTTCAGCATCAGCTGCATAAAGTATGGACAAAGAAATAACCCCTTTAGAAAGCACTCCCAATGTGCTGTTACAGTTGGCTTGAAAAGACGGCTGCTATTTCACCACACTGCTTTGATTATTACAAATGCATTGTTTTAAAGCTTAGCAGCTGTGTAATAGTACATGATGCATATGTACACAATGTTATATCTCTTTCTGCGTTCCCTCTTTCAGTAATCACTGCACTTAAAGCTCAGTATGAACTTTATTGATCCATGATTGTAGCTCGTTAACACAGACCTATTCTCTTGCATCTGAGTCAAGGACAAATAAATATTTGTGTCTAAAATGGACTCTGGGGGAAGGTTTTTTTTGTCTACATGGACTGTGATTAATATAGGCACACACTAGAAGTGTTACTGGGAGAGGGAGGGATGGGGAAAATGGATTGGGGGAAGCTTGGTTAAGATCAGCAGATTTCCTATAGTGGGAGATCCTCTCACCATTTTCTATTTTCAACTGCCTAAGTGATGCAGGTTCACCGTGGTGCTTACAGAAAAGTGGATGATGCAGGATGTTCTGAGGAACACACTGTACTCTATTGAGGCTTCTGGTTTTGGATGGGATGAGTAGTTGCTTTTGGACATACAATAGCTGAGGGCCTAATGTTAGAGCATGAGCAATCTGCAGCATACTCAAGGCAGTGGTGTGAATCCAGTAGATTTCTTGTGCAGGTGCCCTCACAGGGACTCTTTGAAGGGACAATGGTGGGGGAAGAAAATTCATCTGTTCTGAACCACTAGCCACTCATCACTGCCCTGATTCTTTGGAATAAACTGCAGAGATGAACCACTTTTCCTACATGGCCTTTTGTTCAGGGTGCCCATGCACTGCTCACTGACTTATCAGCCATGGCTAAATGCTTATGCTAGAAATCATGGCAACATGTGAATCTCCCTCTTTTGTACCCATATTTGATTTTCTCCACCGTCCTCAGAGTAAAACCTGCAGAGGTGTGCACAGGCAAGTCTGCAGCACTGCCTCTGCACCAGGTGGATGATCAGACCCCTGTTTACTGCAGGGGGTTTATAGCCAGAGCATTCCTGTTCAGTCTGCAGGAAGATTCATTTCCAGAATGTTAAAGCTGATGTTAAAACAAACCACGTGCCTTCTGGTAAGACAGCTAAAAGGGGTAAGGAAATGGCCAATGATGAGTTGCCACTATTTCCTAATTAATCACAGGCTATTGCAATTTACCTGCTAAAAGACGGGCAGCCCTTTATGCTGACATTATCCGTGGGGGACTTAATGGTGCCTTCCAGGAGTGTAAAATCATGCTTCATTTTGTCACTGGCTTTTGAAGTATCAGGTTGAGTAGAATGAAGAAAAAAAAGGGTATTTCTTTCCTGGTCTAGATAACATCACTGGAAGAACTTAAGTGCCACTGCTTTAAAACCTTCCAGGGGCTCTAATCCTGCTGGATTAAAGCACAATTAAATATACACTTCACAGTTTATTGAATTTGGGTCTAATTTTTTGGTTTTTTAGGCGTGGATCCATGGACATTGCTGTCAATAACATGAGCAACTGTTGGTTGATCACGAGGCTGATACACTGAGTTAGACTGGAACCCAGGTTCAAGTGGAAAGCATGGCTAAAGGCTCAAAAAATGCAGTCACAGAGCTAAATGCTTGGATAGACAACTATATGGATGGACTCTGAGCTCTGTCATGAAATGTCTTCCTCTATGTGGACCTTTGGGAGATGCCATACTCCAGCCTAGGTGGTTGGAACACCAGCAAAATGTGCTCTCCTGTGTAAAAAACACATAGGAAGCCTGTGGCAAAGTAGGAACTCTGCAGGTCTCCCAAGATCCCTTCCAATGCCTTTAGTACAACAGAATTATTTCTTCAGTGAACCTTGGAGCCTCCAGGTTGATTGTTTGTGTTTGAGCCTCTCTATGATTAAATCCAAAGACATAAAGTAAATCCATAATGTTTTTAGGAAAAGGACTTGGATCATGGACAGCTTTCTCCTTTCATTTGCATTGATAATATGCAGGGTACTTAGCCCTTCATAAAATTCATTTAGATAAAAGTCAAGACTTTATGAATAAGAATCTTCTCAGCACACGACTTAAGGATAAAGACATAAGGATATTTATCCTTGTGTTTCTTGGGTTCTAAACAAAATATTTTATAGAGGAAATATCTGCAGTGTAGTACTGGAGCCAACTCTCAGTCTGAACAATTGTAGGTTGGATCTTTCTGACTATTTCTTGGGTCAACCTATCAAACTGGAGAGATGCCTGGTCTCTTCCAGTGCTTCCTTTTCTGTCCTTGTGTCTCAGCCTCAGGTACCTTCCCTTCTGAGTTTGATGGGATGTGCATTTCCTTGTGCTCCGTTTACTATTCCCTCCTTCATTAAAAAGATAATCACTCAGCTATCACCTGGGGGACTTGCTGATGCTGATTGACTTTTCAAGCTGCTCCCACTTTATTGATCTTCTGTCTGAAAAGATTCCAACAGGTTTATTCTCCCAAAGGCAAAGTGTTTTGTGTTAGATGAGTTTCCAAGGGCTGAGTGCAAAAGATGACAGGAAAAGGAGGCTTTTCTGGGATGAAATTATGCCTGAACCAATGTGGTAGTTTGAAAGATATTAGGCAGTGAAGGTTTTGGGGCATTGGTAAAGTGGGAGTGATCAGCTGTGTGCTTTCTGAGCTGCCCACAACTGGCAAATGTTTGATGGGGAAGAGGGGGACCCCTGCCCTATGGATCACAGTAATTTATTAAACTTGATGATAAACTGCAAGCTCACCTTTTTGGAGCAGTCTGTATGGATGAAAGCTTAGATCCCAGTGTGTGCATTTTGAAAATGTGGTAACTGGAGTCAAGGCTGTTAATCCTCATGCTCAGGAAATGAATAAAACTCACACTCAACCAGTGCTGCTGTGAACTTCTTACCTGCAGTGTAGAACTGAATTTAGGAGAGGTGTAATCCAGCTGCTGAGCTGACTATTGCATGAATCAAGAAACTGAGTGACAGCTGTCTGTCATTTTTGCGCTTACATCCCTGTCCCTGTATTTCTCAACCAAGATTCTTCACTCTGAGGAGCCAGGAGAGAATACAGTGTCATAATCTGACTGTCTGGATGAGAAAGGACCAGAGTCACTCGGGAGCATTCAGAACAACCTCAGCTTCTTGCCTGGGGAGTCAGTTGTATAACCAGGTCACCCTGCAAAGCAAGTGGTGCAGCCTGCAGAAGAGCACTGTCAGCTGTATAATCTGGCCTGGAAGCTCCTTCTGTCTGGTGAATTATGATGTCTCTGCTATGCCATGCTCAAAAATGTTATTTCAAAAGGCTGGGAGGGTTTGCAGATCCTGTCATGGATATTTCAATGGTAATTGAAATGGATAAGCTTTGAAAGATTCAGGAATGTGCTGATTTTATGTTTTATATATTTATTTTTCATATTGAAAGACAACTTGTGCTGAAGTCTGTTCTGGTGGGAATTTGAACACCACAAAATACCTGTTGAGAGCAGTATTAGACTGAGACTTGTGTTCTTTTATGGCTCCAAATTCTGTTTTCTTCTTTAGAGAACTAGATTTGCACTATTGCTTTGTCTTGTATACACAAGTTTAAACTTTGAAGATTTTCAGACACGCAGAATTCTCACAAATGCAAAATTGTGAAATGCTTGCAAAATGCATTACATCCTCTTGTTAATGTTGTTATTAGTCCTTGTTAATGTCGTTATTAGTCTTTATGTTTATAGATATACACAGATATAGTGGGTCCTGACTTTTATTGTGTATATTTGTGTAAAGCTGCCATTATTACTCATTCACTTGTATGTGATAGGGCCGTATTGATTTTAGCTAATTGGGGATCTGATGCTGTCCTATTAGTTCTGGAAAAGTAGCACGTAGAGGCTCTCAGTCATGTTGTGACTGGAGGTAAAGACATGTTCCTAAGTCTAGTAGGTTCTTTCATTGCCAGTCCCCAGCTGTCTCAGGTGGCTGTATCTCATGAGCTTCAGAGTTTTTATTTTTGGGAACAGCAAGAGTCAGTTTTTCCCCAGGAAGCAAAGTTAATGTGAAACTGAGTGCTGAGGAGCCTTGCCTGAGGTCAGGCAGGATTCTGTGGTATTTATGTTCAGATTGTGTGGGTGTGCTGCTGGGGACAGTATCCTTTGTGGGTCACAAGTAGGGGTAGACATAAGGCTGGTGGGAGAGGGGTCAGCTGAGGTAGGGGCTGGAAGGAGCTGCAGGGTGACTGTAAAAGTTGGTTTGGGAATTGTCTGCAATTTTTAATATCTGTGTCTAAGGAACTGGACTGAACTATCTTTATCACTGCCCTCTTTTTTAATTACATCAGTTTTGCAAAGATTTGCTGATGGTTTGAAAAAATTTACATGCCTTGTGTTATTTTAGAGATGACTCAGGTTCATCTAAATGTCCCCACAGTTCTGCCTGCCACTGATGCCAGAACAGGCAGACAGTGTCAGAAGCAAGTTTTGGGTAAATCACCTTTCCAGGGGGCATGAGTGGCCATGTGTGTGCATCCCCAGCTGGGAAACTGAGATTAGAGTCACCTGTCCCCCTCTTTTAGAAGGGTATGGTGAGCTCCTGTCAGTGTAGTTTGTATAGCCCAGAGTGTGCCTGTTCTCTGAGGGGTTGGAAGGAATTTGTCATCCACATCTACCACAAAAATAGAGCGTTAAGGGAGGGGGCAGTTCCATAGTCTCCCCTTGACATTTTGCTTAAGACATATTTAAGAGAAGTTCCAGTTTAAATATGCACAGAATAGCATAGATGTTAAATGGAATTTCTAGAACTGCTTCACAAAATCCTACATTCAAAGCACTTCCTTTTACTATAAAATAATGCAAATTAAAATGATTAGCTACTTCAGAGAATCGTTAGAGAAGCATTTTTAGTTATAGTAATAAAAGTAGAAAAGGGCCTGGGAAGGGCCTTGTTTCTAATTAATTATCTAATTAATATCTGATTAATTAATGAGGCTTTGTCATCAAAGCTGTCTTTTATCTTTGAGGCTATTAAAGTGTCCTCTAGACCAAATTTCTCGAATATGTGTTGATAAGGCCATCTTTGCTGAGTCAGTCAAGTGCTTGGAATCAAATCAATATGCTGCCTTATCAGGGATGCATAAAACACCTCTTTGGAAAATTAGAATACATCAGAATCAAGAGCACGATAAATATGTCAGATCTTTTAGACAGTATGAATGGAAAATAAGTAATGATGAAGTGCAGAACTTCAGAGCTGTAAAGAAGTAATGCTTTTACACAGACTTTACAGTAGTGAAATGACCAGAGCAGGAAAAGTAGAGGCCCTTGGAAAGTCAGACTCTCTAAGCTCCAGCCTGCCCCTGATTCAGGGTGGCTGAACTCTGTCTTGGGTTGTGTCAGCATCTCATCTGATGAGGTTCTGACCATTCCTACCAGCAGGCATCAGCTTTGCCTGGCCACAAAAGGATTGCCAGTTCATCAGTGGTGTGATGGGACAAGCATGCAGTGAAGGGAAGGGCTTATGCCAGCTCTTGAGGAGAAGCCATTTCACATTTTATCAGGTCTGTGTTTATATTCTTTATGCTGCCAGCAACTGTTGGGAAATCCATATCATACCCCTCTGCTTATCTCTGCTCTCTTCATTTTGTAACGCGATAAATTGTGTAAGCCACAGTGGAGTGCTGATACCATTTGGCACCTGCTTCTAATAGTAATTCTCATACATATCCAGAATAATAACATTTAAAATGTGGAGCACTAGAACCTTATAGTGAATCAGGAACTTTTGATCTCAGTTAGGATGGCTGAGGTCCTTCCCCTTCATCTGTACTGCCAGTTCAGTTCATGCAATTTTCTAACCCATTTATGGTGAGATACACCTTGCTTTGTGCTAGTTATGTGCTGGTTGCTCTGCTCTCTTTTTACACTGAAGGGTGGAAGAAACCTTAAGAGTATATCCTCATCTATTTCGGAGTGAATAGGCATCCTCCTAGTTTACAGCTTTTGTCTACAGGTACAAAAAAAATGGATAGGCTTGTGAGCTAGAGCTACCTAGTTTATAGGTGGCTAAATTTAAGGCCACCTATAAATATAAGAATAAATTTAAGAAATTTATTCTTATATATTTAAGAAATAAATGGCCATGGTAGAGAGAAGATGGAATCTTACAAATGGAGGAGTAGAGTTATTTCAGTTTCACAGTAGGAGGCACCAACCTCTGCTGTTTTTGTGGCTGCTCATTGTGGGCTATTCAGCAGCAGAGTATAAAGCAAAGCTTAGTAACCAGTACTCCTGCAGCCTGCTTCCTCTGACCAGGTTCCCAGGTTCTCTGAAAGGGTTCTTTGCTACAGGCTTTTATAGTACAGGCTTTTATAGTACAGGCTCTAGCCTGCCATCAGGTGTCAGGATCCATCAGTTTGGCTGTGTTTCCTTCTGCTTCAGAGTAGAGTTTGACATTCTTTGGTAGAAGCAAAATGTTGAGACAGCTTCAGAGCTGCCTCTAGCCAAATCTGTGTCCCACAGTGGCTGAGGTATAGTGCCTGCAAATGTCCCAGGGCAGGGAATGCCACTCTGGTGCTCAGGGTGGGTTTTTTTGGTTGCTCTGGTGACTCCCAGTTCTGCTTGCCAGACATCTCTCACTTCTTCTGCCATTCTACTAATTTCCTGCAATCCCCTTGCTCTCCCTCTTCCCATCTCAAAAGAGAGTTATTCTTCTTTGGGTGGTTCTACAGAATATTTTAGATCTGAAACTATGTCTGCTTTTCCACAGAAATGGTGTATCTGAAGGCAAGAGTGCAGAAAAGGGAAGGGACTGGGGAAGAACACCCTATTTCCTGATGGTGAATGCTATTTAGGCACCCTGTGTGGTGTTCTGGGTGGTCAGTGATTGCTGGGGATATCTAAAGCATCTCTGTGTTTCTATAGGACAGATGCAAGCACCATACAAACGTGGCTTTCAAGTTAGTCCCCACCATCTCTGTTGGGTTAAAAAAAACAAAAACTGCATCTCCATAGACTGTTCATGCCCATCTGAGTATTCATCTCTGCCAGGAAAGGACTGGTGTGAGCAGCCCCCCTGCCCTGTGTGATGGTAAACAAATGAAATTCTGATGAGCAAACAGTCACTAGAATTGTGACTGATATTTGCAACCCCTGTGTTTTATTTGCCATAAATCCAGAGGTGGAATATTCTGTATCTTTTTTAAAACCTCTGAGACATCCAGTGTCCTCCCAAAGGCTCATATGGAATAAACAACAGAGGATACCTATCCTATAAAAAAATAAAGAGAAGAATTTGGAGGGAAAAATAAAAAAAAAAAAAGGAAGCCAGTGTTCCTAGTTATCTCTTCTCACCTTCATTTTGAACTGTGAATCACAATGACTAGTGCATCATGGCAGCTCATTTTTCCTTGCCAGTCTCCAGTCTATGTTGTAATGGAAATTTATCAACAAAGGTCATCTTCAAGACTTTCAGATGTTTGGTGATGGGAATCACCATTAATCAAAAAAGAAAGGAGGTGGAGGAAGGGTGCTGGGATTGTAATAATAATTGAGGTGGATATTCTGCTGTTTACATGACATGCAAACTAAAAGGAAAAAAAAAGGGGTTTTTTTTCAAGAGACATTACCAGAACTATTATCTTCTTGAACTTATTTTTTCCCCATGGGATCTCTGGTTTTAGAAACTTTTGAAACTTTATGGAACTGAAAATCCACTAGAACTGATGGGTTCCACAAGTATTGAGAATGTAAAACTTTGTGTATGATGACAGAAAGGGGTTTTATTTAGATTGTGTTGAATACTCTGGGTCTATGCTGATATACTTGGATAGTTGGGGTTCTTTTGCAGGAAGATCTTCCTTTTAAAGCTTGGTCCCTGAGGCATCCATGACAAAAGATGTAATTGGACCAGTAAAACTAGTCATAAAATGATCAGAGGCATGAATAGCTTGTACAATGAGTGGCTGAATAAACAGGGAGTCTGGAGACTGGGAAAAAAAAAGATCTGTGGAGAATATGACAACAGTCAGAGAAATCACAAATGGCAGCATGGGGCTCCATGGTTTTGTACTTGTTAAGTGGTAACAGTTAAAACAAAAGGGAGCCTCTCCTCATACAGCACAGAGCTGTGGTGTATGATTGCCAGAAGCATCCCTGTGGGATTAGAAAGATTTATGGAGCTAAAAGCCCACTGATGGCTCTTGCATGCAAAGACATCATCTTCAATTTAGGAAGTCTATGATATTGCTGTAGGCTGGGACATTACACCAGGAAGCAGCACCACCTGCCTGCTTGATTTCTGTTCACTTCCCCAGACTTTCATTGTGGCCCTTGGTTTCTTTTGGTAGGATGGAGACAAAGGGAGTTCTTTTTGCTTGCAATTGTAAAATATTCAGGTTTTACGTTTATTGCAGTCACTAAACTCATGGTTGGGTAAAAACAAGCTCTCAGCAAATGTTTTGCTCCCTTAACTGGCTGATTCAGATTACACACACTGGAACTTCCTTAGTTAGTGAGTAGATTTAGCTCCACAGGGCTTCTGTGGATACTTCTGTTGTAAAATGTCCACATCCAGACTTATGTCAGCTCCAGATAGGGAAGGACTAAGAATTAGATTTTGTTTGTTACCTTCATTGATGTAGTTTTTGATGCTATCAGATAACAGTACCAGTGGTGTCCTGGCTGTGGGGTTAAAAGGTCCTTTGCCATGATCTAGTTAAATGTTTTTTGGGTTTTTTGTCAGTTGTTTTTTTTTTGTCAATTTTTTTGTTTGTTTTTTGTTTTGTTTGGACTTTTCTTATTTGTGGGGTGTTTGGGTTTTGGTGGTTTTTTTTGTGTTTTTTGTTGTTGTGTGGGGTTTTTGTTGGTTTTGTTTTGAATCTTATTTTATTTTGTCAGCAAAAGTGTCTGTGTGTGTGACCATATCAACCAGACAACCTTGCAGTGGCAACAGTGGATTTTTCTAGCCACTGCCTCACTGGACTCTGACTCAGGAGGGCTCTTTTCTCAGTGTGTCATAGCTTCAGAAGGGCCTTTATCTCAGGGAAGGTAATTTGAGGGGAGGAAGGGGAAGG
The DNA here is from genome assembly GCA_013400435.1 of Pycnonotus jocosus. NCBI lineage: Eukaryota > Metazoa > Chordata > Aves > Passeriformes > Pycnonotidae > Pycnonotus > Pycnonotus jocosus. The sequence goes on from VWYP01013145.1 coordinate 126,386, forward strand.
GAAAGAAGGAAACATTTCTCACAAGTGATGGAGGACTGGCTGCCTGAGTTCCTGTGTTGTGCATTTGAGTTCTTTGCAGTGCATTAATATGTGAGCTGTGTTTGAATGTTTTCCTGCAGCTGGATGTTCAGAGACATGTGCCTCCTCTCATGTTTCATGGGATTTACTTTTATGCTGCAGCTTTTCTCAGAGCCCTCATAATTGCTCTCCTTTTGCTGGCTCTTTATTTTCATGAAACTTGTAGAAACTTTGTTCCTCTTGGGTTTTTGGTTTTTCTGCCAAACTGGGAGAAAATTTGCCAATGAGTAAAAGCAAGAAGTTGTTTGGGAGGTATGGGGAGACAAACACACTGCAGGCAGACAGTTTGCAGGCCCATGAGAAGTGAAGCAAATATTAATCTGGCATGTTCCTGTTGCTCTCTGAAGTGCACAGACACTTGGGATACTCTTCTGCTCATTTAAGCAGAGCTGTGTCTCCACACAGTTTTCAGTGTGGGGCTGCAGGTGTGTGTAGCGGGACCCTGGGCTGGAGATGAGTGCATCAGCTTTAGAAAAAGCTTAGAAAATGGCTGAAAATCCAAAATCAAAAGTGTGATGGCTCCTTCTCCACAGAGACAGAGAGAGAGCTACAGCACAGAGGAGAAACCCTCTGACAGGAGAGTTGGTGGAGGAGGTTGAATTCTCCATCCCAGTCATTTGGTGCCAGCATTTGCTGCTCTTTTTCTCCTGAGAGACTGATACATGTTTTCCAGCCTATCTCCATAGCTGAATGGCTGAGACTTCAAACAAACAAACCAACCCATCTTTCTCTGTCTGACAGGGCCCTGAGATGGAAAGTGTCACAGAGGAGAACTCTGAAAGCTGTTCACATGGCATTCTTTCTGTCTCTCCACACCTCTACTTTGTAACTCTGTGACTGAACAAGTCTAATCACAATCTGAAGTCTGCTGGCTCAGGCCAGTTTGTTGGATTCACAGAGAAGCTCAGACTGAGAGGAGCAAGATGGATTTTTTTAGCTTGTGGTGCGCTGAGTTATGACCAAGTTTTGTATAGAGAAGTTTCCACCTGGGTGTCTGCCTTGCACCTTGCTCTGCCAGACTGGGGGATGTTACACTGATGGTTTAAACACATCATGGTCTGTCACAGGAGGGCAATGGAATCAAGCAGATGGGGGTTTTTTTGCCCCTAACTGTTTAAAACAGAATATAATTATGGGAGAATTTACAGTATCCCAATAAAGCACTACATTTTAAACTTTGCTTTTCCAAATGGAATATGCAGAATTTGGTGAGGAGCAAAAATCTGATGCAGCCTAGAACCTCAAGGTCATCATCAAAAACAGGGCCAAACCCATATTATTCCAGACTTGTGGGAGAAAACACATGGACTGGGTTTATAGAGGGTTGTTACCTATGACCAGAGTCCACTCCACATCACAGAATCAATTAGGCTGGAGCAGACCTTTGAGATCACTGACTCCAACCCGTGAGCCAACACCACCTTGCTGACTACACCACGACACTGGGTGCCATGGCCAGTCTCCTGGGGTGTGACTCATGGAAACCACCTCTCATATCACTGAGTCTTGTGTCATTTTGATACGACTACAACATTTCTTCCCCTCCACTACTTTAGTAATGTGCTTGGAAGGGGATCATATTGTGACCAGAGGAATGAGAGAGAATATGGTATCCACTCTGCTTGTAGTGTCAAACAACTGTGAGGATGTATGGGTTAGTTAATTTGGAATTAGAAGTAATTAGTAAAGGAGAAGGTTCAAGTGAAGATTAAAAACTGACTCAAAAATTTTCTGTTCCACCTGTAGGTCACATCTCTTTAAATGTTCAGGCTTGGGTAGCTAAAATTAGCAGCAAACTTTTTTTTAAATGCTTGTTTTCTAATTAGGCAATTTGGTGGTAGAGTTGAGCCCTACACTAGATGATTGCAGAAGCTGAAATGGCTAATTGTAGCTGCCTGCTTTTGAAAAAATGAGCCATTACCTATGCAAGCTTTCAGCTTCTTCATCTCTAGAATAGAGATAGAATTTCCCAGTATGGCTTTTGGGACTTTGTTCATTTGAATGGATTAGCACGAGACAAAAGCTTTAGATATTTGGCTAGAAAAAGTGCTATGGAAATACAGTATATTATTGTGATATCCTTTGAGACATTTCTGTGAAGCCAGTGGTGACTGTCATGATAATAAAGCAAGCCTCAGAGAAGCTAACGAAATAATGATCCTACTTCCTTTCTAGCTATCCTTTGAAAGGGCAAATGCAATGAGTGATAATGGTTTAATGAGAAAAAGTCATTAGGGCATCCAGCCTGCATCTTTAGAAGTGCAAAGCATTTTGGGAGATCTTAAAATTACTCAGAGAACAAACCCAAAGTAGCTCTATCAGAATATTAAACTGTTATTTGTATTCTCTTTTGATGCTGATTGAAACCAGTGATCTCTTTCCCTGGCTGGTGGCTGGTACATGTGTAGTCACAAAAGTGGCTTGTTCATTGCTGCAGAGCTGTTGGAAGGGTAAGATAAAGGAAGTCCCTCTGCTTGCCCTCTGTCTGTTATCCTCTGCTTAGAGCAGTGTTACCTGAGGATTCCTGACCTGTTGAATTTGCATTTATAGGAGGCCTCATGCACTGGAATTAATTGCCCTGGATTATTCAGTTTCATTAATAAAGCTGCTTCAGTTTCAAGATTGGCTGGAGAGGGAAGGCTGCTATTGTTTGTTTGTTTGGTATTGATACCTAGTGAGACAAGAGCTTCAGATACTTTGGGTGAGGAAATTCTATGAAAATACAGTATATAATTGTCGTATTCTTGGGGTATCTCTGTGAAGCCCAGTGGGTGATACTACTGTGCATTAGAACAGAAGAGTGGTAAGTGTAAATGGAGCTAGTATTACCTCTATTTTTGTATTAAAAGGTTAACCAAAACACAAGGAAGTTGTTTGAAACTTGAAGCGCCCTGGCTGCTGACTGGTCCAAGAAGAAAGGCTGGTTCAACTCATTTAAGGAAAGAAGGACTTTACAAAGTATTTAGGAATTGTCCTTGAAGGATGCACTGAAGGAAATGTGTTGGAACCACATCAGTAACAAAACAAGCCTTTGACTTCATGATTCCTACTGCTTGGAAGTGTGAAACCAGCTGGCTGGTTTTGTGGCTTGGCCCTTCTGGTGTCGCTCTGGACTCCACCAGCAGCAGGGAAAGCAGCAGAGCTGGGGGCAGGCTCTGGCATTGCTCAGTTTCTCCAGCCACGTGAGCTGCACTGTTCATTGTGATTCCAGAAGTGGCTTGGGACATTTCTCTGCCAGACAGAAAAGGAGCAGAGGGTTGGTCTCAAGCAGAACCATAAAGTTGCAAATTCTAGAGACTTGTTGAACTTAGGAAACCAAATTACTGGAGCTTGGTACTGGGAAAGGCACTGAATTGCTGCATGTTCTCTGATCATCAGTCCAGTAAAAACATGATTAGAGAGGAGGGGAGAGGCCATGAATTCCCACCCTAATAGAATTGTCCAGGTAGGCTTTTATGAGGACCTTTCCTTGTCCATCTGCTGAGGGCTGTGTTTGCTCTGTCCCTATGGCAGAAGCTCAGTTGGGTTGGGAGCCAGGCTGTCCCCACTGTTTGCATGGGGTGAGGGGGCTTTTCAGGCAGAGTCTGCCACTCTTCCCTCCTAAAGTCAGCTGGTGCTGAGCACTCTTCAGGTCTGGGATCCTGTACAACGGAGCTGTTGGGTTTTTCTGGTAGGAAAAATCTTGTTTGTTAGGAAAACAAAGTGTGAAAACAGTAGAGAAACAAGCAGGACAGTGAGGTTTCAAACATGCCCACAAACGAGGAGGAGGACACTACAGAAACCCCTCTGTGACGAAGCAGCCCTTTCCCCAGTCACGAATGGGTAATGCCACCCCCACATCATCTGCTCCTCTGGGTGGGATTTGCTAGTGTAGGGGCCTGGATATGTCTCTGTAGCTCAGAAAGATTCACTGCCTGGCACAAAGTAGGATGGGGGTGACTGAGGACTCAAGATGCCAGTTTAGGCACATTTTTATCCAGACATGAGTTCAGCTGTTACAATTCTGAGCCACATTTGGATCCCCATCTTCCAAGTCAGAAATCAACCTATCTAAATAAAACTGTTATTGTTGGGTTTAATTTGGATTCTTATGTTGGATTTGTCTGAAAAGAGAATTCATACTAAGGGTGCCGCTGACAGCAGAGTCATTTCATGTGTAAATATCGTTTGCAATCCCACACTGGAACATGAGGGCAGAGCCTGCTCCCAAAATCCACCTGCATGGGAGCACCACAACTCCCCAGATGTGCACGATCAATGAATACAGAGACAGACACCTCCCCAAAGGACTCAAGTTTTCTTCTCTTTTCTACTGGCCACCCTGAATGAATGATAAAACCTTGTGTTTTAAGCATAATAATGCTCCAGCTGTAATTTGGAGCATCTGTTCGCACAGATTCCCCTACCCTGAGCTCTAATAACCACATAAACTCTTCTTGTCCCCTCTTTTCTCCAGGTCAACAGACTATGGCACTACCTATGAAAAGCTAAATGACAAAGTGGGCCTGAAGACCGTGCTGAGCTACCTGTATGTCAGTCCCACTAACAAGAGGAAGGTAAGGGAGAGCCACTGCACTGGTATCTATAGAAACAAAATTACAGCGTTCTGAGAGGAATTGTGATCCTAAAGTGAAATCTGTTGGTAACTCACAAGAGCTTGAATTTGCTAAGTTGAACTGGTGCAATTCCATGGAATCCCATAGAACTGACCCTGCTTTACTTGTGATGCCAATGAAGTGTTTAATTCCCTTCCAAACTTTCTAAAGAAGTTGCTTTTATTTGCTTCTGGCTGTTACAACTTTAAAGAATTCACTCAAATATTTCTGGGTTTCTTGCTTACACCGGCTTTGGCTATTACATATCTCCCTGCCTTGTGTCTCCTTATTATTAGAAATACTGAGTAAAAGGCATTTATTTCTGCATTTGACTCCTTCTCCCCACATTTGGAGGTAAAGATGTAAATGACATTTTCTTTGGTTGCATCACGTAAGGGGGCTGAAAGCAGAATATGCCTGTGAGAGTGGGTGGAAGACCTACAATTTGATTTGGTTGTGTAGGAGAGAAGATGAGGTCACAGCTTTCCAACCCCCTGCTCACTCTTCCCACATGATGCAATTAGGGCTGCAGCTGGCTCACACAAGCACAGCCCAGGAACTGCAACTCAGTGCCTTTCTGGTTTAAAATTATTGCCTGTGTTGATTCAGGGGAGGTAGTGGGATAAAGATGCTTTCAGCTACCCACAGAAATCAATGTGGGAGGGCTGCAGCACGAAGCTAATTGCTGACAGTGAAGTTGTGTTGGGACAGCATGGAGGCTCAGTGCATCATATTTGGCTTGATCACTTCCAAATTGTTCATATCCTGTCTCCATCAAAAGATTTCCAAACTAGTAACTTGCTACTTGTACTGTTCTTATTATGACTGTTGTGCTTTCCATCATTGGTCAGTGTAGAGATGTTTTGGGACTGATTATTTCAGTGTATGCAACCATAAGGCAGACATAGCTGTGGTTACTAAGAGTGGCTGTACAGGGATGAAGAAGAATGCAGTGGCCAGAGCTCAGCTTGCATTTTTTCCTGATGCAGGAGTTAAGCTATTATGACAATCACCTTGACTTTTTTTAAACTTTTTTTTTCCCTGATCAAAACAGATTAAAATGTTTTGTAGTGAGTATTCCTGGCCTTCACACCTGTCCTGTATCCAATATGGGGGGCACTGAAGAGTTAATTCTTCTTCATTCTGTTTCCAAAGCAACTCTGCCCACCCAAAAGCACAGGCAATATGCTCAGTTACAAATCCTACGTCACTGGTGTAAAGACTCCCTCACAAATCAGAGTACGAGGATATATTATTATCTTCTAGCAGTTTCTCAGGCTACTGAGCTTTACAGATTAGCAGTCTCTTTTTAAAATTATTTTTTAAATTAAAACCACCTACATTTCATCATATAGTGGCATATAGGCCTATCTTTACTTGCTGTTTACTTATTTGAGATTAGAAATTTAAAAGACATTTTTTTGTTTTCTGTTTTAAGGAAACCATTTCTGGACCTATCTGTGCCCTTCTTATCCCTTCTGAAAAATCATGTGAAATGTAGAGACAAGCTGTAAGGAAAACTCATAGGAAACCAGCTTCAGTGCTGGCTGCTGTGGGGACAACTGGCTTCCATTCTTTCCTTTCTACCTCTGCTAAATACATTGGCACTGTTACTGTGCATGCTTAAACAGCTGGTCTGTCTGCACTCTGCTTTGTTAACCATCAAAGGCATTCATGTAGCACTTGAGAAATGTCTGAGCAAGGTGTCACTGGACCGGAGCATCTGAAATTTGTCAGATTCAGGGTTGGGTTTATTGTCCACCCACTCCTCTTACAGATTCTTGAGGTTATGCACTGTAAAAAATGCACTAGGGTTGTAGTCTTCTCCCATTCTCACTGGGTGAATGTTATTCCTGTGCCATGGGGAGTGAGCAGAATGATTTTGCTGAGCTCCTGAGGGCAGCTGCCACTGCTGAATCACAAAGCAATGGGTGAATCAGTTGCATCCCAGCAGAAAAAGCCCAGGTCCCTCGTGTCTCACCTCCAGCAGCAGAAGTGCTGCCTTGTTGACCATGGTGCAGGGATCTCCTGTGAGCTGCAAGAGAGGGCTTTGCTTGAGGCAGTTAGTGGGGAGGGAGGAACCAGCAGTAACTCACATGCACGGAGCCTGTGTGCACACATGAACCATGCAGAGCTTTCCAGGGAAGGTGTTTTCTCCTGAGGCACTCACTCCCAGCACTGACTGGATTTTTCCCAGCTCGTGGCTCCTGTCGATTTCTGATGGCTTTGCACATTGCTGCTGGCCCTGTCTACTCATTAGTGCTTAGAGGATTAGCGCTTACTTGGAGGAGGAGAAAAGCTTTCCATACATTCATTCCTAATTGATTTACTAGTGAGAAGGATAATTACTTCTCAGCTACCCTGCAGAACTACAGTGGGAATTACCTGTCAGATTTCTTTGAATACCCAAAATGCCTCTTTTCAGCTGTTAAATAGGAATTATATGTTCAGCCAAATGCCAGTTATATAAACATCATTTACCTGAATTGTGGCATAACCCTGGGCTCAATTATGAGGCAAGGGGGTTTTAAAGCTGGCATTTTGCTTTCTTCTTTTGAAGGAAAAGCCTTTTGTTTCTGATTTCTTTTTTTGAAAAACTTTGGTGGGAATATTTTAATTTTATTGGCTACCTGTGCTTTATTTCCTGGAGGTCAGATTTAATCTGTAGCTGTTCGTGGCTTTCACATGTTGCTGCTGCTGGGTGATATCCACCCCACCCTGCTCAGAGTTAACCAAGGCACAGAGCAAAGACTGAACTGAGGTGGGGCAGATCTGGGTCCCAGAGCTCCTGCCTGCTCCCAGGTGCTGCCCAACCTGCTGCTCTTGGAGCTGAGATGGGATGTGTCCATTTCCTAGAAATCACAGAAGGTATTGGGAAAATGCACTTTGCCCTTGTGTAATTTGACATTTGCAGCTATGATTAAATTGATATTACAACATGCACATGCCAAAGGAAGCTGCTGGGAATTCTTTTTCCCAGCTCTGATGCCTGAGAGGTGTCATTCCCAGTGGTCAGGGCCAGCTTGGTGATCTGAGACCACTTTAGGTGCTGACACAAGGGAACTGTCACACGTCCTGCAGCCCACTGTGAGTCTGCAGACTCTGGCTGCACTGTAGTCACAACACTCCCTGCCATGAGCCAGGACTACTCAATCTTCCCGTGGGGCTGTCATCCTGCTGATTCCCTTCCCCTCAGAACTAACAAGTTCAGGGTTTCACAACACTTTGCAAGTGTATGGAGAGCCTCTGCTGCTGGGAGTCGAAACTGCCAGACGTGGATCTGCTCTCCTGCAGGTGGTTGGGCTGTTCCTCCTCTCACTTGCACAATAGGCACTTGTGTCTGCATCAGGAAAATCTGCCCTGAGCTCTCCTTACTGCTGGGAAATTCCAGGTGATGATTGCCCTTAGCAGTCAGACAGCTCTGAAGTCCTGGGGTCTGGTTTTCTTGAGAGTTCCTGATTTGTGCTCTGGTGAGAAGCCAAGAGCCTGCAGTATTGACATTCCAAACCCATGAAGATGCTCTGATAGGCAGAGCGTATTCCAGGGCACATCTTCCCCTTTAGTGCATCTACCCACCCGGTGGCTGGCCTGGGAGCAAGACCTCATGTGAAGCATCTGCTTTCTCCAGTTGCCAAATAGGTTGGTAACAAATAAGAAACAAGCAGGTAACTTGTGGTAAACTTCAGAATGAATAAAATTTTCATACTTGTTTAGCAACACCCCTTCCTTACAGATGAATGGGATTTAACAGCAGATGTTTGAGTGCTCTGAAAAGCTGAATTTAGCAAAATGCTTATCTTTGGCTTTTCTACCCTGTAGCCTGTTGTTTGTCTTTGGGGATACGACAAAAAGCTGCTGGGCAGAGATTTCAGTTCCCTGCTGACCTTTAATTTAAAGCTGTATTTTGGGCGTTAGTTACATTTTACTAGAGGCAGATTTTCACAGCAGTCTGGGAATTAAAATTGTTTATTTCTTCCAAAACACTAAGGGAAAAATCTCTTCTATTTTAGTGGTAACATTTCTCTTGACTTTTTAAATTTCCAGTTTCTTTTTATTCTGATTCTTTTCTTTCTTTATGGTTGCTGAAAAAATTCTGTTAGAAAATAGAATGATTTCCACAAAAAATTAAGCTTGTGATTCTCTGCTTAACTGGCTGCACTTCTAAATGTCACTGCTTGGAGCTGAAGTGCTGTGATTCCATATTTTCTAGCATGAGTTGGTCTGCTGGGTAAGATCCCCTATTGTGAGAACATTCACTTTCTTCTTGGTTGTCAATAACAAGGTTCATTTTACAACTGATGCCTCACAGAGAGATGTAAAGCCTTTCCAAAAGGGTGCAGAAAGAAGATGGGAATTGAAGTCCCAAAATCTGAAGCACTGCTCCTTCTAGGCACAGAGGTGCCACTTTGAATCTCAAGGAATTGTTGAACCACAGATTTTTTTAGGTATTACTTTTTCCTGTGAAATATTCTGTAAAGACTGCTTATTCTTGGTGAAGATGTTGTTTAGTTGAAAACCCAGTTCTCACTATGAAACTTTTATCTCTACTCTTGGGAATACTGTGGAGGTGGAGACGATGGAGTTAAAAAAATTTAAAAGGAAAAGAAGAAGAAGGAAGAGAATAACAACTCTGGCAAATCAGCCCCACTTTCCTGTACAGACTATTGCTCAGATAAAATGTGGATAAACTGGAGGCCCTGATTGCATTTAAGATCTGAGGTGACAGTTCTGATGTCTTAGGAATACCTTCCTTCATGAATTTGCTTTGCAATTCAGTTGGCTGCAGCTGTTTTTAGCTTTTCCCCTGAGCTATTACAATCATTGTCGCGGGTGATGATTTGAAGAATTAAAAGGTCTGTAGCCTTTTATGCTGACTGTCTGAAGAGAAACATCACCCAGGTGCAGTGAATGAAATGAGGACTCCTCCCATTTTCCCCTTATACCAGAACTGAAACATTTTAGGTTTTATTTAAAGGTAGACCTTCCAGCTAAGCAATTTGAACAGTAGTTGCAAACAGAATAAAGCAGAAATAAAGTTATGGTCCTCAGTTATAGCTTTGAGAAATGGTTTTTCAGACTAGTTTGTTTGTTGTCACAGAATCAAAATGGAGGGGCAGTACAAATCACTGAGGCTGTAAAAGCCAGTCATGCTCTCACACCTCATCATGCCTCTGAACTTGGCCTATCAGAAGGAGAGATGTTTAGAGATATTTAGAGAGGAAGAATTTCTGAAAGATCAATCTAATTAGATTTGTCTATACAGTTTCTTGGGGTGGAGTGCAGCTGTTTATGGGCTGGCAGAGAGCAATGCTGTGTTGCTGTTCACGTTAATAAACGAAGGAATTGTCTGCAATACTGTAATTGCAGAGGAATGCTTCTACCTGACTGGTGACTGGCTAGAATATTGGGAGTGACACCTCCCTTTGCAGAAACTGGAGATCTGAAAATGAGCACAAGTCACTTTGACCTCCCCTTTATTTCTCCTTGCTCACTTGGAGAGTAACTGAGAGCAAAACCTGTCCTGGCCTTTTGTATCTCCAAAGGGAACTCCTCAGCTGTGATTGGAGCCTCAGGGCAGAACCATAATCCAAACTTATTTTGGTGTTGCCTCCATTTCTTAGTTCTCATGCTCCCAAGGGGAATTCTATAGCATTTTGTTTTCTCCTCACTCATCAAACGTGTGTCAGGTTGATGAGGCAGAGATTCCAGCACGTACCTGATGCTTGCTAGCCCAACCTGAACTGAGCTGCCGTGCTTAGCCACAGCTCTCATTAATCATCTGCTGCTTTTTCCTAAGATTGCATCCTTGCTATTGGTGAGGAACTGAGCTCTGCAGCAAAGCCCAAATGGCTTTAGGAAGATAGAAGGTTTCCTTGGACCCTTTTTCCTCATTGTGCTGACACTGTGATCAAGGGTCTGTGCTGCAAACTGGCACTTGCTGATGTGATCTCAAGAACGTATTTGTAACTCAAAGGCAATGGGGCTGAGTTAGAGCTACAGGGCAGGAGTGATGGAACAAGCTGTTTCTACTGTCTTTTATCCCTAATCTTTCCCTTTGGCCTAATGGAGTACAGTCACTAAATAGCTCTTGGTTTTGCAGCTGCCATTAACAGGGACTAAATTACCTGACCTGCAGATGCTGCTGCAGAAGTCTCTATGTGCTCTCCTTCTCTGAACCCACTGAGCTGTATATGATGTTCCTGTGTTTCTCAGAGCTCCAGAATCCATCCCACCCAGTCCAGAGTTGATGGGGCAGATAGGAAGGCTGTGAAACAGTGCCTGGCTTAGCTGAGCTCAGGTCTGTCTGCTCTGGTTAACCAGTGGGTTGTACAAATGTGCCTGTGGACAGGGTAACACCTCAGCGTATCCATCTCGTAAATACACTTCAGGGACAGTCACACTCTGTCTCCAGAACTGAAAATTTAGGTAGAGGAATAAAATGTGAATGAAGAAGTAATATTTTTCTTCAATTACTTGTGTTGCAAAGATGATTTCCTCAAGGTCACCCACAATATCTATGGAAGGGTGAGAGGATGTGTGACATGACGTTTTATCTACAAGGTGCACTGTTGTGTGCTGTTATATGTGGGATTCTTTCTATATGTGCAATTAATTCAGCTTGAATTTGGCACCTGAGAAAAGAGATCATTTTTGTAAATGTTTGCAGACTGTGACCTGAAACTGTGGGAAAAATATACTGAGTTACAGATGTTTTGTAATACTTCAAGAAGAGGACTTCAAGAATTTCTTGTTTGAAGAGTTTTCTGTTTCTTATTTAGAATTCAGCAAAGTCACATTTTCAGAGCAGGTTTCTCTGACCTTTCCTGTGTAAGATACATAGTTTCCTGATGCTGGATAGCTTGGTTTATTAGTGTTTTGAACATGGTTCAAGATCAATGAATGGAAAAGATTGAGAAATAAAGGCATAAGTACTTTCAAATCTTTTTTCAGTATGTCCAAGTTGATGTTTTTGTTGTTGTTTTTTCTGTTGTGTCTTTTGTGTGTGTGTTTTTCTGTTTTTTAAAAAAATATTGTTACTACTATATTTGAGGATTTTCCTCCTTGTGAATCTTTCTAGTCAAGGTGCTCCTGTGAGAGTTTTCTGCCCTCTTGCAGTCGGGGACTGAGGGGCCTGACATGCCAGATGCCCCACTGGAACCTGACCTGACCTTAGGATCAGAAAAGAGAATCCTGTAGGATCCTAGAGAAAGAGCAAAGTCTGTTTGCTTGCAGGTTTTAACTTTACCATTTCTGCCTTCACATAAATCACAAAGGAAAACAGAGGCTGTGCAACATCTGTGTTCTGGGAGGTGACCCTTTTCCAGAACAGACAATGCAGAATTGGGGCCCAAATTGACATGAGACCCCCTTGTAGTGGAAGTTTTCCCCTCCCTTAAACAGGGGCAATGTGATCATTGCCCTCCAGGGAAGGCTGTCCCTTGGAATTCATGAATGTGAGAACTGGGGATTCCTGGTGGTTTTTCAGTTAGTTTTCTAAAGAAGCAGATACATTTAAAAACAAACAGAAAAAAACCCCCACCAGACCCACTGAACCACACATATTGCTCATCAGCTGTTTCTAAAAATAAATGCAGTTGAGATAATTAACAAAATACTCCCATATGGCATTATTTAATGGGGCTGAAGGGAGGAGGGTTAGAAAACAGGTATAAATAGAAACTGCCATTTACAATGAAAGCCATGATTTGAGTGTTTGTGAAGGAAAAAAGTTAATATATTACAAAACTTGAGTTAGGGTTGTCTTTGTGTACCTTTATACATCTATATTTTGCATCTTTGCACCTCTGTATTCCAAATTGCAAAGAATTTTTGGAACAAAAGGACAGTTACCAGGTGAGAGTGATAAGCTTGGCAGGATACTGGTGCATATCTATGCTAGAGATATTTAAAATTCAGTCCCTCTCTCCTGTTGCACTCTCTGCCTGCTTCACCTTCTATTGCTTCAGCCAGGGCCCTACAGAGACTCAGGGATGTTACAAGGTTGTTAAGACATGAAATGGGGTAAAACGGAAGAGGTCCCCTCCACATTCAGATGTAGAGTTCCCAGAGCTGGCTGTCAGAAAAACAGAGGTGGTTTGCTCCAATTTAGACAGTGAGTGTTAAAGGACAGAGCAGGAGTTACGGTACCAACTAAAATAAAGCTGCAATTTTGTCACCTAGCATGAGCATTGCTTTTCTGAAGTGGGCAGAGTGGAGCTGTGTGAGCTTTCAGGGTGCCTTGTCTTGGTTAGAGGGAGGAGAGGGTCTGTCAGGAGGCATCCCCTTGTTGTACAGGGCTGCCTGTATTAACCACATGGCCTGTCAGCAGGGTGAACACAGCCCCAGGTCCTGAGATAGGGCAATTTTATGGGACTTTTTTCCTTTCTCCATCCTCCTTACCACGTTCTGAAATATGGCCATCTCTTTTACTGCTGCAGCTCCAATAATATATTAATTTATGAAGTATGAAAAATGAGGTAGTTTTGAATTAACGAGGAGGGGCATGGTGCTTCACAGACAGCAGGATAGTCAATCAATAATAGTGAGTCACTATATCCTGTTATTTAAAAAGGAGGGAAAAGTAATAGAATGGGTGGAGAGCAGCTCTTGGAAAAGGGGCAGGTGGGTCCTTTTGAAGACCATATAATGATCTGACCTTGATCTTTAGTGACAAGAGCTGTTTCACCAAGACTTATTTATTTCCCTGTGAGGAAAATTCTCCCGTCACCCCCTGCCAACCCCAAACCCAATAATAAGTGGCAAAATACCTTTTAATTTCATTATTTTACAGAGTGAAGAATAGAGAAGCTCAGCATTACTGAGTGAATTCTCATTTAATGGCCTGGATCAGCAGAGTCTGCAGGGCACGTGCTGGCCACAGTCTCAGTTTGTGGTGCATGTGCACATCTGCCTCTTACAGTGTAACTGTAATGTCAGCTCTGCTCTTCTCAGTTCTGGGTAAAATATTTTATCCCAACCAACACTGGGAAACCTGGAAACTCTTGTCTGGCTGTGTTAGAGTTAGTTTTCTTCAGCATGGAGCTTGGCTGGACTGGATGTTAGAGAGGTATTTCACTATGTTGTGGAGTGCTTGAGGCTTCTTTTTACATTAGTGGGAGTTCATTGCCCTTCACCCTCTTGGTTCTAAGATGCCTTTTTTCATTGTATACAGACAGATGCTGCTGGACTCCAAAAGTAATGACAGAGCTGTTCTAAGTGGTGGACAGATGCAGTTAGGGAAAACTCAGGCTGCAGTTGTCTTATAAGTCTAGGCAATCAACTCTTAGACCAGTCCTTCTGTCTCTGAGAAGAGATTGGTTCTGCCTTTTATGGTGAGCCCTCTAATATTTTAATTCTCTATTGCTGATAGAAAAAGCTCATCTGACATCTTTTGTCTCCCTTGGAACCTTCCCATGGCAGACCAACACTATCCTTAAAAGTGCCTGCAAGAAAGCAACAAAACACCTGAAGCAGCTGTGCTCAGAGATTGAGAGGCAATGGAATGGGTGCAAGGAATGCAGTGCTCAGGACCTGGAAATGGGTGCAAGGACGGAGTAAGCTTGGCAATTATCTGATGTTTGCTGATCGATTCTAAAACCAAAGTGTCAGGGTTGTGCTGGGGATAAAACTCTTATCCCCTCTTCCAATTTCATTTCCTCTTACACTGGTTCTTCAGAACCCTACAGTGACCAGAGCTCACATATGAGCATGAAGAGTTACAGAAAGGAAAGTACAAGATTTTCTTCAGGCTGTGAGGTGTCAGTGACCCTGTTAGAATAGGATGTAGCAGCTGTGGTTCAGTCATTGGGGCAGCCACTCCCCTGCTCAGTGTGTGATTGCAGACAAGACTACTGCCATGAACCTGCAAGGACTGTTCAATTAGGAGCTAATTATTGAATGCAATGGAAAATGTCAAAGCCAGTGAGGTGCTAGTTGGGAATCCTCTACCTAGGTCTGGAACCTTCCCATTTCTGGCACCTGAATCTTTGGCATCCAAGTTAGCATGCAGAGCTTGCAACCTCAGTGGATAGCTTAGAGCTGAGTGCTACAAAGCAGAGCACTGCAATGCCATCATGTTTTGTAACTTTAACCTTTAATTTTTGTGTGGCCTCGGCCTTGCATCCAGAAATTGGATAGACCTTCTCTTATCATCTTATCTTCCTCCAGTGCAGGGATCTTAGGGAGAGAAGTTCATTAGGGACAGTGAGGGACGCGAGTAATAGATGCCAGGTAAGTAAATTGAGATAGACGATAAGCATCTGGATGGGAACAGTGATAAAGCTGACTGTTGTCTATGTTCACTCTGCAATCTGACTAAAAAAGCAGAAAAATAAAGTGGGTAAGCAAAGGAGAAGCAATGATGCATTTAAAATTGTATTCAGATTTAATGGCCTCAAGGGAGATACATAACACGATTTTTATTTTTCTATAGAGTCATGAAACACTCTAGTGTCCTCAAATGAAATAGACTGCTGAATACAGGCTGCAAAAGTTTACCACCATGAGTAACTATCCATGCACATCCTTTTGTTTTCTGTAATGGGGCAACTACTGTGAGTAAACTTATACCCACGTGTAAAGTGTTCTCCCAGGTGAGACCTATAATCAGAGGAGTGTTTTTATATAAATGGTGTTCTCAGTTCCAGCAGCTGTGGTGCACACAGCCTCTCCTTACTGATAACATTATTTTCTGTAACTATTTCTGCTTACATGGGAAGTTACCATAATGGTGAAAATTACTTTGTAGTTCTATGGAGAGTAGCACAACCATGCATTTACTCAAATAACATATAATTATAACAGTGAATGCTGCTTTTCTCTTTCTGTGAACACAGTTTGGGATTAGAGCTGTTCCCTGTCACTAGAAAAAAGGTAGTGACCACAAAACAATGTGTCAGATATTGTAACAACTGGGGCTTTCCTGTGTAGAGTCAAGAAGAGTAAAAAAGCATCATGTACAACTATGCTATGCAGAAATACCAGACACTGGAGCAATATAATAATATAGATCAGAGGCTTTGTGTTTGTGTGGGAGCACTGGTTGGTGCCTAAGATCACCAGTGGAGGTTTTTTCTGCTTCTGGTCCAGGCCCTCTCAATAGAAATGCTGGTCAAAGTGGATGTACAAATCCAGTGGTGGTGCTTGTGACCCATTTGGCAGTTTGTGGAGCAGAACTCTGCATGAACATGCTGTGACACAGAAAAGCCTTTGGCAATTAGTTGGACAGCCCTGAAGTGGCCTCAGGCAGGTGGGAATACTGTGGCAGAGGACTTTGCTCCCATGATCTGTGGGGAGTTGGATGATGTGCAGCTGTAACAAGAATATAATGGGCTGGAGTAACCTTGGATAAAGGCTGCCTTGCTGTGACAATGAAAAGGTTTTGCAACCAAGCATGTGGCTGTTGCCAGTCAGTCACTCTTTGCCAGGTCAAACACATGCTTTTTGGATGGCTTCCATCCCCACTGGCACCTGAAATTTAACAAGCAAATGCTTGCTGTGCCTTGTAATTAAAAGTGAAAAGTACATGTGTCCAGTGCCAAAAAGACAAGAGAAAGAGAAGACACATGTTGTTCTGACCTGTTCAGCAGCAAAACAAAGATAAGGTGTTCTGCTTTGTTGGGTCTGTTATGATGGCTTAGTCCACTCCTGTGCATGCAAATTGGATCCAGCCTGGGATTTGGCATTGTGGGCAGGTTCAGATGGCAGCCTTGGAGGAACTCTGTTCTTTTCCCAGTTCTGAGTTTTGTGGAAGTGTTAGAGCCATGATGTATTTTCATTTCCCACCTGCCAGTGAGGATGGCAGAGTGGTTTCCCTTGAAGAGCTCTTCCTTTATATGCAATTAAACCTTAATTTGCTCCTGATCCTCAGGGCTTCTTGCATGGTGCATCTGTGCTCTTGCACAGGTGCTGGAGGTGCTGATTAAAATGGAGTGTCCTCTCCATAGGGAAGGGAGTGTGTGAGCTTGGAACTCTCTGAAGTGTTTTGTTTTGGTATGGCAATTTATGGCAGGTATGGCTGAAGTGCCAAAAGCCTCTTGCAATTTTGTACAAATCTGAACAGTTAATTGTAATTTCAGTCTGGGTATAATTGGATATGAGAGACAATAGAAGACAACAAAAGATTAACCAGGGTTATTGCCTGTAAACAAGTGTGGTAGGCTGACATACGTCTCTTCAGAGAAGGTGAGGTAGTGCTGGTGGTACTCATTTGATGCACTCCACCAATGCACACTTTTGTCTGAAAAACCCTGCTATTTTATGATAAAGAAAATTTTTCATTTTACAGTGTATTACTTTGTTTCTTGTAATGGTTCTCTTCTTTTATGTATCCCCTACGAAAGGTAAAACATTCTGTGGAGATGATGAACCTGCATGTCACCTGAACAGCATCCTGTACTCTGATCATTCTGTCTCAGTGCTGCAGAGATGGGGAACTCATGCATGGGTTCCCCATGGTGTTGCTGTCTTCTCAAACCAGTTTGGTGGTTTAGAGAGCTGTCAGTGTCTGACACAACTGGAGGAGTCTATGGAAGAGGCCCTTCAGAGGGGATGAATGCTTACAGAGACAGCTGTTGATGTCTTAAAAGTTCAGTGGCAAGCAGTGCGATTCTGCAGACTAGAGGTTGCTTTGTAATTACAAAGAATTCCTGGTGGGAAGTAAGTTCTGGAGGGAGGTTATCATGAAGTGTCTAAAATGTCTTGAGAGAGCTATTCCGTTCTTTGGTCACGGTACATATAGTGCAGACCCAATGCAAGAGTCTCAGGAAACTCTTATTTCATTGCTGAGTTTCTATGGGTGTCTGAGTAATTTTTCATTATCCAATAATAAATATAGTAGTGAAAGTCACCTTTAACACTTAAAGATTGCTTGGGTTTTATGGGATTGTATTGAAGTGAGTGCCAAGGTATAAAAGCCTTATGGTTGAGGTACTTTTATAACACATGCTTCATAAACCCTTATAAAGTGAGTGCAGCGCACTTCATCCTTTAAGATTACAGCACTATGGTTCTGAGAGTTGGTGATCTGGTGCTATATTCATTAATTAAATCTGCCATTAATGTTGAATTTTGGGCAATAAGAAGTAAAGTTACAAGAAGTTGAAATGGGTAGGTCCAGACAATTTATCTCTCATGAAAGCTCAGTGCCCCTTTACTGCTTGACTGATGCCCACAGGTTATCCTTAACATTAAGCAAGCTTTTGAGCCATGTGAAGGAAGGAGGAGTCCGAAATCTGGGCTGCTCTGTAACACAAGGGTTTGCAATGAGCATTTTCCTTTTGGGACACAAAGTAAGTAATTATATAAAAGCTGTTGCCCTCTTCATGAATGTCTTGTTTGGCTTCCCAGAGGGCAGATGTCCTTCTTGTCACAGCTGCTGATCCCTGAATAATGGAGTGGATTTCTTTGGCTGTATATAAATACACAGATTTCTCTCTAGAGCAGACTTTTATCAGTGACATGTCCCATTTTTTCCTGTCTGATATGCTGACTAAAAAACAGAGGTTGCTTTCATTTCCATCTGATTATTGCAGAAGTCAACATATCTACAGGGCAGTGAGAAAGTATTTAGCCATCTTTGAACATCTGGGGAAGTTTGTATAAAGTTAAGGTGTGCTTTCTAGAAACCCTCTTTCTGAACTAGTGCAAATCATTCAAAGACACCTTTAGCTTAGCTGATTTATATGAGTGTTACTTTTGCTGGTATGTAGACAAGTACTTGTGGTACCAGCACCTTTTAGTCTCAGAGGGAATTGGGCTGATTTAATTAAAGTTTTTTAGTTGCTGGCATCTAGTGAGGAAAGAAGGGAAAAAAGGGATAAAATTTTCTTTGCAATGAGTTGCACCTGTTCTCAATGGGAATGGCAGAGAAGAGTTTTAGCTACACTGTTTAGCTGTACTCTAAGAGATTTGGGTTGTGGTCAGACCTCTGAGGGCATCCTTTAGCTTGCAGGGCAAGTAATTGCAGTAATGACATTGGAGAGTGAAAGAGTGGGAGGGGAATGAATAACCAAGTATTTGCCAACGAGAAATTTCCAATGGTCAAACATGTAATCTAAAATGCTTCAATGTAGAAAATTACTTTTCCCACAAGAGAGCTCCAAACTGTTCATATTTACCTTCTGATGGACCGATGTTTTGAAGAAAGAAAACAACTTTTGTATCTTTAAGCCTTTAAATGTCACTGGATTTTGATTTCTCAAAAAAGGAAAGGACATCAAAAATCCAAACAAAGCAAAAATCCTCCGCTTGTGTTGACATTTCAGCATAAATTGTTGAAACTTTTTGGCTTTTTAAACTTAAAGCTACTATGAAACTTTGTGGGAAGGAGACATGGGACCGACCATACAACTCATCAAATGATTTAAATCAAATTGGAAAAGCAAAAGAAATTAAATAATTTTTGTTTTTCAAAATCTGATTTGTTTTGTCATTGATGATATAAATATGGCCAGGCTTTAGGAAGGATCTAAAGTGTTTCTGAGTCGAGAGCCCAGTGGAATGAGGCCAAAAAACCCCCTAAAAAGCCTTTTCACTCTTAAGTCAAGGACATTCAATATGGAAATCCCCATGAACCTGTAAAAATGAAAGCTCAACTTTCTGTCTTTGCAGCATTGTTTGTGGCAAAATTGCCTTTTCAGTTGTAGGAGAGGATAATTCAGTGCTACAGAGTAAATTCTGATACTTTGCTAAGGAACTGGTTTCTTTTGAAGCTGTGGAGGCTTGCATGGTTTGTAGGTGTTCTGTTGGTTTTGTTTATTTTTAAACTCTTTTGCTTATGTCTTTTTAGAAGAGCCTTTTACATAGGTGAATGTGACTAGGACCTCTGAGAAGAATAGCTAATGAAAAGTGCATTAAAGGGAAGAGGAGAATCAGGAGGCAGCCCACAATGGTTTAATGCTGTCTATCTATTTATCAGAACAAAAGACATTTATTTGAACCTGTCTTCTTTATTCATTTGACAGCTCTCTGGTGCTCCTTTGCTAATGTAGCTCAGTGGTACTATTGCTACAGATTATTGCACCTATAAAACTGGTCTGTGCTGATTTAGGGAGATGCGCTTTGGTAATTTACAGTGAAAATTTATGTTCGTTGAGAAAAATAAAAGGTTTCATTGAAAGCTAATATTAATAAAAATGCCATTTATGTGGTATTTGTTTTGGGATTTTTTTTTTTTGGTCCAGTGGTGGTTTATGAATCAATTCAGCTGTGTATAAAACACATCTCTGTTGTGATCACTGTGCTTAGGCTGCCTGTATCTCCATGCCTGTCTGGGCATGTTGTGCCTGTGAGAGGTGTGCAGTCACTGTGCACTCATTATTATACTGTACAGCTGTCTTTGTGCCTGGCCACCCTGGCACAGGAAAAGAGGAATGTGCCACTATCTTAACTCACCCACCTGCACATGATGGTTTGAAACCACGTGAAGTAATACCGTGGAAGGTGTGTGCATTAACCCAGTGACATACCTGGGATTTTGATCTGGCTAGCAGGAACTCAGGTTCTGTTACAAATCCTACTCTTGTTTTTATTGTTTTGGCCCCATCAGAGGGCATGACTTTTTAGTGGATTTGTGCTGTAATATGGTGTCACTTTCTTTCTTCCCTACTTCTACATTTGAGCTCCTTTAAGGGTCCTACATATTCTCCAACAAATCTGAGTGATTCTTAACTACTGCTGTGGTTTGTGTAACAAATACATTATGGCAGGCACAGGTATGACATCTCCCCTCATTATTCTTCCCTCTGCTCCTTATTCTTCCTACCTGCAGCTTGTGCTGTTTGTTCCTTGGGGTAAATCCCCTGAAGTGTTCAGAGCTGGATATGTTTCCTGCTCATGCACTGAAGATCTCAGCCATATATTGTAGTTAATGTTCTTGCAAGGTGGCCTCTCCATATCATCTTCTTTCTATGTGCTGCCTCACTGGTGTCTGGTGTTCTGCTCACCTGGAGTTCATTCAGAACAGCCCTGTGTGTGTCCTCACTGTCCCCAAAGCTCCTTTGTTACAAGGGATGCACCATATCCCAGACAGCTCTCTTCCTCTGCATCCATTCCTAAGGAACTATCTGAAGTTTAGTCTGATTTTCAGCCTGTTTTGTTTGGTCTGGTGCTTGTTCACTGGATTTTGAGGGTCAGGAGAAGGTATGTAGCATAAAAGAAGTAATCTCAAGTATGTTTTCAAGGACTTACATTGACAGTAACCAGTCCTGCCTGTCCTTCCCCTCTCCACTTAAACTAGAGAAAAAGCAACTGAAAGGAATATTTTATACATGCATGTATATATAAATAATCTAGAATGTAGAAAGACCAAATGTAATTTCCTTTTAAATAAAGGCTGCCATTTAATTTAATATTATAGAAAATTATTAGATCTTAAACCCTTATAAATTACATTTGACAACTCTCTAGTGCTCCTTTGCTATTCCTTATGGCAATTACAAATGGCAACACAGAAAGCTGGCAGAAATGCTCATTTTGACTGGAGTTTGTTTATTGTCTCTTAATTAAAAATTATTAATCTAAATCACGAAGGGGTAGATCCTTCGTCTTGGTCCCATAATGAGAAGTGGTTTCAGGGCTTTGACAAATGTCCTGCTATTTCCCCTGACAAAAGTTCCCCTCTTATAGCTTCCAGGACAAAAAGTATAAACAATAAGAAAAGAAAATCCCAGAGTCTGTCACGTTTCTTTTTCTGTGTGCCGTGTAACAAACGTGTGTGCCAGTCTGAGCTGTGTGGCTCTTGGTGGGCTTTTGCTTTACACTCTGAGCCTCCTGCTTTTCTCACCCTGCTCTGTGTAGGACCAGCCTTTCCTGGGAGGATGGATGACAGCAGAGATGTTGGGTGTTTGTTTCTCCATTTGAAGAATGGAGAGTGGCTGTGGGAACTGGGTGAAGGCACAGGGCATGATTTATGTGATGTCACCTCCAGATATCACTGTTAGGGTCTTCCAACCTTCCTAGCTTGGTGGTTTTATTATCTGATCTTACAACCACTGTTGTGCATCCAGAAAAACAAATTGGCCAAATTTGTGAAACATGTGGTGGAAATACTGCCTTTCTTGTCTCATATGACCATTTCTTGTGTGAAACAACAGAGGGGATGTTTTGTGTGTATGCCACCTAATGTCCATGCCACTGTTAGCTGTCTTGTGCTCCTTATTTGAGGAAAAAACTCCAGCAGTGATCTTTTAATATACAGCATTGTTAACTTTGTAATCTTCTATTACATCAGCTGGAAAACATTTTTATTCCTGAAATTTCCTTTATTTTAAAGATAAGATCTGTCTGGATTGTCTTGTTAAATGGGAAGCCTTACATTCTTCTTCCATTCCATATAAGCAAATAATTTTTACTGAACTGTGTTATAGTTCTCTGGCACAGGTGATATGCTTTAGGTGAACAGGGGTATAAAATGTCTTTGCAGTCTAAGTCGAAAGTGACACAAAAAATATATTCAGTACTTGTGAAATTGTTATTGTTTGGGGAATAATCAAATTGATATTTTGATCTGATTGGAAAGTAGAAATGTACCAAAGCAGTCTTCTGAGTGGAGATCTTGGAGACCTCTTCTCAGGCTAATTCCCAGGAAATCAGTTGCCTGTGGGAACGTTTCTTGTTCCCCAGACCATGCACCAGAGCACAATGCAAATGCATTTCTTCAGGACTTGTGCTGTGGCTTCCATGGGAATGGCTAGAGACTGATTTTGGGGCTGGTAAGTGGTGTATGTGAGGGATGTTGAAGGTGCTTTGACATCAAGTTGGATTCATACAGATGGCTTTGCTCTAGAAAAATGTTCACTTCCAGTTCAGCTTTTCATTTCTTAATGGAAAAGATCAGAAGCCATTTATGTTATGCTTCCTTTCCCTTGGTGAATTCATGGAGTTAATGAGGTGCTTGAGATTAAACAAGCACTGAAATTTTTTGCTTGATGAAGGCCTAACATACCAAGGGTTTTACCATTCCTTGTAACTGATTTTTGCTGTCAAAATTAATGTATTTCCCTTTTGTAGTCTTGAAGTTGGAGCTCTGTGAAGCTGGATAAGAGAAGTCAATGTGGACAAAAACCAAAACTGCAGTGGATCTCAGCTAGCTGATCATTCTGCAGTGAGCTAAAAAAGGCCATTCCTAGATCTGTTTTCCTGCTGAAAGACAGTTTCTATATTTGATTCAGCTGCTGTATCAACAACCTGCTGTGTTTAGAACAGCTCCAATTTATTTCCCACTGTTTGCCTTTACTTTATGGTACTGGTATTTGCTTTAATGTGAAGTCGTTTTCTCCAGATGTTAATAAGATGGTGTTAATGTTCTCACAACATTTTTCTTGATAATGTTTATGTAGAGCTTGCCATCTGATAGTGCAGAATCAACCCATTTTGAAATATCGGTAATAATTTTCTAATTAAAATTAGAGGCTCCGAAATGTTTTCCTCCCTGTACAAATTGAGGTCATGCACTTTCCTGTGCTTGGGGAAAATTATGTTTTCACTGACTGAATGAATGTCTCTGACTGTACAAAATGGGAGTGTGATATACGAAATTGTGTCAGTGTTTGCACATGTGCACGTGGACTATACCCAGATGCCAGCAGCTGATCCAGGAAGGCATTCTCTCTTTCTAGAGAGGTGATGCTCTCATTCATAGCACTGCAAACTGCTGAATAATGAACCTTAAATCTCGGAAATGCTCTGTTTATTTTTGGAGAAAGGATTCCACATTGGAGGAGCAAGGTGGCAGACAGAAAATGGTCCAGGAAAGCCTGGTGTGGCTGCCTGAAGTTCCTATACCCAACCAAAATCAACTTTGGTACATAGAATTTATCTGGATTAAATTGAAAAAAAGGAATCACCAAATAAATCAGCAAATGAATTGCCAAAGAAAATGAAACTGAAATACTAAATCCCACCCTAATTCTATGGGCTGTTACACTCGAGTGAAGTTCTGAATACCTCTAATAGGAGTCAATGCTGTATGACCTCTCTCTTAAATGATGTTCACTTTCACTTTTCCATTAACATTTTCCCTCCATTTTTCTATTTAGATCATGCTTCTTAGTGATCCAGAGATTGAGAGCAGCATCCTCATCAGCTCTGATGAAGGGGCTACCTACCAGAAGTACCGTTTGAACTTCTATATCCAGAGCTTGCTCTTCCACCCCAAGCAGGAGGAGTGGATCTTGGCCTACAGTCTGGATCAAAAGGTGAGCAATTGATTAAATGTTTCAATGATTTTTGTGGGAAATGGATGTGTAGAGAACTTTTAAAGCTTGATGGAAACTTTACATACAAGTACTTACAAAGTATGATTTAATAATATGTATTAATATTATTTGTTACAAACAGTAACAGAACATGGCATAAGCTCCCCCAGTTCATCCTAGCTCAATGCTGGCCAGGAGCTGTGGCTGTAGAAGGGACCCTCCTGCCTGAGGCTGGCGTGATGCCGAGTAGTTTCTTGCCCAGTAGTTTCTTGCCCAGTAGTTTCTTGCCCAGTAGTTTCTTGCCCAGTAGTTTCTTCTCAAGTAGTTTCTTGCAGAGTAATTTCTTTCTGAGTAGTTTCTTGCCAAGTGTTTCTTCACCAGTGGTTTCTTCACCAGTACTTTCTTCCCAAATAGTTGTTGCTCAGTATTTTCTTGCCCAGTAGTTTCTTCCCCAGTAGTTTTTGCCCAGTAGTTTCTTGGTGAGTAATTTCTTTCCCAATATTTTGTTTCCCAGTAGTTTCTTGCCCAGTACTTTCTTGTCCAGTGTTCTCTTCCTGAGTATTTTCTTTCCCAGTATTTTCTAGCCCTGTAGTTTCTTGCTGAGTACTTTCTTGCCCAGTAGTTGTCATATTAACAATGTTAGTAATAGTTCCTTTTGTGCTTCACTGTACACAGCGAACGACAAACAAGGCCATCAATGAAGTCTTTTCCATTCCAGAGGGAGCAGGAAATGTTGGAAATGGATTTGTAGAGAATTCTCCAAGCCTGACAGAAGGCTCACATAGTATCCATCTGAATGCAAACTTTGAGATAAGAAATGTTGACTTAGAAATGCCATGGAATAGGACAGACATTGTTGAGAGAGAAATGGAACTAGAAACAAGTTTAAAAGGATGGCCTTGCAAATAAGACTAGATACTTTGGAGAAACAGGACTATGAAAGATGCATTCTAGTAGGACCCACGAGGGGTAATTTTAGATTATTGTCTTTAAGGCATTTACAACATTGTGTGGCAAAAGCTGATAGGCCAAGAAACGCTTATGATGCATTGTAATTAGGAGATAGTTGGCTTCTGATTGTGATTGCGTGAATTATAACATCTGTACTGTTTCACTCTTCACATGAGACTGAAAATGGAGTAAAAGTTTTTAAACACCTCTCAGTTGCCTCATCTCTGGGTCAGAAAAGAGTTTAATCTGACAATTTTGACCTGGGAGTTGAAGGGAATATTGTCTAGAGCTGCTTCCTTTCAGAGATGATGAAGAATTTAGAGTGTGCTTTGCTGTTCTCACTTTGCAGGTTTTAATGTGCTCAAAAGCCATGCAGTGACTCCAAAGCCAGTTTGCTAAAAGGAGCTGAGTGTTAGAGTGATCATGATGGGTGTGGAAACTTCAGTAGCGGTGATATGATGAAAGATGAAAAGATTTAGAGATTTGACATGACATATAGAGCTGTTCTAAAAATCTATTGATTTGTAGGTGCTGATTTCTGCACTGCCTCTGAGGATGGAGCACTCAGGCTGGGTTGGTCTGTAACAGCTGGCTGTTGAGCATTGAGGGGTGCTCATTCTGCTTGCACACTGGAAGTCAGGGAGCAGCAGCAGATGACAAACTCCTCTGTGCCACTTTTAAGCCTCTTTGCAGTGCCTTCTGTGAGTGAGACATCTCCAGTCTGTTGCTTTGTCCTTAGCAAGTGCCCTTACATAGCACTCACCTGTCCTGAAAGGTGCTGAGCAGAGCGGGGCAGGGTGGTAGTGAGGTGCTGTGCCTAAGGAGATGGGTGCTTTAGTTCTAGAGCAGCAGTCCCTGCTGCAGCCCAGAGCTGAGACACAGGATGACCAAGTTACAAATTCTACAAAGTTTAAGACTTGCAGAGCTTTTATCTTTCCTTTCGTATGTTTCTGCCATTCCTAGACTCTGGAAAGCAAAAATGTGCTGAACAACCACTGAGTTTCACTCATGGTGTTGGGTTGATGCTGGCTAGATGCCAGGTGTCCGTCAAGGCCACTTGGTCACTCCCCTTCTCAACTGGACAGGAGTAGAAAATATAATGAAAGGCCTATGGGTCGAAATAAAGACAGGGGGAGATCACTCAGCGATTACCATCATGGGAAAATCACACTCAGCTGGGAAAATTAATTGAATTTTTTACCTATCAAGATGCTACTGTAGTGTACTTTATCCTACCCTACTCTACCAAATAAGAGTAGAGTAATAAGAAGTAAAAATGAAGTCTTAAAATACCTTTCTACCACCCCTCCCTTCTTCTGGGGCTCAATTTCACTCACAATTTTCAATTTTTTCTGTATCCCAGCAGCAGAGTGGGACAGGACATGGGGGCTGAAATCAGTTCATCAAGCATTGTCTCTGCCTCTTCTTCCTGCTCAGGGGAGGACTCTTCACACCCTTTCCCTGCTGCAGGGTGGTGCCCCTCCCACAGGAGACAGCTCTCCACAAACTTTTCCAGTGTCAATCCTTTCCACAGGCCGCAGTTTTTCATGAATTGCCTCAGTGTGGATCTTTTTCACAGCGTGAAGCCTTCAGGAGCAGACTCTTCCAATATGGGTCCCCTGTGGGGTCACCTCCACCTGTCCTTCCTTGGGTCAAGGGGTCAGCCTGCCTCACCATGCCCTTCACTGTGAGCTGCAGTGGAATCTCTGCTCCAGCACCTGGAACACCTTCTCCCCTCCTTTTCACTGACCTTGCTGTCTGCAGCACTGTTTCTCTCACATATTCTCACTTCTCTCTGGCTGAAGCTGTCAATTTGTTTCTTCCCCTCACTTCATGGATGTGTTATCCCAGAGGTGCCACCACTGTCCCTGATGGGTTTGACCTGGCCTGGCAGCAGGTCCATCTCAGAGCTGACTTGTGTTTGCCTTCCCAGACAGCTTCTTGCAGCTTTTTGTGGAAGCCACCCCTGTAGCCTCCTCCCTGCTATGAAAACCTTTCCACACAAACCAATGCATTAACCAGTCAGGTCTGAGGGTGTGTCCTGGGAGGGATTTTCAATTTCTGCAGTTATTGTTGAAGATTTCTAAACTAGCCAGGCTCACATCCCAGCTATAGGAACAATATAGCTAAAATACTGTGTCTCTCTATTAGAGAATTTCCTTTGAAAGGCTAGTGCAAGTTGTTACTGAACTAGGTGCTGAGAATATAATCAAATAATTTCCTGTCGCTCTGCTTCCCACTTGCTCAAAGAATGCTGTGGCAGGCCCCAGGTGTTTTACTGCTGTACTACTGATGATTCTTGAGTGACATTTGCAAGAACAAAGCTATTGTAAACACACTCCTTTCATAGTATCAATTCCTTACTGCATGAAGGAGTTAGTCAAATATCAAATAGCTTTCTGCATTCAGAGGATCAGTGTAACAGGGATTTTGAAGTACACTGGAAAGACCAATCTATTTGATGTCACAAAATGGCTTGATGCCACTTTTAAACTGAGGGTAATGATTCTGCATGATCCTGGTGTTTATAGAAACAGACTTGGAAGAAATAGGCATCTGATGAGGTGGTCATGTATGTGAGAAGCCAGATGAGACGTCCTGAGTGTGCATTTGCAAAGAGATCCTTCTGCAGTGGGTGCAGAGCATCTGCTCTTGGGTTGAAGCACTGTACTTCTACTAGCAGAGTTTTGTAATCTTTTTTTTTATGTTAGTCACTGGAAGGAGAAATCAAAATACAAGAGAGGCACATGTGATTGACTGTGAGGTGGTACTAATGCCCCCCCTGATCCAGTACAGGAATAGCAGGCCAGGAGAATTTTTGCTTCTGCTCCTTCAAACTAATGCATCTGTGTGCACATCTCTGCTGCTGTCTTCTACCCAGGAGAAAGACAAGAGAAATTAACTGAGCTAGAAACACTCTGAAGCTGCTTGCATTTTATCCCAGAAACTGAATAAAATTGTTCAAAATGTGAGAGCAAAGACGAGTTGGTTTGTATCTTGTTGGTCAAGTGGAAATGGAGCAATGCCAAGTTCAGGCTTTTCCTTTATTCATGGTGATTTCCTTTGCTGGTCAGAAGGATGGCCTGAAGTACTGGTTCAATGTGGGTCCTAAAATGGAACCATGGAGCAGTGCTTTTCCCAATTGAAATGTTTGCCTAACATAACTACGGTATAGATTGTGCTGAGCCATATCCTGGGTTAGTAAGAGCTGTGAAAGAGCTGTCACTCTGACTCAGGATCACGCAGCTTCTCTGCAGTCACGGCTGATACTGAAATAAGGGGCAGTGCTGTTAGAGCGTGACAGAAGGGCCGTGTGAAATTCCCAGGTGAAGCCTTCTGAGAAGCCAGTGTGATGCATTCCTGCATGTCTGGAGAGAGGGACACTGCCACAGTCAAGTGGGAACCAGAGGTCAGCCCTGTCCTTCTCTCAGGTTAGGCCAGTGCAAGAATGAAGTGTCTTTTAGGCTTTAAGTCCCAAATACTTAAGAATATTCATGATGCCTTTTGCATCTTCATACGACTGTTGTGGTTGTTCTCTCTTTTTGTCTAGAAGCCAGATCTGGATCTCACTCTACTGTGCCATGCCTTATCTCCTAATGTGGTTATGGGATCATGCCAATGGCAATGACCATTTCATCTCTCTGCTGCTACCAGAAAAGAGATAGCAGGAGCTTCTAAAATAAGTGCCTAGAGAGGCTGCAGTGGTGCTCTGTAGTTATGAGGAGGCTATCCAAAGGGATGCCTGGCAGGGGCTAATTGTCCAACTGCAGCCTAGTTCTGCTCATACTCCTCTGTCCTTTGTTTTTGTGCCCATTTTCCTGCAAAGCAGCATGAAGCTGCCTGCCACAAAACAGGTGGAGCTGTCTCAAATAGTGCTTGTTTTCTCAGTTCATATGTCCATTTTTTTGTGGATAAAACTGCTCTGAAACTCTTCTGATTTGATGCATGAGAGGGCAATAAAATAGAATGTTTATCATTAGCCTGTAACCTGTGGGTATTACTCTTCCACAGATACTGTGACAAGAAAGGAACTTTCTGTATGCTCTGCAGTGCAGCCACTGCTACAGTGGGACACCATATTCTTCCACCTCTCTCAGTTTTAGAATTGTGTTTGACCCTTAAATTCTGTTTTAATGACTCCTTTAGGGGCAGATTTAAAAATGCAAACAACTCTGAAAACAAATCAAGTACATACAATTTGGCTGCCAGCAGCAGAAACTATTAAGGGAAGATCTAATCCACCCTCTTATAGCTGTGAATATGTAAACAAGTTGAAAAAATTAATTTCATATCTTAGATTAAAGGATATATTTCAGATTAATATTTATCTTATTAGTTTTCTTTGAATAAAAAAAATAATAATAATGTGGTGTTTTAAGCAAGCTGTGGTCTACTTGGAAATTAATGAGAATGATGAATCTGAAAATCCATTTTGCTTAGTATGTTGTTCCACACAGTAAAATGAAATGAAATAGGGACAGTTCATATCCCTATAGACAATGGATTTGGTAACTGCCTGGATCAAAAGATTTTAAATTTTTTTGTTTATAAAAATAGAAAACCATATTAAAGTTTTGGAATGAAATATAAATTTAGTGTTTTGGATCTTCCCATTAAAAAGTTTCCCTCAAAGGTCTTCTGACCCACAGTTCCATGGCTGTGATTCAAGCCTTTTTTAAAATGACAGGTTTATCCTAAACATCCTTCCTTGTTTTTAGCTAACTTCTGCACAGTTGACAACAATGTTAAGGTATTTATCTAGTTGATTAAAGAAATGACTAACCAACTTAAAAAACCAACACATTTTGAATGTCCTCTTAACAGAATTATTTCCCCTTCCAAGGTGGTGTTTTGTAAAGTCTATTATATACTCTAAGACCTTATTCTTTAAGAGGACGAATCCATCTCTTCTCAACAGAAATTCTTCAAATATGGCTTCATACTGAGAAAGCCAAAGACTTTGTGATGCTACCACTTCCATCAACTGAAATAATTGAATATTTAAAAAAAAAAAAAATCAGTGACCAAATCTTTCATTAACTCTCACATAGGTATTGTCCTGCTTTTTCCTGCTTAGGGCAATTCCCAGAAGACAGCTGAGTGATATGGAGCTCGGAAGGCTTTCTGAAAGATATATTGCTGTGTGGCTGCTGGTTACTTTGTTGATTTAAGGCCAAATCTCAGTCACCACCATTTTTTCTTTTCTTTGCAGTATCCAAGGAGTTACTCAGGATACTTCCTTGCATGAGTCAACACAGCATATCGTTCCTGTTCTTAATTTTTATAGCCAATTAGGACCCTCCTCTGCCTTGCTAACTCTCCTTTATCATCACATAAATGCAGCAGGGCTGAGCCAAGAAATCTGTGTGTGTGGGCATGAACATGTAGCAAGTTCACAGACCCTGATGTCTTCCCACAGCGTATAAAGCACAGGCTGGAGGAATTTTTACAGGGCTTTAAGCAAACATGGGTGGGTTTACTATACCCCCCTGAGCAGCCATGTGACATTGTATAACTATCAGGTCCTGGCAGATTAAATACATCTTGTGAGTTGAAAATCTTGGATCTCTTCCCAGCAGTTTTGTGTGTGTGTGTCTACTTTATTGATAAAATAGTGCAATCTGATGTGTGCACGTGTTGGTTCTGTTAATGGCCCCACTAAGTGGCCTTTGGCAGAAGGGGGAAACTGTGTAAATGTTACAGACAATTTGCTGTGGGTCAGACTGGGTCTCACAGGGAGTGTCCATATTGACACTTGGATATATCACCCAGTATAGAGGGAAAATGGGCCTGCAGCCTCCAGTTTTTGTGGGTTTTTATACAAAGGAAACCATTTTAAACAATCCTTGGATCAAAATGTAGTGAGAAGGGGAATGTATGAAAAAGGTGCAATGTTGTCTGTTGGAAGGTGTGGGGAAGTGCTCTGTGAATGCTGTGAAAGCTTAAGGTACAGATTTCATTGCTGCCATTCACAGTGACTGGGGAGGAATATCTTGAGCTGATCTTACATTTCTGATGCTAATATGTTGAGTGTCTGATTATTTGTCTCATTTATCCAAGAAACCAAACTAATTCTCAATAGGCAAAACTTCCCAGACTCCAGTACCTCTGTGGGGAATGGATGAGTCTGGAGGTAGAAATGGAAGGGAGTTTCAGCTCCATGAGGTTTCTCTCACAATGACATGGAAATTTTTGGAGCAACATGCAAAACTCTCTTGCATAAATATTTGTTTAAAAGATAATTTAAAACAGATAATTTGTTTAAAAGAGGAAATATTAGTGAATAGGGAGAGAGAGATTTAAAATATTTCAAACCACCATTGTTAAGAGAAAAAAACCCCCCAGGTATGCAATGTGATAGAATTCCACCTCTTCTTTACAGACCTAATGGTGATTTGGAGCCTGCTGGGAATAGGTAAG
This sequence comes from Pycnonotus jocosus, assembly GCA_013400435.1. Classification (NCBI taxonomy): domain Eukaryota; kingdom Metazoa; phylum Chordata; class Aves; order Passeriformes; family Pycnonotidae; genus Pycnonotus; species Pycnonotus jocosus. The sequence goes on from VWYP01013145.1 coordinate 157,626, forward strand.
AGGCAGAATAATTCAGTAATACACCAATTTAAATTCCCCAGAGACACCATTACAAATTTGAGAACATTGGAAAAACAAGAAGTTTGGCAATCAGTGGCTTCTCCCTCCATAGAGCTTAATCTTCAGCAAAAAGTGAAAAAAAAGTGGGTGAGGTGATAAATAAGAGGTGCAAGATAACATTCTGCTGTTTCACCAAGTTGCACCTGGCAGACACTATCAGGTCTGACTGGGGAGATTCCTTTGGTGTGGGAGAAGTGGCCAGTTATCATTTGAAAATTGGATGCAGTGCCTGTCCCAGCCTTGACCATCTTGACTAGACACTGCTCAATTTGTTAAAATAAAATAATTAAAAAAATACAGATAACACTGGGACTGTGTGAGAAAGTTTGTTGGTTTTTTAAATTTGTTTTTAATTTTTTTTTTTTTGATGTGGCAGACACAGAAGCAGAGCCATGAAAGCAGTGTCTCTGCTCCAGGTGGAATGCTCCCCTGGAATTTAGGCCCAGTCTCCCAGTATGATGTAGGGCAGTAAGGCAGCTAAGGGTGGGGTTGTTTGTTTTGGGCTTTTTTTTTGACAATGTGCAGTTGGGCAGGGTGCTGCCAGAGAAATCCAGAGGGAGTTGCTTCTAGGAATATAGGCACCTTACTCCAAGCAGTCATTCATCTTTGGGATTCTTCATGATGAGCTGTTTTCATGGACATATGGAACCATCCAATTTGAAAGAGATCTTGGAAGATCATCTGGTCCAGCTTTCATGGTAAAGGGAGCCTAGATGTGATTATCCAGCACCCAGTGCAGTCCTGTCTTGAATGCTTCCAGTAACTGCTCTTTGGTCCCAGATTTTTGTGCCCCTTAAGGAAACTTGGGCACATGGGGGCTTCAGGGCTGTGTTTGAGTGAGGCTGTTGTACCTCTTAGTTGGAACCTCTAATGTTGGGAATGTGATTCCAGGATAGCAGCTGCTACTGCACGTGTGCTGAAATTAAGCAGAGAGAGTTGCTGCATGTCTGAAGTGAGATGTGACTCTGGGCCAGGCCTGTGGGTTTTCTTTCCTTAGGAACTGAGATATGGGGCTGATGAAGAGAGGCAGGTTGGTGTCTGCCTCACATCTCATTTTGATATAAATCAGCAGGCACCCAGACCTGTTACCTGCTCCTCAGCAGCACTCCTGCTCCTGGAATTTAAATGTGATTGTAGTTGTCAGAAGTTGTCAGAAATGTGAGTAACTACTCCTTTTATAAACAACAGCTCAAGACTGTACCTCTTGGGCAAAACTCAGTTTTTCTTAGCAAGATATGAAAACTACTTTTAACAAGGAAAATAGGTTCTTTCTGCTCCTGCATGGATCCTCATGGTAGAATCACCATTTCATTATATGATGTGAGAGAACACACCAGGGCTGGTTTCTCATCATGGTTCATTGATATCTGAAGAGCACAATGACTGTGATTCCATCCTATGGATACAATGCTCAGCTTTCAGATTTGTGTTGCACCAGTCACTTGACTTTTGAACACCCCACGGACTGAAGCTGGAGGCAGACCAACTGCATTCTTTTCTTCACCCCAAAGGGAAAGAGACTGAGGAAGCTGCCATAATAACAATTAGCCCTACAGGCCTACCATACTGAGGAAGAAAATAACATGAGTATGTTGCCTTCCTGTAAAGGAACACATAGTGTTTCATGTTTAATACAAGCCTTACTATAGTAACTCCTCACAGTCCATTGTATTACACATTCATATTAAGAAGCAATCCCTGCCTGAGAGTGCTTGCAATTAAACGTGAGGCTGGCAGGCAAAGTGGCATCCCCTGAGTATCTCTAGTGTATTCAGGCACAGGTCATTAAAGTGTTTCACAGCCTAACTACCACTGAGGACTGTAACAAAGTCAGAAACTGAGCGCAGATAGAGTCCTGTTCCCATGACTTAGCCACAAGTAAGCCTTTCATCTCTTTGCCTTTTGAATACTCTTCTGAGAACATCAGGTTCTACAAACATATCATGTGTCTGTGTTGCTGGACAAGCCACCTGCCAGCAGCTCTCCCAGGCAGGCAGGGCTTCATCAAACTGATAATCTGAAATGCTAGTAAAGTTAGAAAAACACAAACCAAACAAAAAGAACCAAACCACACACCAAACCCTTGAGATGGGGAATATTTAAAGGCAATTTACAGAAGTCTCTTCTTCAATATGATAATGAACCGAAGAATTGAAATCACTTAACTTCATTTACAAATCATGAATATGTATCAGTGCCTTTAAATGAAAGGACGACTAAAACAGATATAGTGTTTGTTCAATTCATTAAAAGGAAGACAATTTATCAGGAGGTTTTTCCACCCTTAAACTAAAGCTATATGCAAATGTCAGTAAATCAAGACCTTGCGCTAATTCTGCAGCATGATGAATATTTTTATAATCCTAATTAGAACCAGTCATTTAGTTCAGCAATTTCCCCCAATCTAGCCAATTTGAAATTAAAATAGATGCCTTGATTACAAAACTCATTAGCAAAGAAGCACCCTTTTTGCTAACCAGTTCATTTGGAATGCACAAGCTGAATGAAGTGAGGAGCACTTGTGTTGTCAATTGCCGTAAGTGAAGTGAGCCTTAATTGTTGGCATTGTGAAGTATTTGTATTGCTGCATGTTTCATTGCAGTGTAATATATCATTCATTAAATGTAACAAAAGCAGTTTTAAAATGATTTAATTAAGTGATGTTGGTGCACCAGGTAATTTTTATAAAGTCAGATGTCACAATTGTTTGCATTTGAAGTATTGATGGGCATTACTGTCAGAAAAAAGACGTATGACTCTACATTTATCATTCTGATTATGGTAGGCCTGGCAGTTTTAATAGGAGATGGGAAATTAAATTATGCAACCTTGGCTCTACTTCAGAAATGCCCAATGAATTTTGTCCTGGCAAAATACTGAACTTTGGGCTTGTGATGATTTGTGATGGCAAAGAGAAAGCAACGGCTTGTGAAACGTGATTCAGCCAGAACAGACTTTCCCATTGCTTGTTATTTATGTTATAGTCACTTCATGAGCAGGTTTTACTTTGAAAAGGAAAATATAGAGATAAATGGAGCGAGACACATTTGATGCTTAAATGTGCTCTTCTGCTGGAGCAACCTAGTTTATTGTGTAACAGAGCAAGGATCCTGTGGCTTATTCCTGGGCCATGCTAAATCATGGCTGTATATTGATTTTATCTGGAGCCTAAGTGGGGTGAAGAGTGGTTATAAATATAGCAGATGGGAATAAAAATGAAGGAGTGAAGAAGGCTGAAGAATAAGAGCACCAGGGGCATGATTTATTTTACCTGACTGTAGAGATCTAAAATGTTGCAATGCACGCCTACATTGGGTGTTGAGACTTCACGTCGTAGTTGGTGGTGATCTACTGAATGGTGTTGATTGATTTTTGGAAGCAAATGTAGGTGGCTCTTTCAGGATGAGGTAAATTGTACCTTGGACTCATTTGTATTGACCAGGCCTCCGCTGAGTGTCAGGGAAGTAATTTCCTTTGCTGAGATGTAAATATTTGCTGTATTACCTGAGATTAGGGGACTTGAAACCAACCCTGCTGTCTTGGACGCGTGCAAAATGGATTACAAGGGATACGATTCCAATATGATAAAAACAGCAAAAAGCATTAAGTTTCCTGGTTCCTGTTATCGTGCCTACGGATTCTAATGACCCTCACCCTGGAGGAGAGAGCAAACATGATGTGCAAGCAAAGAAGGTGTTCCCAACCTTCTGTTTTAGTTTTCCTTGGGGCAGCCAGCTGGATGGGTGATGCTGAGGGGTGAAGGTACAGTCCTTTCCCCCTCAACCCCCCAAACCAGCACCTGCATGTGTCTGTTTATTACATCACCAGCAGCCAAGGACAGGGGCAGCCTCTGAGGGTGCTTCTAGAGGAGTGCATTTCTGTGTGCTGGACTGGGAGCTTGCAGTCAGGAGTAGGAATGGCAGGGCTGGAAATAGCAGGCTGGCCCTTGCTCTCTGTTCTGCCCCTGAGGCAGGGGCATTTCAGCTTCCTGAAATCAAGGTCTTTTTATACAGTTGAGAGATACATAGCTGAGAGACAAAGAAAGAGAAACTCCAGAAGGCAACAGGCAGGAGTTGATACTTATTTCCTGGCAGAACTCCCAGTGTGGTTGGGGTGGGAACCCTACGTGAGAATTTCTCATCAGCAGGTGCTGTAGTAGTAAATGGGCCACAAGGCAGAGAGGGTCCTTTTTTATGTTGTAGCACAGCAATCTACTAAAAAGCTCACATATCTAATTTAGATTCAATTTGTGTCTGTTGTGTGAAACAGGTTTATGTAACACTAGAAGCTTGTATGTTTTTTCTTGGATTGCCCTTTGCAAGCAGGCTCCTCTCTGTCACTCGTGCCTCTCCTTTTTGAGTCACAACAAACCATCCCTGTCTCCAGTGCTTGTTTTCAGTGGGGAAATGGACCATGTTCTGATCTGATAGCATACCTGAAGTGCTTTACAAAGGATGTGTGCAGTCACACATGTAACAGCTGATGTTCAGTGTGAGTACATTGATTTTAGCAGGGAAATGCTGATTAACATCACTGGAGGATCTGACCTGAAAACATGTGTGGTATTCTTTTCTCACATAAAGCAAAATAGATGTAGTTTATACCTCCCAGTGCACAGAGTTTCCCCCCCTCCTAAAATCTCCCAGGTGAGAGATGCAGAGTCCCTGGGCAGAGAGCCTGTGTGCAAGCTCTTACTTGTGTTAAGGCAACTACTTATTACTGTTCTTCAACCTTGACATATGAAAATTCACTTTTTTTTTCTTTTTTTTAGATTTCCTACTTTTTCTTCTCATTTTTTGTTCCTTCTGATAGAAACTTCATATAATCAGTCTTTCTGGGGAATAAAGGTGCCAGAGGAACAGAGGAACTCCTCTATCCCCTCAGTAGGCACAGACGAGTGAGTGTTTCAGCTTTTCATGCTTGTGTCAGTGATGAAATAGAAGGCCAGTTCCTGGATTTTTGGCCTAGCACCTCAGGAATTTCAGTCTCAAGTGTTTAGCAATAATGAATTGGTCCTTTAAAAGTAATGAGTTTGGCAGAGAAAAAATCAAGGGGGTGTTTGAATAATTTCAGTTGTCCTCTCTTATATGTCTCTTCATGCTTCTGGGGCTGAGGAAGTGTTGGAAACCATGTTTTTCAAATGCTAGTAGAATTAGAAATTTTACCATTAAAAAAAAAAAAAAGAAAGGAGCAAAACCCTCAAGATTTTCATAATATCCTGATTCCAGCACTGTTCTTCTGCAGGGCATTTATGCTTCTAAGACACATATCTGTATTCATGGTTGTAGATGCTGCACATCTTCAGTTGTGTTTTGGTGCATATTTCAGCTGGGTCTCCATATTGTTTGTCTGCGGGAAGAATGGTGACCTGTTTGTGTAGGGGGTGCACACACCTGTGTGCAGGTTTGAATTTTTGTAGTAGAAACCCCACAGTAGTTTTGTGACAGTTACAAGAAGTTCTTCCAGAGTAATAAAATTCTTTAGCTTTGTGTTCAGTTGATTTTTATAGGACTATGGGTGGCTGTAAAATGAAAGTTAGGGCATGATGCAGTAAAATTTTGGTTCATTGGAAGTATTGTGGGTATGATAAAAGGAGGAGCTGAAGCACCAAAATGAAGGGTGATATTTTTGAGAGGAGAACAATTGATCAAAGAAATAACAAAGCTTAAAGCTTTATAGAAAATCCTTGTGATTCTGTAGTGCAAAGGGAGGAAAATGGGATCCTTCCCACAGCCTCCTACCTTGGGCAGCTCATTTCTGACAGAGGTTCAGTGATCATAAACTGTCTGGATATAGATTTTGTAGCATTTTATACTTGCAGTGTTCAAGAGATAACAGCACGTACAAATATCACGTTAGCAGAATATACTGGACCCAAGGGGACTTTCCTGCCATATAGTAAGAGAACAATAATGTCATCAAAAGTTTTGCTGCCAAAACAGGACTCTAGTTTTGTCCTCTAACACAGCACTTGCTTCAGGCCAGTTGATTTTTCCAGATCTTGGTGCAAGCCCACAAGAGTTATGCACACATACCCAGCGGCACAGATGTCACAAGTCTGAAAGTTCTGCTCCAAAATTGAGTCTGATATTCCCTAGCTACATGAGTTGTGCTTTTTCTCTAGTGACAGCATGGAAAAAGCTGCTTTATTTTTCCTTTGCAGCCATCCACTATGAGTTATTCTGTACCATCACTGTGAACCTAGGTTAATATCAGAAATTAAAGGTACATTAAATCAAGTTTGGTGAGTTGTTGTTGACTATAGTTGTTGTCTTGAATTGAGTTTGTGTAGTCCTGGGGCTTTGGAGGGGCTTTTTCCTTCACACTACTTCATAAGGTAGGTTGAAGGTACCTACAGTTTTAATTAAATGGGATGAATAGCTTAAATATAAACACCACAGAATATTTAAAAACCTAGAGAGCTGTTGAGAGAGGCTAGATAAGAGCTTTCTTTTTCTTGCAAGATCTGCAACTGCAGATTCATTTTTTCCAAAGGTACACAGTTTGATTGCAGGAACTGGGTGATGGATGAATCAAAGATGACAGTGTAAATGGTGCCTGCCCAGCAGCCTGGAGGGATCCCTGGAACATGTGAGTTTCTCATTTGGTGATTTTTCTGGCAGTGATGCCTCACTGCAGTGACAGTCTCTGCTCCAGCTGTCAAGCTAAATCGTTCCTGATGGTGGCTGGTATTTCCAATGATGCTGTTATTTGGGCTCCTCCAGTAGACAGTCTCCCTTGGATTTTTGGATTGGGTGAACTGAATCTCTGTGAGGTGCAGGGAGGAATCTCTCATTTTCCATGAGGCCTCTTACTCTTCCCTTCCTGCATGTGATCTCTGGCTTGGCTGTGAACGTGTGGAGATGGATGCCTGTGTACTCAGGCTCTGCCTTTCCCTTCGCTTGTTGCCTATTGTCACTGCATGGATTGCCAGGGAATCTGGTCAAAAAGAAATCTGGCTAGCTAGAGGTGAACTGAATTACTCCACTGGATTTTAAGTGTTATAGTAAGAGCAGTTGGAGAATATTTTGGAGAATATCTTCAAGATAGTAGAGCCCTTCATGGAGACCAGAGTTGGCTGTTGAGTGGGAGAGTGAGGCTGAAAGGTATCTAACTTTCTTTATTATATTGCATGTTCAAACTTGTAGAAGCATCTTGATTCATTATAGGACAGCATATGAAAAGTACATGGTAATGGAGATGGCCTAAAAGAGTGAATTGTACAAGAGCTGTGGTGTTTGAGCAGGAGATAATATTTGCTGAAGCTGCATCTTCAATGATATCACAAATTGAAGTTTTCTACCTTGTTTTTATAATCTTTTTGCTCATAGAATGCATTTACAGTAAGAGTTGTCCTGTGACCAGCTTTTGTGTTCTCTTCTGGGGGACATAAGACTCCCATGAGGTAAGGCTGGCTTTTCTCTGGGCTGGTTTGGTGCAGTATTTGCCCTTTGTTCCAGGCAGAATAGAGCATAGGCTGTGTGTGGACCAGAGCCATCCAGAGAGGGATTTCTCCCAGTGCAGAATGTATACATGTCCTAACCACTATCTGTGCATCTAATGTAGTTTCCCAGAAGACTTTCAGGATGGCAGTAGGGGCATATCCATGACCAAAACAGATGGGGGTAGGACATGTGTGGTGACTGCCTATCAATGCCTGCTCTGCACCATAAATCCCTGAGAGAACCCACAGCCTCAGGCTGAGGGGGCACGGTGCCCTCATGGGGGATGGAGTACAAGAGAATGGACAGTTTGTGAGACAGCTCTGACTTTGTGAAGAAATACAATACCCTGAGAAGTGGGGTGCACCTCCTTAGGGCCTGTGAGGTTTGCTGCTCTTCAGCTGGTGAGATGAGAACTAGTGGAATGGGCAACTGCGTTCTGTCAGGGCTGATCCCAAGTGAGAACAGCATTTTCACCTGTGTGAGACGAGTTCAGGTGTGTGTCTGCTCAGTCTCTCAGGATGGTGGGCCACAAAAGCTGGGCAACTGTTTTAAATAACCACCCTTGTCTGTGAAAATGCTGATGAATGGCAAACTGCATTGTATGGCAGGTGTGTGTGTGTTAAATAACATGCAATTTAAACTGGGGCAGAATACATTGCTTTAATTTTGCCTAAATGACACATACTGCTTGAGACCAGACTAATATTTCTTTCAAGCTGTGTGAAGTTTTTTACATGAACAATGACTATGTCTCAGAAAAAACTGCTGTTCTAAAAGCAGTTTCAAAACCTATTCATTAATGCCCATGTATACACTTTCAGAAATGTTTTTTTCCACATAAAGAAATAAATCAGAAAAATCTTACATGAATTTAGAAGGTGGTTTGGTGGTGTGAAATCTGTTTCTTCAACTAATCTGAAAAAATTCCTCTGCCATTAAATCCTGCTCTATATAATATAGAGATACAGATAGTGCCACAGGGTTGGTAAAGGAAGGAGGAGAGGAACAGCCAAGCATGTGATTGCAGCTTTATGTCCCACTTTGGCTAATGCCTCAGCCTCTCCTGCTTTGTCCCTCGTAGTCTTATGCTCAATAAACATGAAAGATTGGTCTGTAATAGCAACGAATGTACCCAGATGCTTGCACTGTAATTAAAGGCATATATCACACAATAAAGCACATTTGAATGAAAAATCTTCCCATTAGACATGTGGTTCACATTTATTTCCCCTTATTGTTAAACTTCTGGAGTATAACCATTGATGGAGCGGAAGGAGAGACTTCTAAAGGGCTGCAATGTGAAGCCCCCAGGAGCAAAGGAAATTTTCCTGTTGGGCTGGGAGGGCACAGAGCTCCTCAGTGCAGGCTGACCTGCACAGCAGCAGTGGCTTCATCCACGTGGTTGGTGGATCCAATTAGCACAGCCTCAGACCCAATGCTGCCTAATGATTTTTAAGCTGGAGAAACTGGACTAAGGGATCAGCCTGGCTTTGAGACAGAAAAATCAGGAGCCATTAGAGGCAATTCAGTCTTTTGTGAATGGTAAAGAGCTGATCTGAGGGAAAAAGGAGGGAAGCAGCCTCTATGGACAACAGGAGCAACCTGAAACCTCTCTCTGCCTCTGGCTGAGCCCATTGGATGCCAATGGAAGAAATGCTGGTAAAGATAACTCCTGGTGCACCTTGTAGCCTCTGGTAGCAGGAGACAGCTCTGCCGTCTCCATCCCGTTCTGATCTCTTCATGGTCCCAGTGTTCTTTCCTTGTTGCTGTTCTCTACTTTAGTCCTCAAACTCTATAGCTGATTTTGAAATGGTTAAAAAAATCATGGAGAAAGGAATTAATAAGCAATCAGAAAAGTTAGCCTTCCCTCAAAATGGCAGTTCTATTTATAGTACCTTTTGTGAGTTGCTAAAGCTAAATTCCTTAGAAATGATTGAAATGTGTTTTGATTGACCAAATTGAACATATTTTTTCTCCAGATTTTCAGTTCAAGAAAAAAGAAGACAGAAGTAATATTTTTCATCTTGGTTCTGCACCACTGTAGCATTTCTGGAGGTTGAGGAAAAGCACAAAAAAAAAAAGAGCCTGTTTTTCACCCAGGGCTAAAACATACCTTAAGCTCTTTGTGATACTCCCTTGTGATCCTGCTCCTGTTGCAGCTGTATCTGGACTTCTTTTCCAATAGAAACCAGTCATGGAGTAGAAAAGCAAAAGATGCTCAGCCCTTAGCAGAAATACCAAATTTTTGGCTGAGTGTGCCTGGTTCCAGTAAGGCTTAAGAAAAATTGAATTGTGAGGGTTTTAAAATGGACTTCTTTTTTCACCAGTTTAATCCACTTTTGTCTTTTTCTTAGACATGAAGTGGCAAAGCAAAGAGAGCCAAGTCCTGCTTTCAGCATCAGATTTAAAGTGGACCCATTAAGTGAAAGCATTTTTTAGACTATGAAACCATGAAACTTGACATCAGTGCATTGTCTTAACCTGTCTGGCTTCATTAGAAACCAGGTTGGAATTGAGCTATACAATTACATCCTGAAGCCAGACATTTCCAAAGAATTTGGTCTTTGTGCAGAACTTCCCTGGCCAGTGTCTTACTGTGGTGGGATGGAGACTGAGTTTCTTTTGCCTGAAGACCTGATCTTACTGACAAGCATGTGAAATACTTTTCTTAAAATGCAGAAAAAAAACTTCCCAGCTTCTGAAACCTTTACTTTTTTTCCTCTCTGTATGGGACAGGTGACAAAAGTGCATTTAGTATTTAATTTCTGTCTGGACCAGTTTTCACAATGGCCTGTTCCTAGTGTCCCATCTGTTATACAACATCTGTAGGGAACTGAGCAGCTCTGGTGAGTCTCAGACATACTTTAGTCTGGGGATATTCTCTTTCCATGCCTGAGACAATCTGGCTGTACAATGCTAGAGAAGAACCCTAGGCTGCAGTGAGGTCTCGTGATGCAGCTTTTAATCACCTGGAAAGGAAATCAAAGTAAAGAGATAAACTGGTCCATTGCCTTTCATTACAATTACTAGTTTTTACTACTCTGTGTAAACAAAGACCATAAATTTGGTGCTGGCAGACTTCTTTCTACCGAGTTCAGCCCCACCAGCTGTTGCACAAATCTTTTGGCTCAAGAAGTAGGATTTATTTTTAGCTTCTTTAGTGTGGAGCTGTCAAGGGTGCCTTACCTGAGTTGTGGTTTCCAGGCAGCTTGTGACAAGAGAAGAAAAGGATAAGCTTTTTTTTCCCATTATTTAAAGGTCCAGGAGCACTCCCAAGTTTCAGATCTCAGCACCACAGGAGCCCTGCTTTGCAGGGTGGCAGGGATAGGTGTTCCCCTTGCAGGAGCTGGAAAGAACAAGCACAGCTTGTTCTTGAGTTGGTTATCAGCTTGAGGGTGACATTACCCTTTGTGTCCCTGTTGGTAACCCTTGACACTCCAGAGGTGTTTCTCTAAGGCCCAGACTGAGGGGAATAGTGGAATAGGAGAAAGAGAGGAATAACCTGAATATTTTTTTGAATGCAGCCTTTTCTGCTGGGGGTAATAAAATCGCTTCCATGCCGAGGGTTGCTCCTGACCTGGTTTCAGCCACACAACTGAAGTATTTTAGACCTGAGTCCTGTACCTACAATGCTGGGAGTCACATGTCCTGCCTCCCAGGAGAAGGATTTCCATAGACCTCACAGTTTAAACATTACACTGATGCTGTAAAAGGGAGAGGTGAGCATCTGTCCTTAAAAAAGCAGGGATGGAAGAGGTGATAAAGAAGTAGTTTGTGTTTCTGGGGTTCCAGTAGCTGTCTTCATGGCTGTGCTGAATCTATCCTGTGTTCAACTGGCCATGGTCAGACATGGTTTATCTGTTCTGTACTCTGGACACTAAAAAGTATTGTGAATTTTTCCTCCAGATCATTTTCCTTCTAGGAATGACCTTTCTGAAATAATAATGATGACACCCGTCTTCTTTTGCAATTTCATCTGTAACACACAAGTGTGGAGAAAAGATATAACTTGGAATTTTCTGAGAATTTGCAACTTTTTCTGAGCCTTTAATTTTTTTTCTAATGCTAATGTTTTGTTTTGTTTTTTTCCTTCTGTAGAGAAAATTTAAGACCGTGAAACAGACTTTCTTCTCTGAGTTATCCTTTGCATGCAGTCCAATTTCTTACAGAAATGTTGACCTAATTTTATTTTTCTTCTGCCCTGGTTTGAGTTTTTGGCAGGATCCCTCCACACATCTTGTAGATTTTTCCCACCAGCTCTGGCTGAGAAGGTGTTAGTTTGCTTTGTGCTTTTCTGGGATCAGAGCCATTTTTTCATGTAAGCAATCTGAGCTTCTGCTTGGGATCATGCTCTTCCGAGGCCAAGCAGGCCAGGCTAATCTGACCCTCCTCTTCCATAACGTGTCACCTGCTGCCAAGTTATTACCACTAGACCTGCTCACACCCTGATGCATTTATTTTGAATACATCTTTCCATCATCAGCTGTATTTATTTTCTGGAGGAAGTATAATTTTTTGTGTAATAAATGAACTGTTCCTCTAAATGCATGTATTTCAGCTGATCTTCCTCACTTTGTCTGACATTATTTCCACTCTTGGATGGCTGGCAGGCAGAAAACTGTGGAGAGAGAGAGTCTCACTAGATGTTTTCTCAGGCCAGTAGAACTGATTTCATAGCAATAAATAATATTTGATTTTATTTGCTTATAGGCTTTTATGTATGTTCCTAGTGCCCTTCTTCTTATGTATACATGAAAGTCTATGAATATCAAAGCTCTGTGAATTTCTTTAGTCTGTTTTCTATTGCTTTCCAGTCTATAAGTGACATCTATACACGCTTCTTGCAGTGATGGAGAGCACCCAAGCTATTGTATGCTTGATCTTTCTTGGGGATTGCCTTCAGCCTTCATTCTTCTCTGTGCTTCCCCCATGAAGACCAAGCAGGTCAGCCTGGGAGCAGGAACAGATCATGGAATCCATCTCAGCCAGACAATGTGTCTCTGGTGGGGTCATCTCCTTCTGCACTAGTCACTCTGAGCTTTTGTAGTGTCTGTCTACAGACACTGGAAGATTCCAAGGCTTGAAAAATGAGCAGTTTTAGAAGTGTCTTGCTTGTCTGAAAAGGAGCCTTGGTGACTAGCTTGGACATGGATAACTAAAAATGAGGTTGAGTCTCTCCCTGTGTTTCCTTCATTGCTCATTCTTCTCCTCTCCATAAATAGAATTGAAGCACACCCGTTTCTAATGCTGCTCCAGTTCTGAGAAGCTTTACTTCTCCAGGAAAACCATCCTTTTTTTTCTTTTACACCCAAACCCAAATTACCCACAACCCTGAACATGATCTTCCAAGCCAGCCAACATGATGTGTCACCCTGAGAGTTTGTACTGGAGAATTGCAACAGCATTTTTCACATACAACACAGTGCATGCATGTCTGTATTCTTTACAGTTCTGTAGTTCTGAATGTGTTTCTGGCACATTGCTTGTGTTTGTGGCACAGAATCTGACACCAGGGATAAAGCTCCTTCCTTAAGTGGCTTGCCAATTTACTTGGAAACAATGCTGGTGTGAAATAAAATGCTGCCACTGTTTTTAGGATTTGAAGAGGAATCATTCTGCCTGTGGTATGTAGAATCCTTATGATTCAGACTTGTGCTGAGCAAAACAAGCAGGAGTTGAGGTCTGGCCTGTAGTGACACAAAGTTGTGTATCACTGGGGCTGCCAACATCTTTCCTTGCACAGATTGTGTTCTTGGGGAGCTGCAGGGCTGTGTTGGTGGATGTGATATGTTTGGTGCTGCAGTCCTTGAGTGGGGAGTATCGTGATGCTGTTTGGATAAATATTTGCCATTTATCTTTTTGATGGTAGAGCCTTTCCTGTTTTAAGTGTTTGGGTCTGACTAGGCTCCTGAGCAGAGGCAGAGCCAGATCTGCTGCATGCTGCTCTTCAGCTGCATCACGAGACAAGACCAGCCCAAACAATTAATTTTTCAGCCATCAGAGTAAGTCAAATAACAAAAGGAGATGCAGAAAGGCCATACCCTCACAANTGAGACAAGACCAGCCCAAACAAACATAAAGACCCATAATGGTCTTAATTTTTCAGCCATCAGACTAAGTCAAATAACAAAAGGAGGTGCAGAAAGGCCATACCCTCACAATACCACCCCCATGGTATGCTGGAGTCCACCCCTCTTGAAGCAATGTGTTGGAGTGCTCCAGGAGGTGGAAATGCCGGAGATTACCTGTCACTGAAGAGCCAGAGCAGAGCTTTAAAATGGGAAAATCTTGGCACCTTACCTACATAATTTCTTTTTCCTTTGCTTAGTATTCAGCCTTAGGAAAAAATAATTTCTATTGAAATCTGCTGTAGTTTCCACTAAATTTGTTGTCTTTTCTAAAGCTTGTCTTCTCCCATGAAGGGAGATAAACAGAAAGTATATGTATGTATTCAATTCTAATGCATACTAGAAATCACTTTATTGTATGTTTTATTTATTTATTCAACACTAACCTTTGCATTTGCATCTGTAAATAATATAAAACTGAACTGGGCCAGACAGGCCTTTCAAGGATTTGTTCTGTCATACAGCCTTAAGACTCAGTCATCTGGTTAAAATTTGAAGTGGATGCCCAGAAAAAGCAGGTGAATAATAAATAAAAAATATTGAAATGAATAATATCCTCTTTATCTGAAATCACATAAAGTTCAGTTTAATCCTTCTGACATCAGTCAATCTGAGCTTGAACAGATAAAAGAAAGGAAAAAAAAACCCCAGACCAATAGCTGGTCTCTGGTTTTTAACTTGATACAGAGCAGAATGCTCCCTGAAAGAGACACTGGGTGGTTGAAAGAGATTGTGCTTCATGTCACTGAGCTTTCTGTAGCTACTGCTGTTATGCTGCTGCAGAAGAAAAGGAAATGCCAGGGGCAAAAGATAAAAGGGGATTGAAGGAAATAGCTGTCTGTTGCTAATCCTTCCCTCTCATGGTGAGAATGGTTAATCCATTGCAGAATACAATCAGGATGTTGGACCCACTTGGACTTGCTTGTGAGCATGACTTCACTGGGACTGAGTTGCCTGGAGCCTGGCTAACTCGCACCTGTAGTCAGGACACACAAAGGATAACCAAACTGTTTGATGCACCTGATGCAACTCAGTCTGTGCTGAGGTCCTTGTATGTGTAAAAACCATGTCCAGTGACTGAAAGAATATTCCTGGCAGGAACTGTGCTAAAGTCAGGGCAGAGTTGTAGCACTGTAGAATTTTGACTTTGGAGTGTGGATTCTCAGTTATTTTTTCTACAAACCTGTGTGTTCTGAGAATCTTTATCAGGTTCTTAATATTGATGTTGTCGTCATAAACCTAATCTTGAATTTGGACAAAGAATTTTCTTTTCCTGGCTCCTTTAATTAAAAAAGACAAGCCATGTTTTGTTGTTTCATTTTGTATCTACACAGAATTCCTTTTGGGGCAGAGGACTCTATAATTTTTTTTAGACAATCACCTGAAAAGCAGAGGAAGTCTGGCCGTTGTGGACATCTATGCAATATGTTACCCTATCTAGAGACAGTGCTAAAAAGAAATATGGCCAAATTAGAATATTCAGATAATAGCTGATCTCATGAAGAACATGGAGCAGAAAATCCTTCCTAATATTTCTTACAACAAGCTCAGTGAGATTGGCTGAAATTTACATTATTAGAGCCCTTTTTGACATGCAGATTGAAGGATGTCTGCTTCCATATCTTTCCTCCATATGTTTTACTGGCAGCTTGAGCTGTTACTGGCCAAACTGACATTCCTGTTGGCATAAATGCAAAGGCTTGGTTCTTTTGTCTTTACACATATCAGTTGCATTTGATACTTGATAGAGCCTGAATTTCAGTTTCTAACTTTCTTTTGCTGGCTATTCAGTGATTTGGTTGTGTAGTTGAGTACAAACATAGCAAGAGTTAATCAACTGCCTCAGGCTTTGGACACTGCTCAAACAGCCCTTTCCAATCATCTTTCTAAATTGATCTATGGTCCAACTCTGATGTGGCTGCTGCATCTCTGTGGTCAAAGACACAGCCCCTTCAAGAAATGTTAATATTCAGTGTGAGCACATGCAGTTTATCTTCCCAGTCACACAGAGCCATCCATCACAGCAGTGCCACAGGACACATCACTAGGCTGTGAACCCTTACAGTCTGAACATGGACCCGCCTCCAATTTGCAAATCCAGTTACTCAAATCAAATGCAATGCAGAATCTCATGTGCTCAAATGATATAATTTTCCCATTAAGGATTTAAATCTGGCTATTACAAATATTTAAGTTTTTCAGTTCTGTTATCTACCTCCTTAGCTGTCAATCAACCCATGTTATGTTAAGCCAGAATTTATATCAGATGAAATTTATCTGAAATCCTGATCAAAATGCTGCCTGATATTTAGTTCTCTGTGATCTAGTGGTAAAGTACGGTAGTTGTTTCTCAAAGCATATTTTTTTCTCTGAAGGACCAAATTTGCTTGCAGTTGGATAAAAGGAGCTTACATATGTTTTGATTGTGAGAGGATGCATTGTGGATAAGAAAATAATTATGTGGAGAATGGTGTTTGTGGTATTAAGCAGAGTATATATGAAGCAAACAAATGTCTGAAACTTAGTGTGGAGTTGCATGGAAATTTTGTTGCATTACAGCAACCAAATTGTTGTTTCTTAACCAGAAAAACTCAAAAAGACCATTATATTGAAAATTTGGCTTCCAAGAAGAGTCATGTCACTATCTTTGGTGTTTAGCTAATTAGCAGGTTGATTTCTACCTTATCTGAAAATTTAGACCTTGTTCTGAATATTAGAAAATTTAAATTAGGAGCCATTTACTTTTCCTTACAGAAGAGATCTGATTCACTCCATAAAAACAAATCATGGCATGGCCTTGAGTATAGAGTCACTACCACATCAGAGTCATGTTGCCTAATCTGATTTGTCTCTCATTCTATTTGATACAGGAACTCACATGTCACCTGCTTCCTATTAAGCAAAAAAACCCAGGGGAAGGGTCAGCTTTGTTATATGGCAGTCAAAGTGAATGTGTTGACTGCTGAAATTCAGAAGCACAAAGTTTTTTGACAAGGTTTAGGAAGAGACAACCTGCTTTTGATTCTCAGGAGCCCAGTCTGGTTTGAGAGTAAAGGGGAGACATTGCCTTGTCAGCCTCCCCTGGCAGCGAGGGTGATCAATAATTGTGTATAATTATTGTGAACGATCCATTCATGTTCTTTAATCTGACCTGATTTTAATACTTCATCTAGCAACAGTCTTCTTTATTTTTCCTCAAAATTTATACTTTCCCTCTCTCTGTCTTCCAGCTGTACAGCTCCATGGACTTTGGAAGGAAATGGCAGCTCATGCATGAATGGGTCACCCCAAACAGGTTTTACTGGTGAGTCAGGGCCACTGGCTTGGCTTGCTTTGGGTGGGTCATGAAGGGGAGAAGGGCATCTGACTTGAAGGGATTGGTTGCTTTTTTTTTGTCCATCATCATTGCTATAAATTCAGTTCATAGCACATACCTTGCAGTGCAACAGTCTCTCTGTTTGTACCTCTTGTCTTATAAAACCTGGTGTCTTTTAAAGAGAAGTACAAGTCTTTTGATAATTGCAAAACTCCTGCTTCTTTGTTATACACCTGATTAGAGTAACACAGAGGAGCTGCCCAGTGCTTCAGAGACAAACCTGTGACCATTAGACTTCCTATTTTTCAGCCCTTTAAAGAGCTACTTTAGCCTAGAACACAGGCTTTGTGCAGAGCCAGCCACTCTGACCATTCTCCTTATGAGAGAGAAGGGATGATTCACTCTGCTTTAAATCACTCTCTGGAGCCAGCTTCATTATAGTGTCTAGTGAAAGCCCAAGATCTGCAGTTTGCTAAAAATCTGCTTTGTGACTCAATTCCTTCTCATTTTCCAAGCATCAACCTCTCAAATTGGAAGAGTGTCTTAAAATCAGATGATGAAACAAATTTAGTTCCTATCTCCAGGCTCAGCCATCTCAGATGCCTTTATCCAAACTTCTCTGCACCGTATGAAGGCTCAAGAATTGACTTCTAGAGAGAAAAAGAAAAGTGTAGTTCTTCTGTAGCTGAATTTAGGATTTGGGGCTTGGATCAGATTCTTAATGCTGTACTTACTATACGCCAGATGATGGGGTGTGTGTGAATGTGTAGAAGTGCTGATTTACAGAATCCGTGCATGGCTAAAGGAAGTGTCTGATGCTTAAGACCAAAAAAGATTGTAATATTAAGGAACTGGAGGTTCAAATTTTGGATGGTTAAAGATAAAAAGAGCTTGGAAAACTTAAAAGCTGACTCCCAATTACAAAGCGTGATATCTGTATCTATATGTATATCTATATGTCTTGAACCTCTTTTCACGTGTAAATGTTTGCACCTCATTGAAAGCCCCTGGAATTCAGGCACAAAATACCTATATATTATGTTTTCAATATTTCCACACCTTGCAGTGGAGGTAGAGTCCTCATTTTAAATTATCTATATCCTTCTGCAAATCTCTCTAAATATCTTTAGACTACATTTGAAATGTGACTTTTTAGCACTAGGTCTAGAGATTTCCCTTAGTGTGCCTGAGGAACTTGGACAGTGTGAGAAGGTTTTGAACACTGAGGAAAGGAATTTTTAAGGCTCCTAAGTCACACAGACCTGCAAATTATATCAAAGGTCTAGAACCTTGTCTGTCCATGTTACTGTTCCACAATTCTATAATGTAGGAAAGCAAGTTGTTATTTTCTCCTGGTTCAGGTGGCAGGTGGATTATTGACCTAACTATCAAAAATCCTTTGATCTCACTATTCATGCTGAGTGCACATGACAAAGGTGAGTGTAGATCCTCTCCAGGTGTATCCTTCTGTAGAATGGCTGGTCCTTGGAATAATTTTACCCTATCCTTCAAATAACACAAGTGAGCTTAGGGGAGAGGCTGTCTTGCAGGATGAAATGTGAGGGCTAAGCTGACTTGGGAACAAAGCAGAACCTCTTTTTAAAGGACAGGTTTGCTCATTGTGGCTTATTTTCTGCTTTCGTATAATAATGTTTAATGGAAATTGCCTGTTTGCCCATTTGACACCCAAATGTGCATCTTTTTCCACAGTCTGCATAATTTTTCTTTGTCTTTTGGCTGCATGGTTTGAACACTGTTTTTTAGCAATTAGTTTAATGTCCCTGTTTCAGGTGCCTTTTTCTCTTAGGAAATGAACCAGTCTTCTATAGTTAAAACTCATAAGACGTAGACTTAGAAATCTTTATTCCACTCAGAAACAGCAGAGTCCCATGGAGAATAAGCTTCCCAAGAGAATGAATTAGGTTTTTCCCAGAGTTAGAGGGATTTGAAACAATCAGGGCATCAGGGCTACTGAAATTGTGGAACATAGTAACTCTTAGCTGATTTATTTCACTTTTTCCTTTCTTTCCTTTTAAAGCTGAAAACTGTGATGACTTACAAGCTCTGGCTTGTAAGATCTGTACATGAAAAAATGCAAAAAACCCCCATTTTNCCCACGGAGAATAAACTTCCCAAGAGAATGAATTAGGTTTTTCCCAGAGTTAGAGGGATTTGAAACAATCCATAGTGCAGGCATCAGGGGTACTGAAATTGTGGAACATAATAACTCTTCTTAGCTGATTTATTTCACTTTTTCCTTTCTTTCCTTTTAAAGCTGAAAACTGTGATGACTTACAAGCTCTGGCTTGTAAGATCTGTACATGAAAAAATGCAAAAAACCCCCATTTTAGCCTCAGAAATTTGTTGATTTCTTTTTATTGTGCTATGAAAGAGAGAGAAAAGTGGGTATAGCTTAAGTTGCAGAGGGATGTAAGCCATTACTCTGTGAAGCTCATAGAATCATAGAATAGTATAGTTTGGAAATGACCATAAAGATCATCTAATTCCAACTTCCCTGCCAGGGCCAAGGGCACCTTCCACTGGACCAGGTTGCTCAAAGCTCCATCCAGCCTGGCCTTGTGCACTTCCAGGAGAGGGACATCTGCAACTTCTCTGGGCAACCTGTTCAATTGTTTCATCAGCCTCACAATAAGCTTCTTCCCATTATCTATTCTAAACCTACCATCTTTAAATTGAAAGCCACTACTCTTGTCCTATTATTACATGTTCTTGTAAGAACTCCCTCTCTTTAGCTCCTGAGAGGTGCTGTAAGGTCTCCTGGAGCCACGAGGTTCACACAGACCCACCTCCCAAGTCTGGCAGTGTCTCTCTGGGTGCCATCCCTCCCCTCAGGTGTGTGGGTGCAGCTCTCAGCTTGCCTATGGCAATCTTGCCTTTCCACGTCACCAGCCCATCACTGCCAGTGTCATCAGTCTGTCAAATACTACATTATTGAACCTCTGAACTAAAACTTCATGGAGGCTGAGATAGTAATGACAGGGAGATGCCAGAGTGAGGTAAGCTGCTCTTTTGTGCTGCTCTGCATTGTTCATTAGCAGAGGCTCAGGTAAGCACCCTTCATGAAATGGGACAGTCTCCATCTGATTGGAATGCAGCTGGCTTTATCTGGGGCAGGCTTTGCTGAATGTGTTTGCCCTCAAAACATGACTTTCATCTCTCAGGCTGCTTCAAATGGGCTTGTGAAGACTATAAACTTCACCCAGTTCGTGTGATCAGTCAACCTGACAAGGAGAGATCTTATTTTTCTCTCTGAGACCTTTCTGAATAGTTATACATTCCCTGAGAGACCTCACACATAGAAACCTTAAGGCCAGGAGAGAATCAGGATTGCTTCAACAGCTTGTGAGACTGGGATATGAATTCTCCCTCAGCAGAGTAAGCACAGCCTCTCTGTTAGTCACAGACACACAACTCACTGTGCATTTTTTGGTGTAGCTCCAGCAGGCAGCATCTGTGATGGCTCTGCTCTGGTCAAAAACAAAGCCCTGAGCTCCAATCCTGACTTGTGGCATTGTATCCTGGCTCTTGCTTTCAGCTTCTTTCCTTAGCTGTAGATGTTGGTGCTACTCACTGGCTTTCACTGGTTTGTAGCTTTGTGTTCTCATTCCATACAGATGTCACATGTCCAACTGTTCATGGGACATCTCTCATCAGTTCCTGAGCCCACTCAAAGTTTGTGCATGAGCTGAGATTTACTCTTGGGCCACTCATAGTTATAAAAAAACCACTAGGATTTGAGTTCTCTACTTTGGTAGTAGTGATTCATTTGTTACACCCACTGATGGCAGTGGCAGAGCTTGAACAGAATGCATTACTTGATGTGTGTACAGGCATCCAGATTTGGCTCCCACGTGCCTTGGCTCAGATTTTAATAACTTAGGATCCTGTAAAACTGGAAATAGGGAGTTTACTCTAATGTGATACAGAAATTCCAAGATCACTCAAAATAACTGGAACCAGCATGGGTGCAAAGTTTGTTAAAAACCTACTCAATGTTCTTTTCTTTCAGAACACATTTGTGCAGCTCCCCCTTGGGCCCTGTTCATTTTGTATCACTGTAACTTAGACACCTGTGCTGCCATGTGGAGGATATAAAAAATCAAGCCCGTAATTTGTACTGTAGAAGTGCTGGGGAAGCTTCCTCGCCTGTACAACACGTGGTGTGTTCTGCTGACTAAATGCTGTTGCTCTTCTGATAAGACTTTGGAGGACTCGAATTGTCCTTAAGGTTTTTTTACTACCTCTGCCTTTTCCTGTGGCAGCACAAGGGACTAAGCAGGTGGGCAGGGCAGTTTGGTCACTGGAGCATTCACCAAGCCCTTTGGGGGGCCACAGCTTTTCCCTGTCAACTTGGGTGGCTCCAGGTGACTTTGCCTTGTTACCCTCCAGGTGAGGCTGGGATAGGAGAGAACCTTGATGTCTGTAGTCAAATATGACCTGCTACAGCAAGAGATTAAGAGCACTAGAGGGTACAAGAGAATAAAAAGATGCTTTAGTGGCTTATGAAATCCTTTTATCATCCTATAGCTTAATTCTTTAGAATACAGAGTTTCTCAAGGGATCCTGTGTTTTCTGTCCAATCACCTATACAGCTGTGGATGTCCTCTGTGCATCTGTCTTTGGAGGCCCTGCCTATATTTGCTGAGCAGACATGAGGACACTGAGGATCACCATCCTGAACAGAGGACAGCACTGTATTCCTTTGGACACCAACATCCTTTCTTAGGGTCTCCCCAGGCTTTTCTTTTTTGGAGAACACATTCCTTATTCCTGCCTTCCATCATAACTGAGGAACATGAAGTGGTGGATGTGGAACCATTTTCCTTGGATTTTTTTGTTTTGTTTTGGTTTGGTTTTTTTCTGTTACAGCTAGACATTTCCCTTCTCTCATGTATTTTTTTACTCACATTTTCTGGGGCCATGGATGATTCTCTCAAAGCCTGGGGGCAAGAAAGTGGGGAATACCCACTGTATGGAAGAGAAAGAGAAATCTGCAGAGCATTTCTGATGCTTTTGGTGATACTTGGAGCCCTGAATTCAGTGTGCAGTATGAGTCTAATTGGTAAAGCCACTGCAATACTCACTAGCAATGAAAGTTGGACAGAAAAGACCAACAAGGCAGGAAAGGAGAGACTGGGAGGAGAAAAATGGGACATGCACAATAGGACATTCACTTCAAGAAGCAGCATTTATGTTTGCAAGTAGAAAAAAATTAGGTGTATCAAGCAGTTCTCAAATACACTACTGATTCCCTCAAAAATCTCCCTATAATTTTAATGTTTCCCTTCTTTCCCATGATAATCAACCAAATTTCTGTTTTGTTTTGGGGTTTGGTTTTGATTTGGTTGTTTTTGGGGGGTTATTTGTTGTTTGTTTTTTTTTTTTTAGTTTGGTTTGGTTTGATTTGGTTTTTTTTGCACCTGTGAGTGCTAGTCACACTCTGATCTCTGAAGGTTAAAAATTGTGAGAAGGGAACACTTTCACTGTAAGAAGGAGAGAGGCTGTGTGTCCAAAACTTAGGTTATGCTTTGAAGTTAAAGGTTTTCTGCCACAGTTGTTTGAGGAATGAGACAACAAATTTTGTCTTTCAAGGGCAAGGTTTTCTGTCTTTTTTTGTGATTTTGGATAGGAAAAGGTGATAAAATATATCAGCCAGTGTACTTTTTGTTTGCAACCTGAATTTCAGGACAACTACAGTGGAGGCTAGTTTGGATATCTGAGAGTAACGTGGCAGAAGTTAAGGGGTTTACCTCAGTGTTTCTAAGGGTTATTATCTGAGTTTGTATCTCCCTTCACACAGATGTTTGTGTCTGTTTTTATTTCTTCATCGTTGAGACAGCACTGATATTTCCTAATTCCAGCGCCAATTTTGGTCCATGCAGACTGTTTCAGCAGCAGTTCCAGTGGTGACCTTTGGGTACAGCTGACATTACTTTTACTTGCCTAGTTTGTCAGCAGAGAGATGGTTAGTCAAATATGTGCCTGCCTCTCCTGTAAATCTCACTAATCATTAACTACCAGATGGTGTCATTGCACAGTGCTGGGGAAACATCGCCCGGTTTTTTACAGCCAAGTTTAGTGTTAAGAAAACATAGCCTTGTAAATGTCAAATCCACTCTTAAATAATCCCACATTGGAGTTTTTCAGAATTAAAACCATACCATACAGGGAGCTATGGATAAAAGGAATGACTCCAGTTTGGCATCCATGGGTGACACCTACGAGCATCACCAAGGCGTGGATGTACCCGGTGCCAATTACTGCAGCCTCCCCTGGGCTAATGACTCATTGGCTCTGCTGAGGGTCCTGCCTCCCATGCCCCGTGGGCAGGAACACCCAGGGAAGGTTTTTCTTCTGGAGAGTAAAGCTAACATAAATCTGGAATGTGTTACTCAAGCCACCACGACCATATACTGTGCTGAGGACATTTTCAAACTCTAGCCTCAAGCTCTGTAATAAAAGTTCAGGAGAGATGAGACTTTCTCATAAATTCTTCCCATATATTGGAAGATTTCCTTGCCAGGTCACTTCAGTTAATTAAAGATCACATCACTATGGTGATAATAAACCTGATTTTATTTTCCTTTTCACTTAAAAAGGGGCAAAGGGGAACTGTGAGCCTGTGTATTTTATTTCATTTTGTGTGCCTACAATTAATGCCATTGGCACTATAGATATTTAGTGTTTTCAAATGTTAGGTTGTGGGTGACTGACTTATGATTACACAGTAACTCAATGACAGAGATATAAATGGAACCTGGATGTGGAGGTAGATACTCTTTTATTTGCTGAAATAGTGTTTATTTTTGTTGAAAAAGTTTCAAGTCAAAAAAGGCACTTTAGAATTCATGGCAACATTATCAAAATGTTTTTCTCAAAAATTAAAGGAAGGAATACAGTGAAATGTTTGACAGCTTTTAAATGGTCTTTTAAAGTAATCTTTAAATTTGAATAAAATTTCATTTTGCAATATACGATTAAAAAAATATGTAGGGAAAGAATGTAGTCTGAAACAAAGTGTGTGGTATTTTTTCCTAAACATAATCTTATCCTGGTTTTGAACCACAGATTGGTAAGTGCTCTTCTAGGGACATTGTGATAGATTTTATGGATATCTAAAAGTATAAAAACCTCAATGACCCCAAGAACAGGAAAATCCTTCACTTTCTGTCTCTGGGAAATGCTGCAGGACTATTATAGAGACTGCACAGACCCCACGAGTTCCATTAGTGCCTATGGTCAGACTAGTGTTCCCCTTTCTGAGCACAGTCCATGTTCTTTTTTTGAACAAATTTATGAGAGATTGACAGAAATAGTTGGATCTGGGAAAGCATCCTTGTAGAATGTGGAAAAAACCCATAGTACAATACTGCAGAAGCATTACAGACTATTTTCTAGTTTACCTGGGACTAAACCCAAAGATATTTGGGGGTTTGGTGTATGTTTATGCTGACTGATGAATTTATCTTACAAAGGAAATTTGTTAGAACTAATCTGTTGTACCATGAATGTAAGCTCTAAGTTGTAGCTGACAGATGCTTTACTGTCCTTACTGCCTGCTTTTCTAGGAAAATAAGTGATTTTTTTACAAAGTCTTGTGGATGTCATGCTAATCAGGCTGCCCAGGCTCAAAGCTCTTCTAAGGCAAAAAAAAACCAAAACCAAAACCAAAAACCAAAAAACCTCACCAAAACCCCCCAAAAAACACCCCACCAAACCAGAACAACATACTAAAAACACTCTGGCTTAGATTGTGTGTGATTGTGTGATTATGAAGGGAAATAATTTTAATGCTTAAAATTCTCCTTTAAAACCCATGAAGTACCTAATAAGTGAACCCTAAGTAAAGTGCCACAGGACAAAATGTCACAAAACATATGCACCTCTATAATTCTGGCTGCTATCACAGCAAGGATGAGTTCTTTCAATGAAGGGTATATCCTCTGGAAGGGCAATTTAGGAATAAGTTGTCTTTGAAGGACTTTTCTTTCTAACCACCTTTTCTTCCCTCTCTAACCTGTTTTTGCTTGAGAAACACAACATACCTTGTATAAGGAAGCATTATCCCTCTCTTCTAATGTAACTGTGGATGTCCTTGCATAAATACTATCAGGCTTTTAGAATTTGTGATTTGTTGTGATTTTAGTACAATATGTGATGTTTGCAACATTTATGTCTTTAATATTCTATGGCTGGAAGTTTGGTTTTGTTTTTTTTTTNCTCATGCAAGAAGGTAACAAATAAGATCAAAACCCATCAAAACAAGTAAGTCCAAGCCCCACCACCATGTTTCAAAGGCCAGTGGTGGGAGCTGAAATGCTGTACTGCTGGGTCTTGTAGTCTCCCTGGCCTGACTTCGTCCTGGCTCTCCTGATGCACGTGAACTCATTCACAAATTAATTCCAGCCTCTCAGGAACAGTCCCAGAGTAATTCTTTGTGATACTTTGTAGGAAGCATTGATGAAAGCCAGCCCTCTAATTAATATATTGAATAATGCATCCCTCTGAGGCATATGGGGATCTCCCATACTGTCACAGCTTGGCAAAGCTAATCAAAAGCTGGGCTGTAGGGCTGAAAGTAGCATCATATTTTGTGCATTCTGGCTAGAAAGGAAGTCTCCCACTTTTTAAAATTTTTTTGTGGGTAATCGGGTTAGGTTTTGGCCTTTGTTCTATATCATACTAATCTC
This sequence comes from Pycnonotus jocosus, assembly GCA_013400435.1. Classification (NCBI taxonomy): domain Eukaryota; kingdom Metazoa; phylum Chordata; class Aves; order Passeriformes; family Pycnonotidae; genus Pycnonotus; species Pycnonotus jocosus. The sequence continues at coordinate 183,286 of VWYP01013145.1, forward strand.
TGTTTCTGGGAAAATGGGTGAATTCTCAGTGTGGGGGAGAATCCCTCTTGTTTTCAGCTGACTGCAAGATAAACCTTTGGGAATTCTTCTAAAATCACTGCTGTTCTGAGATGTTTAGGAATGACCTTTTCACATACTCTGGTTACGGACATAATTTTCTGCCTATTTCATTCAGTGGCAAAACACCTACAAGCACCAGGAGCGAGCATCTTTTCTGGATCCATCCTCCCTTTGCCCCAGACCTCATCCTCGATGGTCAACTTGATTCTGAGAAATGCACCTTTACAGCTCTTGTTTCTTTACAACAACTGAGGCTGGAAGCATCCTTGCATTGGAGGAACTTGCAATCTAACAGAGGATTTATCCTCACCAAGCACATCAGCACTATCAGGGACCATTTTTACTTGAAACTAGATACCTCAAAATTCTTCAGAGAGATTTTCTCAAAAAGAATCAGGAAGGACCAGGTAAATTCCAGTTCATTTCCCTGAACGGACTTCAGCTGCTGAACCTTTGGAAATTTGCCTGGCATTAAGCTGAACAAAACCAGTTTTTTTATTTAACAGAAGAAGTTGAGCCCATGCTGTGCAGAAAGAACAGTCTTATCATGGCAAAACAGACAAGATGTTTCTGCATTAATTTAAATGCGAACCATTTGTGTTGCTCAATAACATCCATTAAAGATAAGGAGGTCCGTTTTTATGCCTTCTGCTTATTGTAAATTAACAAACTCTCTTAAAACGACAATTCATCAGCAGTTATATGAGGCAGAATTCATTCTTGGCGAGAGGAGAAAATGAAACTCCCATCCTTTCATTCCCTGGCATTCCCCTGAGTCTCCTCTGTAGAATGAGATGTGTTTAATTTTGCTATTGTTAAGCACAGTGAGCATGAAGCTACATCAGAATGTGAGAGCAGGAAGGAGCATCTTATTAGCTGCACTACATGTTCTTTTAAATAATGTTGATTCAGTAACTTGTGTCTTGCTGATCATACAGAGAACAAGGATGAAAAGCCAGTGAGTGATGCTGTTTCATTTGCATATTTGTAGTGAGTTAATTGGAATAGGACATAGCAGTGGTTATCACACTCTGTAATTATCTTGCAAGATAATTGTTCTCCATTGGGCAGAAGGCAAGAAAAATGGGATGTGGACACATTTCCGTGAATATTCCATGAATATGGAATTCCATGAATATCAGGAGTTCTGTAGCTGAGTTTGAGAGAGAAACATTCTCACCTGTGTCTGCCAGAAAGTACTTAGAAAATATTAAATACCTGTAGACTTCAGAGCTAATTTCAGTAGATCTGGGTTTTCTTACATAGGAGAAAATCCTGCTTTTTATTGAAAAATTAAAGAAAACCAAGCCAAAACCTCTGTCAGGTTTTTGGCCAAAGGGTACAGACATATTCTTGGGTTTTGCTCACAGTATTTTTGGTTTTCAGGTTTTGATTGAAAATCTTTGAGTGAAGGAGACATGTTCCATTACAATATTGATTTTAGGGGCAATCTGTAAGAGTGACTCCTTAAAGCCATTTCTAGATCTGCAGTAGTTTCTCCAGAATTCTATTTTTTTTTTCTTTCTACAAATCATTAGATTTGAGCAGTGTGCTGGCACTTTGGAATTTGCCTTGAGGATAGAAACCAGCAGAGTATTACTTTTCATTTGGCCTTGTGCTTCTCTTTCTTTTTATTGCTCCTCTGTAACAACAGATTAAGAACTCAACAAAAAGCAGCTCTTGATTTACCATGCACCTTTGCTTCTTGACATGACTCCCACTGCAGCATTCTGCCCTGAGCACTCTCACTTGATCAGGATGATGCTTTGGGGATGGGAATGCTTTGGGATGCTGCTGTTGTGAAGGGCTGGGAGTGTGTCCAGTGCTCAGCCCCCTGGGCAGCCTTGGGCTCTTTATTGTTTGTTCACCTGCCTGCCTTAGAGCAAAGGGCTCATGAAAGATCTGGGTTTTCTCTGGTCCCTCCTGCTGCAGTGTTGCTCTTCCACTGACAGAGACCTGCATGTGGCTGTGTCTGTTTTATTCATCTCTCCATTCTGCCTCTGAGGATGCCTCTGTTTTCAATGCAAACCTGTCTTGTCATCAGGCACTTGGTGATCTGCTGACCTCATGCCACTGCTTTTGCAAATCATTGCTGTTCCTACAGACAGAGCCTGTCTTTAGATATCTATCTGCTGCTAGAAGCCCTTTTGTTTCCTTCTTCTTTGTCTTTTCCTCCTGTGGTGTTGGGACAAATGAGCATCTCACTCTCAGCAGCTAATTGAGTGTGATTATTTGGGGGCAAGGAGACACATTTATGTGTTTATGGTTGCTGGTCCAGAACAGAGTAGTTTATTCTACTCTCTATTTCTCCTCCTGACCTTTCTTCTTCATTCCTTTCTTTCCCTATTCCTTTTCTGGCTGATAGCTAAAAGTCAAAGAATGAAATAAGCTATTTGTTCTCTTCATTTCTCTGAAATGCAAAGAAACAACTGTCACAAAAGGTTTGTGACACAAATCTATTTTACATATTGTTTTCCCCCAAAATGCATGAAATGAACCACAAATTCATTTCCAGAATGTTAGATGTTATCCCAGGGTGATTCTTCACAATATCCTGTAACTGGGAATGTAGAGACTCATTCTTCCTTAATTAATACAATGTACAATGCTTATAGGCATGTGGGGCTCATCAGCAAATCCTGTACATATTATCTGTGCCAAGTTTCATACTGGCATCCCTTCTTTGGACAATTTAAGCTTTATTTTTATCCATCTACTGCTGCATTCATTTATTAAATGATGCTCTTGCTCTGAAGCTTTTCAGAGGCATTTTATTTTGCCTAGGCCTCTGTTAATAGCTGAATCACTGAGCCTTAGCATTTTGGGCATGTCATGTTTACAGTTGGAAAATATTTGTACAAATGAGGGCAATTAAACACACAGTGAACTGATAGTCCTTATTTTGGTGTAAAACTTTTCTTGAATGGGTCATGTTTAAGATAATTCTGCTAGGAAATAAACTCAGAGGAATATGGTAAACGTTTCCTTTGAGGGAGAGGAGTAACTCCAGAGAAATCTTTGGTTACAGGACTGCCAGGCTGAGCTGAGGCATCTTTGAGCATGTACTGTGCCTTTTTAAAGTGATTCAAAACAGGGCTGATTCATGTTTCATGAAAAAGCAAAGCAATAATCCATGGCAATTCCCCATGTATATGACTTTCAAAGGAGGGTAGCCAAGCACTGGGAAAACATTAATTAATTTAGCATCATAATATAGTAAGTACTTTAAGCAAATGCAAAAATCCAAAAATATACTTTTATTCTTTATACCTTCTTTTAGGTACGGAGAAGAGAAAGAAATGTTTCTCTGTGCAGAATTCATTCATTCTTGAATGAATTCTCTGGTGGTGGTTGTCATGGTTGAGCCTAAATATCAGTTTTCTCCTCAAGGAGAGGATTGATTTGGACATCCTTCCTCTTCTTGGTCTGGTTTATGCATGAAAGAGCTGTGTGTAGCAAGTTTGTCATTCAGGGGCCTGTGATCCACTGAGTTTACAGGGGAGGTACAGATTTAGACATCTGGTGTTAGTGGGGATGAGGTGCAGGAAGGCAGATGCATGGATGCACTACAGAAACACATGCAGATACCATGAACACCTTAAGTTTTGTTTCCTTTGAGGTGCCATGCAGAGAACCTCCTTAAAATTCATTGGGACCATTTTAAAAATTGGATTGGCTTTGCTGAAAAGAAATTAGTTGAGAATTAACACTTGGCAATTTTTTTCCCTTATCTTGCAAGCTAAGTCTCACAACAATTACTTCTGCCGATGTCCAGAACTATAGCATCACGGAAATTAGCACTGGAGAAGATGTAGAAAGCTCCAGGGACCTAGCTAAGACAGTTCCTTACAGTACCTTCCTGCCCAGCTCTTTTCCCAAGCTTCATTTGAAATATGCTGTGCAAGGAGGTTTTGCCCATAACTCTTCAGAGACCTCATCACATCCTGACACATCCAGCAGCATCTCCCCTGGCTCAGCCACAGGGAGTGATACTGTATTTATGTGTTTAATAAACACATCCTTTGCCCTAACAGTTGAACATTTGTATGGTTCTTAACTATGGTGGTTTATGGTGGGTGGTTGGCCCAGGGTTGTGTGAATGTAGGTGCCCAGAGTTAGTGTCTGATGGAGCTGATTTTAGACCAATTAATACATGAATTGCCTTGACCACCTGAAGCCAAGTGCAATTATTGATACCTACACAGATGTGATGCAATATCAGATAGAAGAGAAGCCTGTAGCAAAGGTATGTGTCATTTAGCAAGGGCTCCATGTGGAAAACTCCAGGTGAGTTGAGTGGGAATTGAATGAATTAGTTTCTGCTTCCATATATTCACATGGGCATGGCCCTTGTGTTGCTTGGATGAGTTAGAAACAGGCACTGCTTGCCTGGTGCTGCACAAAAGTGCTTATTCACTTCTGGAGCAGGATAGAATTAAAATGACAGCAGACTAATTGGCAACATCCACTAATTTAACTGCAGTTGCCTGCAGCAAGCGGATGAGGTTTTTTTCCTTTTTTACATATTATAACACAATAAATGTGCCTTGTTCCTTGCTGTTTCTAGCCTTATTTACTGCACAACATCCTGCTAGGTAATATCCATCTGTTTCCTCTGTATCTTTACATGGACACTGGCAATTGCCTTCAGTCTGACATCTTAACCTTCAAAAATAAGTTTTCAATTCAGCATCTTGGGAGTCTCAATTTGTTGTAAAAGCTTTGATTTTGTTTTCAAAGCTGGTGAATGACACTTTGACTGGTCAGAAGCTAGACATGCCCCTGGCATAAAGCTCACTCCAGCAGGTTCCAGATCAAGTTTGAAAGGCTGACTCCTCTAACTTGAATTTTTGCTTTTACCTCGTTGTAAATCCCAAACACAAATGTTGCTTGCATTCAGTGATACTCACTCAAACCTCCCAAACTCTTGGGTCTGGGAGACAGAGGAATAGAGCAACCCTTACTCTCAAATAATGGTTTAGGGAGCAATGATCAACAGAGGCAGTTGGAATTGCTCAGCTTTTTTCATTTAAGATGTTAGAGGAGCCATATCTCAATGCTCCTTTTCACCTTTAAATGCCTGGTGACTGCAAAATGGGTAGAAAAAAAGTCCAAAATTTGTTTATTCCATGGAAAGGCATTAGAGTTGGTAGAGAAAGTGAGCTGGACTGTGCAGTAAGCAGGTAACCTGAAGGGTCTCTGTTTTTCTTTTTTCCTTTCTTTGCATATGTTGGCATTTTTTATTTTGAAGTATATAGCACCTTATAGGGAAACATTTCAGGACCAGTTAAAGTGCAGAATTTTGTGTTTTCCCTGCCCTTCTCACTTGCTCTCCCTCCCAGGCAGAGATGAGATATTAGCAGAGTGACCTAGTAAATGTGCACCCATGCACAATGCTCTTCCCTCAGGACAGAGATAAGGATCTTGCCAGGATCATGTCCATCCTTCAACTTTCAAGAGCACACCATTCTCTTCTGAAAAGAAGGGAGGAAAGATCTTGTGAGAATCAAGAGCTACCATAAAAATAGAAAGGAAAAGCAGCAGCAGAAGATGCAAAAAAAGGTAACAATTCTTCCTTTTAATGGAATTCAGAGGTAGTCTGAATTCTTAATTGGAAAATTATCCCATGGCTGCTGCAATTCTGGCTGCAGGCTCCATATTTTGAAAACTGCTTTTGCAGCAGTTGGGGAACGTGTCAGCAGGAAAAACTGACCTTTCCTGTCACTACTGCCTGCATCCTCTCAGCATTTTCTCATGTGAGGGGTGATTAATGAATAGGGCTGGTGGAGGATGTTGATTTAACTCAGTTCCTCACAGTGAGGGTGCCTTTTTTTACTCCCTACAGCCCTCCAAGACAGCAGCACACACGGGTGCATTGTGTGAACCTTGGTTTAAATTTTGCTGTCTGGGGTTGATATGCACAGAGCTGTGTGACCATGGGTCAGGACCTCAGGCTCCTGAGTGTTAAATGCTCTTGTCTTTGTAAGCCTCTGGACAGGGCTATCAGCTAGAACACCATGAAAGCCTTTCCCAACCACCCCTCTCTGTGGGCTACACTTGGGTTTAAGTCAGGGGATGCTGACATCTCTCTCAATATGCTTTGGTTGCTTGAATAATATTGAGCAGTGCATCCTCCAAATGTTATTCAGAAAGATTACATGTAAGAAAATACAAGGCTGTGAAAGTGTCTCTTGTTTTGTTGCTGCTCCTGTATTGCCAGATCTGAGAGGTTGTTGTAGTGAGTTCTCAAGGCTAGAGAATTACAACAGGATAAAGGAATAAAAGAGTAGCATTGGAGTCTGTGTGTGTGTTTTTGCAGCAGTTCTTCAGGATCTGCATTTACATCTTACTCTATCCACTGCTGACTTTTTTGTATTCTTTGTGTAAAGCTCCTCCAGACAAATGATGAGAGACCATTTACTGAAAATCCCTGAATTCAGGAGTCAGAGCAATGCAAAGCAAAGCTCTGTTCCTTGCCAGTGGGAACAGACGTGAGGTGAGGATGAAGAAACAGCATTGATTGGGGATCTGTTTTGCAATCAGTCATTGGTATAAGAGAGCAGCTTGGTTTGAGTGAAGGAAGAACGACCAATGCATTGCTTTTGAGGCTTTGCAGGTAGAGCAGCCTGTCTTGCTTTTGGGTTGCAGGACACTTTGTGAGCCTTTCAGCTTGCAGTGCACTGTTTGGTGAGCAGAGGAGTACTAAGGATGTGCTGTGTGCTAGTCCCTTTTTGTCATCATTGTTATTCTGAAAAGAACCATTAGGCTTGTCAAAATTAATTAAGGGAACAAGTAGATGGCACTGGAAAGGAACTTCAATCTAGAATGACATGTTTCAGGAGATCCCTCTCATTCCCTGGTGCACACTTGAAAGGCAATATGAGTAGATCCACAGAGCTTGTGTATGCAAATGCACAACGTTAATGAGTATTCTGGATTTCGTTAGGAAATGCTTGGGTTCTAATTACAGTCCTTTTTAAAGTAAATAGTACTGTGGCAGACTGATGTCTCTCATTGCCTGGGCCAGGAACAGTTTTGTCCCATTGCTGCAGGGGGAGATACAATGCCCTCTCCACCTGGAGGGGAGGGACACAGAGGATTGTCAGGGGTGCAGGTGAAAGCATCTGACATTGTGGTGTCAGGACACTGCAAATAGCTCCGAGGAGGAGTCTGGTGTCTGGCTTCCAGAAGGATGGATGCCAGGAGAGTGCATTTAAGGCTGAATTTAAGTAGGAAACCTCTTGGTAAGGGCTGCAGGGCAAGTCCCTAAAGTGTTCCCAACCTTTACCTCAAAGTGCTGGAATTACCACTCTGTTTCATTAAGGTGTGATGAATGGATGTCATGGCAAGCATGTACATCTGTCTCTATTGGCACATCATAGACAAGGGTGATGGTTACTGAATGACTGAAATGGCAGTAGTTACCGCTACTCATTTGAAAAAGGCAGAAAACTTCTGCTATGGAAATGCTTTCTGTATGCATTGGGGACTCATACTGCAGGACACTGCAATGTTTTTCACTGATATTTTATGGAATTTCTGTGTATCCTACTGTCACTTTTAACTGTGTCCATATACTGGGAAGATTTGATCCCAGTAACTGCATGATCACAGTAACTTGGGCTCGTTCTGGCATCCTTACCAGTAACAGACAGCCCTTTCTTCCTTGTGGGATCACCCTGAAACTGATGGTGGCGATTAAGGAGCAGACTGTTCCTGGCTGTGAGTGGAATGATGAAAGCCCTGCCTGTGCTGCTGCTTTGTTTTGTTGTGTTGGTATCTCTTGGCCACAATTCAGGCTGCAGTGAATGGACTCGCTATCGATGTGGTGCTCTCGTTAACAAGCAGTGCCAGCTCCAGTCACCTACACAGTGGGTCATAATGTAGCTCTTTTGACATTTGCAGCCCTGGCTGATCTTAGCTGAACCCCAGCACATTTATATGGTTGTCATTGCTTCAGTTTGCTGTGGTTTTTTGTGGGATTCTCAAAAAATTTATCAGAGCATCTGTATTTTTTTATTATTATTATTTTTAATGTTTCTGCTGTTGATGCCCCAAGGATGAAAATGGCAAAAGAATGTGATAAAAATGTTTTCAGAACATTAGGGAATTCTGAACGTTGGCTAGCTCAGAGGGAAACTATTATTTACAATCTACTGTATCAAATTCAACTCCCACCAAATTAGAAACTGATTTTTGTCATTGTCCCTTTTTAATCTAACCCTTTGGTTAACTCGGGAGAAGCAGCACCATAAATCACGTGGACATCTATGGATTTTTTTTCCCCTGCTAGCCATTGCTGAGACTAAATGTTCATCTCTCAGTGATTCTTATCAGCCAAGACACTAATAATAACATTTCTGTTCTGGGCTTGACTTTCCCTCTTCCAGGAGGAAAAGTTTCTTTTTAATGTGATTTGAAAAATATTTTTAGGGAGTAAATAATGCACAGGAAGATTTGACTTGGGGTGCTTGAGTTCCAGCTAGTGAGATTAAAGAAACTCCTTGTGCCTCTTTTCTTAATTGTCAAGGACCATGGTTGGCATGGGGTCATGGTGTGAATAATGAATACCTTCTCACCTCTTTAAAATCAGAAATTCACCATATGTGCAACACTGTTTTCCTTTTGAAGATGGGGAAAAGGAGGTAAAGAATAGCAAGGCTGCCCAGCAAACCAGGGGCAAATCAGGAAACTTAGTCTTTCATGTCTCTAATCAGTCATATGAAACCACCTTTTAATTTGCTTTCTGAAGGCATGGGGCTGCTGTGCCCTTGTTTTTCCTTCAGCACTAAAACAGAACTCTGATTTTACTGGGTCTTGGGACCAGCTCTCTTTGCCACCACAGGAACAGTCATAGTAGTCTTGATCTTGTAGACAAGGGACAGGCAGGATCACTCTCCCGTGCCTGGGAAGGTTGGTGTAGGGCCCCTGAGCATGGTCTGTATGGAAATACAAAGGAGATGAGACCTTAAAAGGTGGAGACCCCCTACCAGGTGTCCCAAGGTAGGCTTAGACTGGTTTTGCTTTCCTTTACCATCTGTGTCAGCTAATTGACTGTCTTCTTTCTCTCTCTCTCTCTCTTTCTCTCTCTCTCTCTTTCTCTCTCTCTCTGTCTCTCTCCCTTGCTCTCTCCTCTCCCAGGTCAGTGACTGGTTTGGATAAAGACCCTGACCTTGTGCACATGGAAGCCCGGACAGCTGATGGACGTGAGTGCCTCCAGCCAATGCTAAAAACTGGACTTTGAGCCAAGAATGGGATGGGAATGAGAATTCACTTTACACATTTTACCTCCTCATTTATATTATAATTGGTAGGGGAGATGTGGGTCATGGGGTTTGATGTGATGTTCTCATCCTGAGCCTGTAGGGGAAAGTCATGGGCTGCAGGGCTTGTGTCTGTGGAGAGGGTGGACAGAAGCACAATCTATTGGGCTAAGAAGCCATCTGTTCTGTTCCCTATTTAGCTATTTCCATATCATGTAGTTGGCATCAATCATAGAGAGCTGGGCTACCAGCTCTGTACCATGGAACCTCTGTGCATTTCCAGAGGTGCTCAAAACAGCTACATGGTACCTGAGAGTTTGACAAATCACCTGCAGTCAGACTTACCCTCCAGCCAGAATGTCCCTATATCCCTTTGCCTTGTATTGAAAATATTTTTTAGTTTTGGTAATAATGTATGAATAGGTGTTCCATACCAAAACATTACAGGCCTTGAAAAAATGCCTGGATCTGAAGCAGCAAATAGGAAAAAAAATTTCTTAAACCCAATTCTTAAACTGAAATGAATCTAGTCACATTTGCAGTGGAATGGGCTCCTGTGTAGTCAATCTCCAGCACAGACAATGGTGTTAGAAGTACTCTGACTTACTCTCTCCAAAGTGTTTTAGATATTTCTCACAGGAACTGCAGCATGGTAATGCTTCTGCTCCTTTTGTGGAACTTTACTCCAGTGTGAGGAAATAGGAGCAATGGGACAAGTGTCCCGTTTAAGTGCAGGAGCAGTATAGAATAACAGCATAGGATTGAGGAGTTAGAGGATTTCTGGGAGGAAGAAATAGCCTCATTTTTGTTGGTTGCAAACTTTTCTCTGTTTTAGTCAAGTTCTGCGTAGGCCAGATGTGTGAACGAGCTCCTGTCTATCAAGATGGCTTCTCTGAGGTTGTGGATATTCTAATATCACTCATTGGCCTCCCACTGCTATTTAGTGATGGCAGCTGAATAAATAACCAGGCAATAAAAGCTCAGGGGTGACAGCTGTTTGTTAAATATGTGGAAAAGCAAAACAGGCCGACAGGTGGGTGGACAAGGTAGAGAGGCATCTTCGCTGCCTTTGCTGCTGTGTGTATTGTCACAGGTATGATGGGAGAAGTGGTCAAAAGCAAATAAAAAACCCCAAGCAAGCAAGAAAACAAACTGCTGATGGAGCCTGTTTTCAAACTAAGTTTAAACTTGCTCACCCAGCTATTTGAATATTGGATATGTCAAGGATGTAAATGTTTGAAAGATGTATCCCCAGCTTAAAGACAGCTCTCTTCCTTCAGGCTTTGTTTGCTCAGAGGTTTGCCCTTTGTTCTTGTTCTAGTGTATAAACTCAGCATTTGGAAATTGGCAGCTGATGGTGTTGAGGGTTTCACTGGAAGCCAGGCCTGGCCAGTAGTGTCAGCAAAACCAGAGCCCCACTGCAGCCTCCACCCCAGAGCTGCCTGGCCATGCTGGCCCTGCTGGCGTGCACCAAAGGACTCCTCTGCCAGCCCAGCACAGCACAAAAGAACAGTGTTGCTCCAGTTAGAGGTTCTAAGGCTTAAAACAATGTTAGTTTGTGGCACAAAGCAAGGACAGCCTCACAGCTGTAGGCTTCCCCAGTGTGATACTGCAGAGCTCTGGGTGCTCAGGAATGGGGCACTGAACTTTTCTCCCAGTCAGTTCTGCAAACAGATTGGGCCTCCCTGTGCTCAGTGAAATAGCTGAGGCACTTACACCTGCTGGAAGATGGGGCCCTGCAGTTACTTCCTCTTGATCAGAGAGTTTCTGATTAAAGTTTCCCTCAGTATTATACAGAAGGAAGGAAAAGCTTCTCTAATGCCTCTTTTAGATCAGTCTGGTGGCTCAGTCATTTATTTGATGCATTAACAGACGTGGATTTAAGTATTCCCATTGCTTAGTCCAATTCAGACAGAAGAATCCATGCCTTCAATGTCACTGGCTACTTGAAAAATTCATGATTCTTCTAGACTGGGCATTTTTCTTTCCTCTTCTGTTTTCCTCCATGTTTTTAATTAAAAGAAAAAAATCAGTAGAGCATAAAAGCAGTGGGGAAAGGAAGGAATGGAAATGGTATTTAGGACTAGACTCCTGAATTTGATGATTTTTTAATTTCTTTCGTCTTTTATTTTAGCAGTAATTGGGACTCAAGAACCCAATACCAGTTCAGACACTGAAAGGTGCTCTGGAGCTGGGAGCAGGTGATGGGGCATGCTGGAGTCTCTTTCATCAATAAATGAGTCAAGGCTATCAATAAGCTTTTGGATCTGGGAGCTGGCAGTCCTGATCACCTCTCTGGTGTCTGTCCTTCAAGATATCTTTCCATATGGTTTTGTCTGCCCAACCATTAGAAATGGTTGTGTCTCTGAAAAACCCATCTGCCCCTCTGTCTACTCCCCTTAAATACTGCAAGATCCTGATAATTCCAGTGCCTATCTTATATCAAGCTGTTCCCATCTTTTGTAGCAGATGAAGTTTTTCACATTTTTTCAACATCTTGGCAGAGTCATTGTAGCAGAATAATAATGGAGGCTTGCATTTTTAAATTGCAAAAACATGTAGGAGCCTTGGGCATTGTGCCTTCTGCTAGGATGTAATAGGCAGCAGCAAGGACAGGGCTGGATGCAAGGGAACCATTATGATCACACTGACACAAGCAGCCACCAGCATTCCTGGGCAGGATATGTTGAACTTTCTGATGTCCAGTGAGCTAATCTTCAACTCACTCACAAATACAGTGCAATAAACAGGATTGGAATTATAGAAAAAAGAGGGGGGAAAAAGCTAACCAGAAAGATAAAACAGGGTAACAACTTCCTGGAGAGTCTACAGGTCTTTTCCTTTGGGGGAAAAATTATTGAGGCCAGTGAGTTTTTTCTCCCTCCTGTGGAAACCTTCATGATGTTATAATTTTAAATCTTGCCTGACACCAGGGTCTGATTTAAGCTGAGCCAGTCTGCCAATGCAGCTTGTCTCTATCAGGTGCCCTCTTCCCTGTTAGCCATGCTGGCCAGCCATCCCTGCTTTCAGCTGCCCTATTGGTGCTGCCAGGAGGAGCAGGGCTTGCTGTCCTGTGTCTCTAAGTCACAGTCACCTGCACACAGGGTGGCCCTTTGCAGCCTTCAGCACAGTGACACAACAGCTTTGGCTGTTTCACCACCTCCCTTCAGGGACCCACATCTTTGGGGAGACAGCTTTTTATGCTCCTGCTTCCTGCCAAAGCTGGCATGGCTGGCAGGAAAAGATGAGACTTGGTAGCTTGGCTTACTTCACCAGTTTGTCCCATCCAATTTCAAGAAATTGTTTCCGCTTTGTCACTTCAAAAAGGGTAAAAATACACTCCAGAATCTCAAGATGGAAGGCTGTGTTAAATAGCACTGAGGAGGCGGCTCAAGCTCCTCAATTGGAAAGTGGCTGTACATCTGTGAAAGCCATTCCCTAATCCTGAGTGAGGTGGGAAGGCTTTGTGTGGAGGCATGGATGCTGGGGTTTCAGCTGCAGGAAGCCCTCCAGGCTGCTTGATGTCCATATTGCCACATTCACAGATGAGCTGAGAAAGTGGCTGGAGTTGCTCATAAGCATGAGAAGTTTTTAATGCTGCCTGTGGGGCAGGGAGCTCTTCTCAACTCCTCTTGCAGCAGAACATTATAAAAATCCCAAAAGCAACAAAAAATTCGACCTGCTAAAAGAATCCTGAAAACCAAAACACCCAGACCCTTTAATTCTGGTGTTGTATAGTACAATAGATAAATGGGAAGTAATGCCCAGATAGAAATAACCTCCCTTAGGCAACACACCTCCCAGTGAAAGGTAAATAAAGCTTTGGAGGCATGTCTTAGTCTCATGTCACCTGCCCCTCTGGGTAAAAGTACTTTTACCTTGTGGCTGTCCAAAAGGGGAGGATGCAAAATTGCCTCATTCTGGAGGAGAGGAAGCTAATAGTTTGGAAGTTAGGATGGCCTCTTCTCTCTAAATGGTGACTTTTGTTGAGAGACCTTGTACTTTCTATGTGAGAAGTGCTCTGTGAATGGCATCCTTTAAGAAGCTTGAGCAGGGACTTGAGATTGTTTCTCACTTTGAGTTGCACACAAATGGGAATTGAACTGAGTGTAGCTATATTTTTTACCTGATTTTTAAACGTATTTTAAAGGGATTTTAAAAAAATTTTTGGGGGGAAGCAGGAAAAAGCAAGACTTAACTTTATCTGGTATCCTAAAGCAGACAGGTTTAAAGATATTTTGTCTGTGTTTGTTTTGGTTTTTAATAGGCTTGTATTGTAAAATATATGAAAGTAAATAAAACAAGAGACTAAATGGAAAATGGGTAGTGAGCTATCCCCCTTCTCCACCACCATCTCCTTGTGAATATTAATCAGGTGCCATTCTTTGAGTATATTTGATTGCTGGTGTAACACACTCAAAATGACATATTTCCCAATAGGCAGGAAGCTCGTTGTCATGTCAACACTTGTGATTTATCTGCATTTATTTGTGACAGATTTTTATTCCTCTTCCCATTCTGTCACTCAGCAGCAGCAAATTATCCCCTTTTTGGAAGGATAAGAATATCCAGGCTACTGTGTGGGAGAACATACTGGAGGGAATGAGCTTCTAAAAATACAACTCCTGACCTCTCCTCCTTGTTCTGCCTAATTTTAGAGCTACCTCAAAGAGCAAGTCAGTGCTGTTGATCTCTTTGGATAGCATGGCAGCACATAAGACCCTCTTGTTTTCTGAGCAGCTGCTTTTATCTACTGCAAGGTTGTCTTAGGCTCCACACTGAGGAGCTAAATAGCAGCTCTGGGCCAAGTGTATGCACATCAGTTGATGAAGAACTTTAATTTATGCCATTTGAAAGTCTGACCTCTCTGCTGCTGCTGCTGGAATTTTATGCTGGGAGCAAGCACTGCTCTAATACTTTGGTTATTGGCACTGTCTCTAGGCCAGGTGGTTTTCACCATACACTTTAATCACTGCCCAGCACTCTGAGCTGGCACCAGCAACATTTTCTGCTGCTTTAGCATCCTCAGTGGGACTATGATTTCATTACAGCACCAGACCTGTGTGAGTGCTCTGACTCAGCCCTTATTAACCTGGAATCCCTGGTGCATCAACCCAGAACCAGGTCTGCAGCCTTTAACTAGGGGCCTTCAGTCACTGGGTGGCTGGGCATGGACCTTTATTAGATTAAAACTTGGCTGTAGTTTGTGACTCTTTTAGACAAAATATTTTAGAAGTTATTAGTCTAATTATAATGCCTCTGACTTGCATTCTTTTTGCATTTTTAAGACTGTTGCTAGGACAAGACTTTAAAAGAGAAAACTATTAGTCTGTGAGTCTTGTTTTACAATCTGAGAAAGCAGTTGGCTGAATCTCAGAGAATTTCAATCATGCCCCCCAGAGCTTTCCATTGCCCCTCATTTTGCTGTCACTGGAAGGACACAGACCAAGGAGAAAGCAGTTCTTTTGTGATGGAGAATTCTGTAAGCAGCTTTACTGGGCTAGTGACTGTCTTTTTAAACTTTTCTTTTATCATTTTGGAATCGGTTTGACAAGATCCATGTGAGAATATTCTGTTGTGAACTAAAATCACCGCACCAGGCTCACCCCAGCCCTTATAAACTTGCTGTTTACTTCATTGAATTGTCTGTCCTCACCCTTTGTAGAAAAATAAAGAAGCAGTTGAATCTAGGGAGCCTGTAAAAATGCCACAGTGCAAAAGATATGACCCTTTTATCACTCCAGCTGTCATCTTAGTAGTATTTTCATTTTCTCCCTAATTTGCAGTTTTCAGAAGAGCAGTTGAAAAGCAGAGATGGTATATTTAGATTACACACATTCAGAAACACAGTTTCTTCATTGTTCTGTTTCATAAGGACTTTTCCTAGCCTGAGTGAAATAATGCTTAATCCCCTATAACCCCTCTCAACTTGCTGGAGGTGAGCATGTCTCTTCTTGTGTTAACTTTCTATATATTTGCCTTTTTCTTCTGTTGTCTTCATGTTCTTCTCCTAGTCCTGTTCCTCCTCTCAAGCAATGCCATGGCCTGACAAGATCCCATTAGTGTGATGGTCATCCTCTCTCTAGACAGAAACATTCGATGCATCCTGCAGTGCATATAAATACTGTTAGGAATCTTCAGCTACTCACGCTATTTCATGGCCATGGCATTTTCATTCCTAGCCTGTGTGTGCTATAAAGACTTAATTTCAATTTTTTAAGGCTTGTGATTTCGCAGAAAAATAAGTTAATAATGTTGATTTGGGCCTTCTTAAAAATTATTTTTGTGTTTTACTACCACAATTAAAACCAGTCAACAAGGCTAGGGTGTTTCAGAGGGAAGACAGGGGTATGATTTCCAGAAGGGTAACAGGAACTGGTGAATTCTACCTGGGCGACTTCTGCTCTATATGGTCTCATCATCAGCTTTCTGATGCATTTCTGGTCAGTGCCCTCCATTTAAGGTTTTAGACAGGGATCTCCTGAGAGGTGTCTGTGCAACAGGGAAGGGAATGGCAGATGTTGAATGTAGAATGTGAATTCCTAACTTCAGAGAGCAGTTACAGTGTCAAAGGCAGATCATGGAATAACATCTGCCTAGCTGGAGATAAGACCTTGTATTGAGCTGCTGATGGTGTTTACAGACAGGTGGCTCCAGCCTGGCCATTCCTGACGTGTGCATGTTCTCCCATTGCAGACACTCACTATCTGACCTGCCGCATCCAGGAGTGCTCTGAGACCAAGGGGAGCGGGCCCTTCTCGCGCTCCATCGATGTCAGCTCCCTCGTTGTTCAGGATGAATACATCTTCATCCAGGTACGTTGGCTTCCTGCAATTGAGACATGGATTCTGCCTGCACAAGGGATTTTTTTCTGCACAAAAATACCTGCACAAGGTATTTTTTTCTGTGCTAGGAAGGAGGCATATTCTTAGGATAAATTCTTAAGAGCTAGGAGTCCATCCTGGTGACTCTGCAGTCTGGGATAGAGCACTTGATCTCTGCTCATCACTTGAATCTTATATATATATAATATATATAATATATATATGTATAATATATATATTATATATAGCTATATATAATCTTATATATATTTTTTTAAAGTTTGTTCATTAAGGGTCCATGGATTTCACAACTTGCCATTTGTGTGGCTAATTGTAATACAAAACAACTACAAATGAGTTGGGGAGGACAGAGAAGAACAAAGGAAAGGTGTGAATGATTATTTTAACAACTGGAAAGGTTTATGCTGATTTGACAGTCAAGTAACGCTAATAGAGTGAACCAAAATTTGTAGTAGGAGGTAAAATAGCAGAAAATTTGAGAAAATATGTTACAGGGCAACTTCAAAGTGAAGGATGGCTGTAACTTTGTCAGTTGGTGATTATTTTGGAGATGAGGGGTAAGTGTCATAAATCGAATGAGAAACTACGTATTTTTGAGATTTTTTGAGAATACATGGGCTGGATGGAACAGAGCCATCTCTCTAAATTTCGTGTCTGTGGAAGCCTGAGAATGACTAGTAAAGTCTGGAAGAGCACTTCCTGAAGATGTACCATTTGGTTGAAAACTGAGAGCCAGGCTGCAGTGATTCCAGATCGTGGGAAGCTCAGGCGACACAGAGATTACAGACATGGTGATGTCAATTGCTTGTCTCCAGTGCTGAAGCAGGGGGAGCAAAATGAGGTAAAGACTGGATTCAGGTGGCACAAAAAAGACACATGCTTCCCTTTTTGAATAAGACTGTGTTACATTAAGGTCCTATTTTATTTCCTTGAATGAGCATTTTTCATGACTCTATCCAAATTATGAGAAAGTTTTGCTGTGTTTATTGTCAGACTTTCTTACAAACAGGAAGACTGATGAGTCTGTGCTGTGGAGGACTGGATCCCTATGGTCTGGGAGGACTGCATGCATTTGAGCAACATTGGCAAACTTCTGAAAGTAGGGATCTGCTGCTCTGGAGATGACCTACTGCAGTGGGAGCCACAGCTCCCCTCAATCCCCCATGAAACCCAGTCTGCTGCTGCTTCCTTTGGCCTCAGTGGAGATCCACTGCTAGAAAACACAGTGAATTCAGATATTGCAACTTAGTAAGTTTTGTTTTGACTAAAAGCAATGGCTTTCCAATCAATGAATGCTCTGCTCTCCAAGGAGTATTTAAGAAAGGCTCTCAATGTGGTGGTTTATGTCTGTGGCCAAAGGTGTTGTGGAACATCCATTTCTTTAAGCACGAGGCCTTACAGACTTTTCTCACTCCACAGCTCTCACAGCTCTCTGTGTTAAAACAAGGAAGCAGTGTTTAGAATCTTGATCTCACAGTGAGATCACTGGTGTGCGTGTTCCTCTGCCTTAAATCAGCAGTGAGCAGCTCAGGCTAAAAGTTTCTAATTAAAAAGCTTCAAGTTAAAAAAAGCCTGTGCATGTGTGTGTGTATACAAACACATGCATGTATGTATATGCATTACCCAAATGCCTTGACTATTCTTAGCAAGGTTTTATTATAGCTTAATGGGTGTTTGAATTGAAAATCACACCCCCACACTTTAAAAAGTGGTTAAATATACACACAGAGAACATTGCTGCTGCTTTGGGCAGGAGGCTCTCCATTCCCAGGCTGTCCATCCCTTTCCCTGTGTTCTGTATCACACTGGCAGGGTTTCTGCCTGTCCAGCAGGCTGCTGTGAGTGGCTGCAGACGCTGGGCAGGGGTTGGGTCCTTGCAGAGCTCCAGTGGCACTCAGGCACTGCAGATTCCCAGCACGCTCTGAGCTGAAGGTGTGGTGAATCCACCGTGTCCAGGACATGGCCAATGCACTGTGCAGAGTGCTTGCTTGGTACATATGTAGGAGTGCTGATATGTCCTGGGTGTATTAGTCCCACAATCAATGTGGTGTTGCTGCCTATTATGGGATGTGTCAGATTGACGGCTCCCAGTGTCTCGCATATTGTTCACTCTGGGTAATCTTGGACAGAAGTGTAGGAGCCAGGTCTTTAGAATTTTAAATATTAGACAGAGATGAATAAATAAACATGAAATTAAGTGTTAAGAACATGGTGAGGCTTAATAGCTGCATAAAGGATTGGTGCATGAGGTCTGATATGTCCATTCTGGAACAAGTCAGAATTAATGTCTTGGAGTGGAGAGAGGAACTTGTTTCTTTTAACTTTTGTCATTAAACCAATAGATTCCTAATCTAAATCTGTAGGCAGTGCTCCTCTAGAGGTAGAGAGATCAAAACCTCCAGGGGCAATCTATCTCTTATTTCACCTATTTCAACATGAGATAGGTCTCCCTTTGAGTATGCCTTTCTCATTAATATTAGAGGGAACCTAAGTAGAGCTTAGTGAAAACCCCAAAATTTTTAATGGCTAAAATTAGGGAAGATGAAACCCAGCTATTGATATCAGTGTCTTAGATTATCTGCCTGCAGTTATTTACTAGTGAATATCCATTCTAACCAGGTTGATGAACAGACCTGTACTGTAAGATTCCTGGGGAGCATTAACTTGCACTCAAAGCAAACGTGATACTATGATCCATAATGGATGGGGGAAAGAAGAACACAGAAGATATTATAATGCTGTTATAAATCAATGATTCCTGTTGTGCAACACTTCTGAAGAGATCTTTCAGAATTACAGTACAAAGAAAGAAAATGAGAATGATCTTATGCTTGAAATTTTTTTCTGTCGAAGAGAGTTTGAAAAGACTGACACTGGTTACCAGACAAAAGATATAAATAACATAGCCCATGAGGAAAGATGTAAAAGGTAATGTGGAGGGAAGAAAGAAACAGCTACTAAGAGGGAGTAGGAAGAATTATTATGAATAAAACAGTAGGTGATCACTCTGAATTTATTGACTGACTTTCTATTTGATTGATCAATAGTTATTTAAGCATGTCTAGCATGTCAGTAGGATTGGATTGAATAATTCTGCAAAAATTGATACATTAAGAGAAAATCTTACCCTCTCTTGCCTGTATAAGATTTCATTCAGTTCACAGTATTGCTCTGGTGTAACCAGGAGGCAATATCATAATCTTCTTTCATGATTAATATTTAAAATTCATATAACTTGCAAAAGAGGTCATTTATTTGTGAGAAAACTTTGGAATATGTCTGAACTTACGTACTATAGTAAAAAGGAGCTAATTTGATGATCAGCTTTCCCATTTAATGTCCATGTCTGTGTTGTTCAATTACACAGCTGTGCTCCAGTGCTTGTTACTGAAACAGTATCACTTTGCAAATTTAGGTGCAAACATAACCTATGACTGCCTAAAAGATGTGATTTCCTGACAATTACCTAAACTGCTATGGTATTCTCATCTGCAGAGCCTACACTGTAAGACACAGGGATCAGGGATAGTCTTTTGGTGTGAGTCCAGAGTACTGATACTTGGGAGAATTTATATGTTAAAAAATAAATTACAGAGGGAATTCTGGGAAAGGTATTTTTTAAGGAAGCCTTATACCAGAATTTCTATTGGAATTGCTCAGGTTGCTGGAAAGTGTTGAAAATTAAATGGGCTTTAATGAAAATAGTGATTATTTTTCAGGAATTTCAATTTTGAGTGAGACAGCATTTTTTAGAAAAAAATTATTTTCCCATAAGTAAACAAATAATATCAACACTACTTTGTTCTTTAAAGACAAGATCAGGAATGATTTGTGTTTGTTTCCTTGTCAACAGATCAAAATTTTCCACTGAAAATGAAGGAAAGCATGAGCAATTGTCACCACTTATTTCAGGCAGTGGGGAGAGTCTGGGCCACAGAAGTCCCAGTACAGTTGCTTGTTTTGTGGGGGTCTGAGGAGTCCTGAGGGGCATGAACAGGGCAGTGCATTTCCTGGGAATCAGCTTTGCTCTGGGACAGTGCTTTTGGCAGAGAGCAGACCTACAGCTGCCATAGAGAGCTAAGAATTGCCAAGTTAAAGGAGCTGACCCTGGTTGCCCAAAGGTTATGTGCAATCATCTCAGGTGCAATGGCTCAGTGGTTCTTCTGGGTGGCTGGACTCCCAGCTTGGATGAGCCTGGCCACTCGTGGAGAGGGATGACATTCCCAGTGCTGAGCTGTGTAAGGACTGTGTCTTCACACAGCTGTCAGGAGATGGACAGAAATAGTGATGGAACTCTTCAGAATGTGTGACCTGATGACTGCTGGCACCACTACTGTTACAGTGCTGGTGACTAAGGATCATTGGGACAAAATTTACAGGGACACAGTATCTTTTATGAGTTGGAACTGATAGAGTTAAAAAAGGGACAGATTAAATTTTGGGCATATTCATAAGATCCTAAGGGACTTGAGGAAGGATTTGGTCTCTCAATATTGTTTCTTCTCCTTTTCTCCTCAGCTGTAGATCTAGGTCTCACAAATATGTTTCCAACTCCCTGCTAATCTTGTTGTGTTGTGTAGACCCTTCTGCATTTGGCTTTCCCCCAGAGATCATGCCAGTCTAGTCTGGCATGCAGTTACCTCTGTCCCCATCCCTCCCCTATGCTTCTGTCTCTGTCAGCACTTGGAGACCCTCAGGGTTACTTTGGCCTTTTTGATTAGAGCTGGCTGTAAGTCAGTGCAGAGGTGTGTGGATGGGTGATCAATACCTGTCTTGGTTGTTTTTTATGTCTTTATTTTTCTCCAGGATGCTGCAGACTCTGCTATCCCAGTAGAGAGGAGCTGAAGTTGAGCTGAATTGTAGCTCAGACATTCAGCACTTTCCATAGCAGTGACAATGGCACTGGGTAGAGAAGACTCCTCAGACTCAGCAGCTGATACCTGGTTTGGGTTTGGGGGTGATACAGGCCAAACAAATGCCTTTGGAGATGAACTCTCTGAGATCTCTCTTTGACTGATGGTGTCTTAAGGACAGGGAATGATCCCTGCAGAGTTTGATTGAACAGGACTGGTGTTTTGCTTCAGATCCTGGTCCTTTTCCACTTTAAAAGGGAAATGCTTTGCATCACTGATCAGGAAGGCATGCTGAGAGGCAGTACCTTACCACTTTAAAGAGTGCAAACATGGGTACCACTTCCCTTTTCCATCCCATGGCATAATTTATCAAGGTGTTGAGCTGCAGGCTGAAACTCAAGAGTGTCTTGTCTCTCATTGGCATCTGCTTCTACTTTTCCTTCTGGGAAGCTTTCTTGTCTTCTTTCTCTGCTATTTCATTAGTGATTCAGTCTCCTGGGAACCATGGGAACTGCAAATCTTTCTCTTGAGTCCATATTCCTTCAGATTCTCCTGGAGCATGTGATGATCCCATGTTCAAAAAGCTAAGTTGCTCTCTTGGTGGCCCTCTATTTTGAGGTTGATGTGATGAGGAAAGAAAAGTGTGTGAGGGCAGCTGGGAAGAGAAGCAGGGTCTTGCCTGTGGTTTGTAATCCTCCTGAATGTGATGGGGTCTGTAGTGTTGCCATTTAGGAACAAGGGTTGGTGGTTACTCCCATCTTGCACGTGCAGCAGTGTGGAAGCAGCTGCAGTTATTGTAGAAATTGTAGCAATTACACATGGAAAGTGAAAGGTTGAAGTGAAAATGCTCTTCTGTGATACTAATCTTTTATCTGGCTCTTCAGGTTCTGAAGTAATTTTGAACTTGGAACACTTTTGCCTAATTCAGGGAGTTGCCCAGCAGGGCAGCATCTCAGCCTGCTCACTGGCATGAGTGAGAAGGAGCAAACCCAGAATTTCTCCCGAGGTTGTTGTGTGGTGCAGCTGAGTGGGAGTCTGACAGTGCACATCTGAATAACTCCTCTGGCTCAGAGGAGCAAACACTTCTGCCAAAATCTGTTGAACCATTTCAGTCTCCTTTTGCATCAGAAAACTTTCCTTAAAACATATGCAGATGTCAGTATTCATCCACAATCACTGTTAACTTCTTACAAAACCTGTGGAGAATATTTCTTTTATTGGAGGCCTGGTGTCTCATCAGAGTGTGTCCAAAAATTTCAGCTGAAGTAATTTGATGCAAAATAGCATTTATAGACGTTCTTCTTATCTGAATCAAATTCTGGTTTTAGCAGGGTGGATATATTTATAATAATGTTTTTTTCCTCACTCTCAGCGGAAAGAAAAATACTTACTATTTATAATATTAGAATTCAGGTGGGAGGGACATTTCTGTTTGAGGCATTATAGAGGGGGAAAAAAATTCTGATTCTAGAAGCTACATATATCTAAGCCCAGCTCAGAGAAGTAGTTTAATATTATTGCTGGTTGTAACTATGCTTGTTTAGGAACACTTGAAAGTGCTTACATTTAGTAGGACATGAGTGTATGCTTCAAGTTTATTGAGTATTTAAGAATAGGCTAAATGAGCATATTTGCTGAATTGAAGTCATTTATCAGGTGAATAGACTTCAACCAGCAGCCGCAGCTGAGTTTATGCTAATTCATAGGGATTCCTCGCCTCAGTTATCAAGTTATCAATTTAAAAACTTAAATAAGTGGCAATAAAGAAAGTGTTGGGTTGGGGTTTTTTTTGTGTGTGGGTTTTGGTGGTTTTGTTTTTTGTTTGTTTTGTTTTTTTTTGGGTTTTTTTTTGTTAATGTGAGACTTCTCAGCAGTGAAACAGGATAGACGGGAGAAATTAAACGTTCATTTCCCAGTATAGAGCCTTCTCTTTATTTTCATAGAAACTAAATATACCATGTTCAAATATAAATTTCTTTCCTCCATTTTTTCCTCCATTAACTAGGAGCCAAAGGTCTTAACAGAAATCAATCCATGCAATTTATTTTTAACTTCACCCTGCTTAGCTATGATTGATTTTTATCTTTGCGATCGATGCTAGAGAAAACGGTTTGGCGGGACAATGGAGCACTCTCCAGCTTGTAGGGGTTGGTCTTTGAGTCTTTTATTGAAGGAATCATTAAAAGCTTATTATGAAACTAATAGGATGAAGACGTTTAAATGATGAACACGATTACACCTGTTTTACTGGTGAATAATGCCTGCTACAGCTGATCTCCTCTCACTCCTATTTAAAATGCTGGACAGCACTCCAGTGGGGGAAATTAATCCATACAGATGAAAGAAAGTGCATCCCACGTGCTAGTTAAAAGCTCTTCTTAAAGCAAGACAGGCAGTAAGTAGTTAGCTGCTTTCCTATTCACTGCTGGGTGCTTTTCATCCATTTCTAGCACAGTTTTGTCTTTTCTGTGCCAAATATCACATTTGGAACTTGAGCCTAAACATCTCTTGATAAAAAAAAATTATTACATTTTCCTTTATTTATTTATTTTTTATTGATTTTCTTTCAAGGGCTTTTTGTGCTGTACTTTCTTTTATCACTCTCTCCCCTCCCCTCACGCTGTCTGATTGATCAGCTGAAGATGTAAAGTATTGTCTTGGCAAACTCATATGTTTCCTCTGAAATCAAAAGGAGATTTTATGTGTACAATTATGCTCTTCTCACAAGTTGATTTCTGTGTGGGTAATGTGCACCTGCAGCTCTGATGTGGCTTCTGTTTTGGTGTGACTGCACATTTTCTGCAGGAGTTGCTTTTAAAACAAATGCAATACTTTCACTCAAGATTACTCTGTCCTTTAGCTGTGTCATCTTTGCTCTGAGGGGAGAGGGAGCGGAACAGGGACTGGCCCAGTATAATAAATTCTCTTTTGTCACAGCAAATTTTCTCTGATGGGTCTGATGCTCTAAAGAGTGCCATGTTTTCCAAGCCTGCTGAGTTTACCAGGCAGCTTGAGGGTGCTTCATGCACAGAAACTCCACAGCACACTCAGATAATTGCATATTGTTCAATGACTGTGCAGAAGGCACCATACTAATGAACAGCACAGGGAGATAATTCAGACTGGATGGTGCCTATCATGATGGGATTTATGCTGGGGCAGTGGAGAACCTCACTACACCAAAATATCTGGAAGATTGTTTTTCCTGGTAATGGTGGGTAATCAAGAAGAAAGAACATTACATTAGGTTCATGTTCTTGCTCATCTTCTGAACCCCTTGTGACTGGAATTGTGGCTAGGCTTGGAAGAGGAGGCACAGCTTTTCAACCCTCATACTCACAAACCTGTGCAGGGCAGGGCAGGGCTGTCTCTGAAGAGCCCCACAATCCCTTGGTGGAGGTGGCAGTGGAGTAGCCTGCCTGCTGAACTTGTGCTTTAATCCAGAATTTGATTTGAGGGATTTCGTGCTCCCAAGAAGGAGAAAGGGAACCTAAAATTAAAGCAATGAGGAGGGATGGCAGGGCTCCCTATGGAGCTGGAGAACACAGATCCAGGATGCTGCTACAACACTGACAGAGTATTTCTGAACTTCTGACTCCTACCAGCTCATTTGATGCTACTGGAAAGAAGGGGAACTCTTCAAGCAGAGGAATCACCGCAAAAAACAAGTGAGGTGTTTATTGAAAATAGCATCAACCCTGTACTATTAAGAACTGACTATCAACAAGAAGTGTAAAATTTGGTTCTGTGAGCTTTTTGCTCACTTTCCTGCAAGTTCTTTGAGCAGCAGGAGGCAGATGGGGTCTTCCTTAGCCCAGGGGTATTTCTGAGAGTTATTAATTTCATGTTTGTTCCATCAGTATCTGCCTTACATTGGAAATGATGAGTCCCAGCATCAGCCAGCCAGGAAGATGATAAAGAAGCCTGATACACTGTGATCTACAGTTCCTCATGTCATCCAGGGCTTCTTTACAGTCTGGGATCTCTTAACTCATTCTGCTTGCCTTCCAAACTCATTTAGATAAAACAGGTGTTTTTGCCTAAGGTAAACTTCAATCTTAAAAAAAAAGCAAAAAAAAAAAAAAGCAGCAAAGCCACAAAGCTTGCTCTTAAATAATCATATTCAGTCATTAACATGAGAAATGGCTTTGTGTGTTCCTAGACATGCCACAGAAATTATGGAGATAAATAGATTCCATGACAAATTTTATGTAATTTTCTGCAGACTTGTGAACATATTTGTTTTCTTCTATGTTTGGTGCACTCTGTCTCATTGCAGGTCAGGAGAGGGAGTGAGCCAACATATCCAGACTTTCAGGGCTTTCAAGAGAAATTTCTCACGTTTCTCTTCTTAAGTGCCAGCTGATATAAGTTAGATGAGTCTTTTGTCTTGAATGTGGAAATATTAAAGAAAAGCAATAGTAGCTCTTGAGTGGAGGGAGAGAGCAAGAATACAGGTTAGGAAAGACAGATGTGTTTAATGACAAACACATTTGTCCATAGGAATCGTTTCCACTGGCCAGAAGCCCAATTAAACACATAAAGTAGAAATCCAGAAAAACAGATTAATGATCCAGTCATTAGCGGTGGAGGAAAAAAAAGACAAACCCAGCTAATTCTGTACTGAGCATGACAGATGAGCTCACAGCAAATAATTGGGTGACATTCATCAAATGTGATCTGGAAGGAGGCATTGGAGGGCAAAACACTGCCATAATCTCTGGGATTTACAGTGTTGGAGCATTTGCTCGCAGGAAAAGAAAAAGTTCATCAAAATAAATTAAGTTGGGCCTTCCAAAATTCATTCTGTACCATGGTGCTTGCCAAAACTTTATTGGAGGCTTGATCATTTTTTTGGAACTGTTATAACTGTGCATGTAAATCATGCAAAGATGAGATACTGGCTGGGAAAAGCTTACACAACTCCTGCCAACAGAATTGTGGGTGGCTTCATATTAACTGGCTCAGGAAGACCACAAACCTCAAGATTTCTATTTCTAAACCCTAGTCAAGGTGACCTAGTCCAGGTGGAAGTCTGAAAAGGAGTTTAACAAATGCATACTGAACTTTAACAGTATTTTAATCCTAAATTTCTGCATTTAAAAACCAGACAAGCAAACAATAAATGCAAACAAACCCCCTCCAGACACCATTTTTCAGTAGGATAAAGTTAAAAAAAAACCAAACTGTAAAATCTTTTGAGTGTGTCAGACTTGTAGTAGATCTTCCTGTGTCCCAAAAAATAGAATTTGATCTCCTTTTGATATTTTTGTCTCTCTATGTTCACTGGATTAACTAGAAGATTGTTGGACTGCTCCCAATCTTAATTGGTCATCA
Organism: Pycnonotus jocosus; assembly: GCA_013400435.1. Classification (NCBI taxonomy): domain Eukaryota; kingdom Metazoa; phylum Chordata; class Aves; order Passeriformes; family Pycnonotidae; genus Pycnonotus; species Pycnonotus jocosus. The sequence goes on from VWYP01013145.1 coordinate 209,644, forward strand.
CAGCATTTACAAAATATGTAAATATTTATGTCCTCATCTACAGGTTGAAAATCATGTCTCAGCCCATCAGAAGTGGCTATTGAATGCAGGGTCCTGACCAAGCAGACACTAGACGTATTCAGTTCATGTGAGAATTGAGCATTTGGGGTTTTCCAGTGGAGATAATAAATATTAAATGAGAAGAGAGGATATTTAAATATTCCCTGTTCTATTTAGACAACATGACCTAGAAGTGTGGGATCATTTGAGCAATGCTTGTAGAGCTGAGAGAGATAAAATTACTGCAAACATGAATTTTTGCCTTTGAGCTGGACTCAGTAGGAATCAACTGCACAGTCTTGTTTTGATGTGGAAGTGTTAGATGGGAAATATATCTTTCAGAAGTAGCACTCACTGACCTTATTCAGCCTGCAGAAGAGAAGGCTGCAGGGAGACATTAGGGCACCCTCCAGTACCTAAAGTGGCTTTGAGAGAGCTGGAGAGGGACTTTGGACAAGGGCAGGGAGTGTCAGGACAAGGAGGAATGGCTTTGAGCTGAAAGAGGGGAGAATTAGATTAGATACGGGGAAGAACTGGATCATCTTTAAGGTCCCAACCCAGACCATTGTGTGATTCTGTGATCCTCACAGCTCAGAGCAGGACCCTAAAATGCTCACTGCTGTGCCAGTCCACAGGGCTCTTTCCATGAAGTGAGAGTCCAGTGACTGCTGTTCTCTCCATCTCTTCTACTGGCTTGTTCTGGGTCCATAGACAAGTTGCTTTAGATTTTCATGTTTGTGTTTACCCTTGGCTTTAGCTGAGTGTTATCTGTATAGAGTTTATTTGCTGTCATATAGGTCATTCTTATGACCTTATGCCATATGTGCTATAATAGTGTCTGGTGGTTTGTTTTGTTTTGTTTTGTTTTTCTCTTGATGCTAAATGCAGTTATGATGACATTACAAGTAAAAATGGGAAAAAAAATCTGAAGGGGAAGTCTTAGTATAGAAGCTGGTCCTACTTCTAAACCTTCTTTTCTTTCCAATTTTCCAAACTGTCAATAGAAAAGCCATGAGTTGATTAGATATCAAATTTCATGACCAATAATAGCGTATCCTTCAAATAACAGTTTCTCCAGGGAAAAAAGCCACTATCTAGAGGTGATATCATTGCTGAGAATGCAATTGATGCTGTAACAATATTCTATGTAAGCTGATTCTCAAATATCACTGTCAGATAAAGAAAGTATATCTAGGAGAGAATCTAGGACCTTTCTCTTAGCTTTATTGGAAACTTAAGAAGCCAACAAGTGATATTCCACACAATGGACAAGTGCTTTGTTCATTGTTTTATCTTAAGACCTGCAAGACTGCCAAACCAGCAGAATGTAGGAAATTCACTGATGTAAGCCTTGTTTCAGCCAGGTTTGAGATGGTGCCAAAAAGAGCACCTACAGCAAGAGTAAGTGATTCTTGACAGGTTTTAGATCTCATATTTTACAAATTATCTGTTCTAGATCTCATTGATTCATGGCATTTCTGCATAGGCTTTAGTTCATCCAGTCCATAGAACTGCAGATTTGGACGTCTATCAGTTCCCCCCATGCACTCCCCTTCTCAGAGAGTATAACTTCAGAGAAACCAGTTTCATAGTGACAAAGGGCATCTAAGAGCTTAGCTCCAGCTTTCCAAGAGCACATTTACAGTGAGCATTAAATGGTGCTAGTGCAGATCTCTGCTGTTAGTCACTGTAAAAGGTTGTTGGAAGGCAATCCTGGCCTCAAGGGACTTACAGTGCAGACAAGGCTGAGAAACAGCAGAGAAAATGGGGATTATCTCCTCCTTACAGGGGAAGAACAGAAGCACAGAGACTTTGAATTACTTGCCCGAGGTAATTGAGCTGGACCATATGATGACACCAGATCCTTCTTTTCCTCCCACTCAGCACTTTTTTTCCTGAGATGTTAAAATCATAGTGGATTTGAATCATAGGAGACAGAAATGTAAAGTTCAATAGCACAGCTTAAATAAATAATTCTCTTTCTCAAGTTTGTGATTTCTTTGGAGTTACCCAGATGCCTTTAAGGACAGCTGTGCCTGTCATAGAAAAGATACAAGAAGAAAAGTTTGTCAAACACTTTTAGAGGTGTGATCACAGAGTGTCTCAGAAGGGTCATCACTCACTTTCTTTGGTGTTTCCATAGGTGACAACTGGTGGAAGAGCAACTTACTATGTGTCATACAGACGGGAGCCTTTTGCACAGATTAAATTACCCAAATACTCCCTCCCTAAGGTGAGTCCACCATTTGTGAACACAGACATGTGATATCTTGGGGAGCCAGACGTGTGAGGTTCCATAAGGTGAAGTGTCAGGTCCTTCTTTGGGATCACAACAGCTCCACACAGTACTACAGGCTGGGGACAGAGTGGCTGGAAAGGGGCTCAGTGGAAAAGGACCTGGGGGTGTTGGTTGACAGCAGCTGAACATGAGCCAGCAGTTCCTGAGGTGGCTGAGAAGGCAAATGGTATCTTTGTATTAAAAATATTGTTGCCACCATGACTAGGAAAATGACTTGTTATATTGCAGATTTGTTGGTGGCCTTGATATAGAATTGGTGCATGCTGTAAAATCAGGGGTGCTTTTGTAATTTAAAAATCAGGAGTACTTTAAGGGTAGATGTCATGGAAAAGTCTTCGAGCCATGTAAAGGAGGCTTGTTTATGCTGCCCTTAGTCAGTAGACTATTTTTGCTGTACAGTAATAACTATCTGTCATGTGCAGATTAATGAACTCTGCTGGAGTTGTACGTATGTGAGCTTGGCACCAGGGTAATGCAATATTTCCCCTGCAACTGGTATAAACAGATTGAAGTCACTGGGCATTTTGCTTTATTTTCACACTGTTGGAATTGGTATAATGCCTCCTTAATCTTTAAGGAATTATAGCTACTGGGCAAGAACAAACTTCCTGATTTAGTCTTCCTTCGTTGAGGGAAGTGGCAAATCTCCCACTGATTGTACTCATTGGGATAGAATTAGGCCCTCAAATGGTTTTTCTCCCCATCTCATGCTGATAGGATATGTTAGGTCTATTAGAGATAGCCCCATTTAATCAAGCCCAACTTTTCATCTAGATACCTCACACAAAAGATTAAGATGCCTCCTAGGCTGGATGAGGATATTGAGCTGATCTTCCTCCAGATATTTTTTTCCTGAAATCAGGTCACTCCATCCTTTGGGAGACTTCCAGAATTATGATTTCTTGATGCAGAAACAGTGCAAGGAATTAATCAAGGCCTCTTGGCACTCCATAGAAAGTTTAAATAGATACAAATAGATAAATGGAGTCTCAGATAACCACAGTCATTTTGCTTCTAGCTGAACCTGTGTCAGTTTGTTCAACAATGATAGAAAGGATGAAGTGCTTCAATACTGATCGCCACCCTGAAAGTAATTTCCACGAGCCTGTTTTAAAATAATGCCAGGAAAATGCACTGTCAAATGTCTTTGATATTAAAACTAAATGGGGAAACTCCTGTTAGATATTTTGTATCTTGGTCAGCAGCAGAAATCCAATGAAGGTTAGTGGGTGGATTATTTGATAGCCCATATATTGTGGGATAATTGATCTCAGATAAACTCTCAATAGGAAAGTGTGTTATTAAAAATCCCTATCAGCAGTAGCTCAAACTGATACCTATACTTCACCTTCAAATAAATGTGAACTCCAAGGTTTTTTGAAACCATCCCTTGCCAGTTGGAAGCACAAGCCCATTATTTCAGCATGTGAATGAAAATTATCAGTGCTTTTAGCATGGTGCCATATGATGCTTAGTGACTATGAAGACTCCAGGCTCCAAGGCTGTGAATCTTCCATGAGTAATAAAACTGACTTTCAAATTTATAAATAAAAAATGAAACTGGATGAAATTCCTTGAAGGTACCAAAAATGAAGAAAGCAAAAACCCTTCTCCCAGCTGGTGATTATTTAAAAAGTGAAATGCAGAAAAGTCACAATGCTGGTAATTTATTGGCTTGCTCTAACAGAAAGTTGTTAAACATACCTATAATTCATGCTCCATCTCCATTCTTTCATAATTCATGGTAATTACTACATGTCCCGAAGGGCAAAGAAATACAGAGATCCTCAGTAACAGGCCTTTTGTCTTCTTTTAACAGGACATGCACATTATCAGCACAGATGAGAACCAGGTCTTTGCAGCTGTTCAAGAGTGGAACCAGAATGACACCTATAACCTGTACATCTCAGACACCCGAGGGGTCTACTTCACCCTGGCCTTGGAAAATGTGAAAAGCAGCCGAGGCCTGGAGGGGAATATTGTCATTGACCTTTATGAGGTATGTAGCAAAAGTCACCCTACAAAGAGCAGCAACAGCCTGCTAGTCCAACCAAGTGTAAATCTCTTACCAACCTCTCAGGATTTTTATTTGTTTTGGGATCAGCCCTGAGGCATTTCCTGGATTTGATGCTGAGTTGACTCATGTGGGAATAGATGCAGTTATGCTGCTATGGGTGCAACAACTGGTTGGGTTCAAGTCAATGACTGGTTAGCTATGTGTCATTTCCAAAAGGGAAAACCATTATCCTTATCCTATTGTGGATATCCATAGAAAGACTAAACATACCTTTTTTTCCACTTGGGCGTGTAGAGTCACCTGCTCACAGGCAGGGAATCTGGGCTGCACCTTCACGAGCACTTCATGAACAGTTTGTGAACTTTAACCAAAAATCTGCAGGTGACACTTGCCCAGATGGATAACATCTACCCCAAACTATCTTCCATTCTCATGCTTCTTCCAGGCCTGTCAGCCTTGGCCAGCAGCAGTGTATTCAGAGCAATTCCAGTTCCTGGTTTCTTCAGAACATTCTGGTTTTGGTGTGTTATTACCTGTTGAATGGAAAATCTGCTGAGATCCAGGGCTCAGTGCTTTGCCAGCAGCAAACAGCTAATCAGTAATATTAATATAAATAGTTGCAGGCTGATTTCTACTGTTACACAAAGAAATGTTCTTGCAGCTGCATGAAGAATTTAGGACTACACATTTTTTTTATTATTATTTCAGCTGGAATAATGCTCATTTAACAACATAATCAATTTGTTTATAAAAGTCCAGGTAGTTTCAGTCAATGAAGGAAAATTCACAAATAGCACATTGATTAGTATGAAGGACAGGGTTTATAGGTGGGGTTTTTTTTCCACTGGTTAAATACATTTTCCTGCCTCTGAAAAAGTTTAGCTCTTTGCTGTGATGAACCAGCTAAAATTAACATGCATTGTCTCACATTCCTGGGCAAACCTGTGTACTCTCCAGTGGTGCATCATTGACTTTTCACTGTTAAATGCTAATAGATTTTACAGAGTCATTTAAAGAGTAGTATCACTCTAGGGGCTTCAGAGAAGAAGAATTTACATTCTGACAGTTGCCAGGAAGTTGCAGATTTACAGCAAATTTCTTCTTCCTGTCTCACTTTCACAGCTGTGCAACAGAGACCAGACTCAACATGAAATCTTCTTGGGGATGTTTTGACAGGACCATATTCTGCTGGAATGGGTTCTGCTGATAAAAATCAAAACATTTGAAACAACTGGCTTGATTTGTCAGAATTTGGATGTGGAAGGAAAGCAAAGAAATCAAGTTTGCAAAACATCAGTGTCACAGCATGTTCAGGATTCACATCTTTTGTGTTGATTTTTTTTCCTGGTACACAAAAGGACCACACACTACTACTGATGTGGTCTTCTGTCTCCCCTGTTTGGACAATCTGTGGAGGCAGTGGAGCAGACCCCATCCTCAAGCTCACAGGGGTCAATGTGTGACCTGGTGCATGCTGCACCTTCAATCCCACCATCAGCCTATCTGCAAGAACTCAGTGAAATCCAAAGGTGGGCTGTTTCCTAGGGATTTGGTCTGTGGCCCTCGTCTTTTTCTTCCAAAGAGAGAAGCCACACAAGACCTTTCAGCTTTGCAACCATCATCAAGATATACCATTAGTGCCATTTTGGTGTTCTAGGATTTGACTGAGATGCCTTCACTGCTTTTACAGAGACCTTCCACTCCTGGGAGTGCTCAGATGGACATTGCTTTTGGCCTGTTCTTCCGATGTATTTTTTTCACCCCTCTCCCTTTTTCCTAGGTAGCAGGGATCAAAGGCATATTCCTGGCTAACAGGAAGGTGGATGACCAGATCAAGACTTTCATTACCTACAACAAGGGCAGAGACTGGCGTTTGCTGCAGGCACCAGACACTGATCTGAGAGGGGATCCTGTACTTTGCCAGCTGGTGAGTGGCAGATCTTTTCCAAGGCACAATTGACTCCTTCAGAGCTGCTTCTTGTAGTCACTAGGTTAACAAAACTCCCCTGTGTTCTTCTTCTTGATGTTCTGTGTGTTAAATGAATTCAGCACATTTCTTTATCTACAGCTTCCTAGATTTTAAGGGAAAATTCTGACCATCTTTCTTGATGTATTTAATAGCTCTCAAGTCAGAATAAGAAAGTTTCTGGGGAAAAGTGTTCTAAGTCAGATTGTTAAAACAAGGACAGACATGCTTGTTTGTAGTGCAGAGTTTCTGTTTATCCATCAAAGGAACATGTGACCTATGTGTGCTAGGAGCAGAGGGGTCATTTTCAGAAGGATCAGAGCATCTGTCTGCAGTCACAAAGGGTTCCTCTGGTATTTAACTTGCTGAATATTAAAGCTTCTGCCTTTTGTTTGTTTTCTGTCATCAGCCCTTTTGCTCATTGCATTTGCGTCTCCAACTCTCAGAGAATCCATACACTTCAGGGAGCATTTCCAGCAAAGAGACAGCTCCTGGGCTGCTGGTGGCAACAGGTAAGAACATAAACTTCTCACCACTTGTCCCAATCTCCCTGGGAGCCTGAGAGTATGAGGTATTCCTCACTGGTGTAAAACATTTCAGCTCTGTTTCAGCAAGTGCTGAACTATTTCATGTTAACTCCCATTTGCAGTGGGCTAGCAGAAGGCATATGGCCCCAAGTTCAAAAAAGGTGTCAGGTATTTGTTGCTTTACAATAAGCCATTTGCAGATCTGAGCCCACAGTTTCAAGGTACCATTACCCAGTGGCATTACTGGGTCCTCTCATGTTACAACCAGTGATGGGCACATCTACCTGTTTGCTGCAGGTGCCAGGGGCTGCTCTCCTAGGAGATGTCAATATGTCCCACCTGTTGAGCAGCAGGCACAGAGTTGTCACAAAGTCTGTCAGGTGAAGCCTGGGCTTCATGGGTGCCTGTCTTGTGCCTGGCACCAACTTTTGACTCTGTACTGCTGCAAGAGTAGCAGCATTTAATCAACACTGCACGGGCCATTGGTACTGTGGGCTGTTCTGCAAAACAGTGCAATTGTTCAAAGGACAGCCTGCTACAATAATTCATGGTGGCAGTGGCTGAGCCACTGTGATTAATCTGAAGGATGGATGGGGCTACCAGCCACACTCAGCCCTGTGGCAGCTGCTGGGCTAACAAACTGCTTCCCGAATGGCTGCTGCTCTTGAAAGCTGGCCTCTGAGCTGTGGAGGCAGTTCTGTCTTTTCAAAAGGAGGCTCTTACATACACTCAAATATGTCTGAATAGCTTAGCTGTACTTTCTAAGGCTCAGTTTATCTCCTTGGTCCTGTTCAGCATAGCAGTGGCCTGCAAGTGTGGGATGTTAGCATATGGTCTGCATGAATTTACACGATTTCTTCCAACCATTTTCATTCTCATGTCGTTCTGTTCTTCAGTGTGTTTGCCAGACTAAGGCAGAACATGAGATGGGTTCCCTTCATGACATCTATATATCAACAAGGGAGACACCATGTGATTTCCAGTTCACTGATCCAGGCCAAATGAAGTGAGATAATTTGATTTAAACCTCCAGATATCCCCATGCCTAGCCAAGTGGAGTCATCACGCCTGGCAGGTTGCACTTGCTAGATGGATGCTTAGGAACAAGCCCTACTCATGATGCTGTAATTACAAAAGCTTTTTTTTAAAACCTTTTAGGAAGCAAATAGAGGCAACAGGACAGTGAGATTCTAGGCATTGATCTAAATTGTTAGTAAATTAGGTTCTCTTCAAGCTGCCAGTGCATGGGATGAATGCTTTCCCAGTCTAACAATTAACCTTTAAAAGGCAGAATATAATTTCTGCCTTACTGCTTTGTAGATGAAAAAACCTTACCTGTTGGGAATATACACATCTGTTTCCACCAACCAGTTTCACAACAACAGGAGCATCTCACCATGTTGCTGAAAGCATTCAAGGATAAGCTTTGCAATTTTTTCTCACAAGTGTTGGCTGCTCAAAACTTCATTTACAGTGAGACATTTCCAGAGAGACATTTCCGACACATTTACTAAACTTGGACACTTGGTATAGGACAGAGGTTAGATTCCTGCAAATGGAAGAATTATGTTTTATTATCTAGTTGTACAGCTGCTAAATCCTCTTGACTTGTTTGGGAGTTATATTTTGTGAGGTTTGAATATATGCAGCTGAAACTAGAGGAAGAGAATAAAGGAAATAATGGACTAGCTTTGCACAGAAAGAACAAAGTGATAACAACAAATTTCTTGCCTTTTACTCCCTTTCCTTGCCTCCATCTGTAAATCCCTGTTTGAAAATTCAGTTTCCATTTTGATGTTTAAAACATGGTGATACAAAACTTACACTGCTACCTTTAAATCATCATCTAATTCTTGAGGACTTCTACTCATGATAAAATACTGGGCTAACGACCTTTGAACTGAAACAGTAGATTTATCCTCTAGAACCTGGGTGTCTCTATGGACTGACCTTCTGTACAGTTGCCCACATCAAGTTTTCCTTACAGCTTCATCTAAAACAGTTGGTGACTCTTGCTGGTGTCAGGGAAGAAAATTAGGTAGATGGACAGTATGACATTTCCTATATCCTGAGCACTGATGAAAACACCCTTCTTGAGTTGTTCTGTCTCTCAGAGCCAGAACTTTTTTGAAATACCATTGACACAATAATGTGGTTAGTTGAATTCCATGATGGTAACAGGAGAGTGTCAACCTACTCAAATTACTAATTTTCCAGCATTAAATGTCAGAAATTTAATTAACATTTTCATTAGTGTGCTCATCCATAGAAGAATGTCTGACTCTTGTGTTGCAGGCAATATTGGCTCTGAACTTTCCTACACGGATGTTGGCGTGTTCATCTCTTCTGATGGTGGCAATTCCTGGAGACAGGTATGTTTTGCACAGCACAGGAAAGCATGGAGGCTTTTGCTGTTCTTCTTCTGACTCTTCACTTCACAGTGGAGTGCAGCACTCATGCAGTACTTGGTTTATTTGCAGATCTTTGAGGAGGAATACAACGTTTGGTTTCTGGACTGGGGAGGGGCACTAGTGGCCATGAAACACACGTCAGTGCCCATCCGGCACATGTGGTAAGGAAACTTGTTACTTTAAGAGAGTGGCAGTGTCCATAGAATGAGCAGGTTAAGTCATTATCTATTTTTTACCACCATTTTGGTTTTATTGATGAGTATAACAATTATTGTACCCTTTTATAAATAGAATGGCTCAATACATAACCACCTACATGTATCAATTATTCTTTGTACTTGTAATGTAAAACGAGCCTCCAGGAGGGGTTTCTTTCCTACAGGCACACATAAACTAAGTCATCCTTTGGGCTTCAAGTATTTCTGAGAGGATGTGTCTCTCATTTCTACATTTTGTTTACAGAATTTAACATTAGTCTGGTAAGATAGATAAAGGCAGGGAGGGAGAGGAGAGGGCAGTAGGTGTAGATAAGGACAACAGAGATATGTTGCTAACCCCTCCAGTATTTGACTATCAATTTCCAGAGATACTGTGGTGGTGACTGATTAGAGTTGGAGGTGAAACAGAGCAAAATGATTTCTCAGTTTAAGACACTATTTTTGCTATAAATGGGTTATAACAGTCTAAGCACTAAAGATACCACTCAAAATTATCCTCTTAGCTCTTGCCCCTCTGCACCAGTTAGACGTTCTGAAATTCAGAACCAACACTCTTTACAGAAAATGGGTGTGTTAGCACCACCTTCAGTCACAGGGCTTGACTGAAAGCAGGGCATGTCTAATGGACTGACCTACCCAGCTTCTAATGCTGTTTAGAAGTGAATTAGTTAGAAATAGCTTTCAGAGACAAGATGTGTTCCTGTCTACAATGCTGAGTTTTCTCTCAGCGTGATGGTGCTAAGCACATGTCTATTACTTTGCATGCAGAACAGAAAATGTGGTCTTCAGTCAAATAGAATAAGAAAGCAATGGTGTTTGGCAGCAGTGATGAGGTGTTAAGGTCTCTTCTACCTGAGTCATTATTGTACAAAATTCTCCAGTGAAACTGCAGTCATTCCAAATCTGGACACCTCAAGACAGGTTGAGTTCACCCATTTACAGGCTCGTGTTCCAGAGATGTACTTTGAGAACATTAACAGCTACTTTTTCAGTATGAAAAGCTTCTGGACTTTATGTTTCTGACCCAACAGATATCTCTGAGGTGACTGCAACATAGATTTCTATAGAAGTTTGGATATATTGCATTTGAACACATTTCTTTGCCACTTGAAGCAAGGAAATGACTGCTTTAGTCGTGGTGTGATAGTGGACTGTTAACCACGGAATGTTACATGGAATGTATTGCCTCCATAAGTGGACATGCAGAGGAGAGCAGTAACAGGGCAGACAAGTCATGGTGAGCTGGAGACTCCAGTCTGTGGTGTGAATGTGTTGGGGTGTGACTGCAAGCCTCTGATAGGTAACTCAGTTGTCATGGGTATAATTAAAGTGCTCTCAGAAAAGAGGACATCAGGAGCATGAGCCAGTCTTTGGACCGAAGCAAGGATGAGTCAAGGAAGGAGAGGTGTGTGTTAGCCAAGGGCAGGTGTCACTAGCAGTGGGTGCATCAGACTGCAGCAGGCTGAGCTCTGGAAAGGTAAGCTCCTTACAGAAAAAGCTGTAAGTCACCTGTTAACCATTTGTTACTGCATTATTCAAGCCAAGTGTAACTGTTTTAGTTATGTCTTTATTTGTGAAGACATAAAAAGCATGTTAGTACAAGTGCCTGTACTTACATATGGGAAAGATTTGGTCACAGGCCGACTTTTCACAGGAGCCCACAGCTCAGTTCACCTTTGTTTGCAGAGGTTCATTTCAGATGCTCTCCTTTGACAATAAGTCTCCTGAAATGGTGCATGCAGTTCTATGAGTGCCCCACCCACTCTATTAAGTGAGTAGTGATTTAAATCTGTTATCAATAACCTCCAACAGGTTTCCTTCAAAATTGTACCCTTAGGTGATTTGGAATTTGCTTCATATTGCTTCAGCAGGCACCTGTTTTATGGCAGGAGTGGAATAGATTAAAGGGTACATGTAAATCTATTAGTTCTCAGGCTGAGACATTGTACAATAAGTTTCATGCTGGAGAAAAGAGGGGTGGATAATTGAAAAGCTGAGAGAACTTTAGCTAAGCTAATGAAGCATGCTGTTCCCCAGAAGTTGAAATGCTATTTAGAGAGATAAGCATGCAAGCAGAACGCATACAAATGCACAGGTGTATGTGAAGATACATACATTTTAATAAATAGATTTAGGGCAGATGATCTTTCTGTGTGCTGCAGTGCTCCCAGAGTTCTGTCTTAGGTGTAAAGTCCCATTGCTGCACAGGTGCATTCTGAGTCAGGTGGAGGCCTCTTGCTAAGTGACATGAGGGGCAGAGAGTTAAGGAATGGTGACTGCCAGTCTTGGCTTTCCACACCAGAGATCTGAGGCTGGTGTAACCCATGTTTTATAATACACACTGCAGTGGCCTCCTGGTCCTTTGGTGGTGTGCCAGATGGTGTCCTACCTACTTGGACCAGAGGGCATTCAGTGTCCACCAGGAGCTTCCCAGACAGATCCAGGTGCTCAGATGCCTGTGTGCACACACACATTCAACACATTCAACACACCCACAAATAAGCCAAATTTGCCTATAAGTACTCATAGGGCTAGGGAGACAGTAGCTAATGCCATATGGCATTGATACATGGGTGGGTTGAAATGTCCTCTGGTGATAAAAGCAATTTTCATGCATTCAGGCCAGGGTTGCTTATACTCTGCATGGTGCTTCGTGCCAGGTGCTATTCCAGACCTAGAAACAGGTCTTGGCAAAGCCTCTTGATCCCTTGAGGTCTGATGTACAGCTGCATAAAGTATATCCATGGCCTTATTGCCAGTGTTTATGCTTTCTAAAGCTTTGATCTTTCAAAGTATATCAAGAGCATTAATTTAGTGGGCTGGGAAATGGCAAAGATTGGTGCTTGTCTGTAAATCCAGCTGCTGGAGCTTGCAGACCTTGGCCAATGTTTAATTGCTGCAGTTGCTCTAGAGTAAGTCTTTTTATGTGTATAAATGTTGTCTGCTTCTATCCCAGGGTGAGTTTTGATGAGGGAAGATCCTGGACTAAATACAGTTTCACATCAACACCACTTTTTGTGGATGGATCCCTTGTAGACCCTGGCATAGAGACCCAGATAATGACGTAAGTATAGCAGCTCCTGTTTTAAATTGTGGTGTCAGAAGGGCTGCATGGAGAGCCCCAAGTGCATGGTAACCTCATGATGTGCAGTGCAGTGCTGTGTAGCCACACATGCAGTGTTTCATGAAGACATGGTGCTGTTTTCTCAGTTTTGCTGGTGGCCACAGGCCTGGTTGACATGTTCTTGCATGATGTGGCAAATAAATGATGGACCCTATCTCTTTGCAGCAGTGATAGAGGTTATAGCAAGGAGAGATGGTCCCAAGCTGTAGCTTGAGAGTTCACACAGAGCAGTAGATAGATCTGCTTCTCTGGAGAGTGGTGTAGCCTTGGTCGGGTTGCATCTAGTGACAACCAGAGGTCCTTTCTCATAATTACTGCTGAGGTTGCATTGCTTGGATCTGATGGCCCAGGGATTGCAGTGCTGTTGTACCTCATGCCAGTTCTGTGCTTGCTCCAGTTGTGCAACGTGACTCTCTTTTGAGATTACTGGCGGGTGTGAATATCCCCCAACCGTGTTGCTTGCACTGTGGGCTGTACATCCAGCTTAGCTCAAGCTGAAAGTATTCTCATCGTGCATGTGCAGAGCTGAGTTCAGAATAACCTTCCTGTTCTGGGGTGTTCTATGGTTCACCCATCTCATGGAAGGAAGAGCCTGGGCTGGCACTGATGGTGCTGGGACCTTCCTCCTCCTAGGAGTGCTGAAGCACTGGGTAAGGCTGGTGGAATCAGGGGAGTGATGTTGGCCCAAGAACAGGCCAGGATTTGGGTTTAACAATCAGGAAAGGGAAGTTTTTAAGTTCAAAGGCTTCTTTAAATAATCATCTGACCTCTTGCACAAAGCAGATCAAAGCTCTGTTGTGCTCTGGCATTCTGAACAGAGCAAGGACAAGATGCACTGCCTTCATTGGTTTCAGAAATGCCTTCTTACCTGTGCATCTTTGAACTGGCTGAAACAGCTTTCTGAAAACCTCAGGAAACAAGGTGGCTAAGATGCCTTAGACTGAGGCCCACAGGTGAAGCATACCTCCAGTGGCATGAAGAATGCCTTTGGTTAATCACATCAGACACCATTGCACCACTCCAGTTCAGGGGCAGGAGATTGATTATAAATTTCATCTTGCAATCAGTCTGCTTTTCTGCATCTGCACTTGAAGTTCCTGCACATTTTCACTGCTTGCAATAGAAAAGAGATTCAGGTCAAGTTTATTTTCTTCTAGGCTTCAGTCCATCTGCATGTTTATATGGCATAAATGAGTAGGTGGAGCTCATTACTGGTGTCACAGGTAGAGAGAAACTGAGTGTCATCAGTTTCTGAGGAAATCTGGACAGGGTAATAGTTGTGTGTCTTACACATTTCTGCTACTGATTTGAATGATTTGTGTTGTTATGCCTTTCAAAACCAGCTCTACATCACCTTTACACAAACAGAAGTGACCATGTGTCTATACTTGAAGTTGAGCTCAGCTACAAGAAAGGAGCTGGGGTAAAATCATATTTTACTCTTCTAACAAATGGTCATTTGAACTGGCTTCTGTGCTATCTATGCCATGGCAGAAGAAACGTTTTGTTGCTATAGCCTTGGGGGACTCAGGAAAGAGTAGCTGACTCCTGCATAGCACATCCATATCTCCTGTGATAAACTGTCTCAGGAAGGACAGGCTAAGTAATTATGGTTGTGCTTTACATAGCAGCACTCCTATGCTTTATTCCCAAACAGTGCTGGAGCAAACCAAGGCAGCCTCAGTGTCTGTCACAGAGAGCTGCTGAGATTTTATCAGAGTAGAGGTGGTGTCAGTTCTGGTAGCATTGCTCGCTTTTCCTTTATTCCAAAAGAATGCCTTGGCTTTGGCTTTTTTTTCTTTTTTCCCCTTCCCCCCCCCACCCTTTTTTTAAAAAAGGCAAGGTCCTTGTTTAGTAGAAGAATACATCTGTGCATCTCTTGCCTTGCTATCTGCAAACATTGCCCTATTTTTGTAAAGAGAAAGACTCAACAGCATATGATATACCTGTGAGCCTTTTCAGGAGACTGCTGTGAGCATCCTGTTGGGAAAATACATATGCCAGTTCCCAGCTAAAGATTAGAACCTGCAATTCTCTTCATTCTGTGCATTTTTTTTCTGCAAATGTAATGATAATGTGTAACTTTCTGTGTTGTTTAATATGGTGCTTTTCTGTGAAATTCTTCGTGCAATGTGTGTCACTTTGCAGCTGCACACACCTGCAGACACATGCCCACACACGTGCAGAGAGACAGATCTGAACTCACATAAATCTGCACGTCAGCACCTTCATTGAAATCAATGGAGCTAATCAGTTGCAACTAGCTGTGGATTTAGACCATTTACTTTATAAATCAATGCAGTTTTCTTTTGAGATGAAAACTGCATTATAAATCTGAGATTATTGTTGTTTATATCTCTGTAGTCTTCTAGTGGAGAATGTAGGAAGTGAGTTATCTTCCTGATTATTGTGTATTAGGTTTGTTGAGAACTTTTTCTTTTGAAATCTTTGCAGGCATATTACCATTATTATTGCCATTGCTATTGTTATTGTTATTGTCTTTATTATTACTGTCATGATTAGCAGTTTTAAAAACCATTCTTAATAGTCTTTAAAAGCCATACAAAGAAATTTCACATGACACTTGCAATGAATGTTTAGAGAAATTTCTATCCACAGCATGAAAGGAACTGAGGAGGAAAGAGCCCATTTATAAAGCTGTATGCAAACCATTTCTGTATAGAACACTTAAGTGTTTCTCCCAACGAGAATTTTAGTGAACTCATCTATAAGAGCAGTGCAGGGTGATGCTGAGCTTGTATAAGCTTTGGCTGAGAAGAAATCAATGGCTTTCTATTGTTACTTGCTACCCTCTGAACCAAGATTTACACATGGTGGTTTGGAGGTACGTGGAATTCGTGTTTGTGGGTAGAAATCCCAAAGATTTCAAGAAGCTGAGGAGAAGAGCACAGCAGTTTGGGATTTGCATCCCAAACTGATCATGGGGTCAGTGGGAGCTCTTAGACTTGAAGCAGTGCTGATGCAGAGAGACCAAGGCTGTAAACATATTTGTGTACTGCCAAACTGGGTAGGTTAGTGGCTTTTAAAAGTTTGTCTCTCATCCTGGGAAATACAGAATACATCTTGTGGTCTCAGCTGATTCCTGTTAGAAAAGATTTCTTCCATAGATTTGCATCAAAGTGGTCTGTGTTCACCTATTTAAAAGTAATAATAATATTCTGGGGGGAATGTGTATTACATAGTCATTATACTCCAACTATTATTAAAATATTGCATTATTAACAATATTTTTGTAATATTATTTTATTAAAATCAATATATCAGTAGAATTACTTTCCCAACCTTCATTTTGTGCCACATGCTGTGAGAGGCTCTCTGGGCTGTAGAAAGCAGCACACAATTTTGTACCACTTCATAGCTATTAAGTGAGCTTTTTCCATAGCTGTCTTTACTGTATGAGTATCCTAAGCTTTTTGAGAACTCTGTGCTTTGTGCTGTGTATGCTTGTCCTAAACAGTCCTAAAAATCTTGTCAGTGTGGTAACATCAGTAATTTGGAGGAAGGGATTTTTTATGATTCTGAATATCTAAGAGTGCTCTGAATTAGGAGCTGCTTTTAGTGGGGTGTTGGACAGGATGTCTTGCAGAGGTCTGTTCCAATCTAAATTATTCTATGATTTTGTAACTTTGTCTGGCTATAATGCTGCAAGAATGAATTATTTCCTTACAAGCTGGGTGGGCTCTGTTAAGGATGTGGTTTTGTGATGCACAGGGCAGTATCATGAGGCTGTGAGCTGGTCTGCCTTGAACTGCTGCCTGACCAAAGTGAATCCACTGTCCTTCCTGCAGTCCTGGATGACCATCTTCTGCAGTTCCTTTTCTTGTTGCTTTTAACACTTCTCTCATCTGACAAGAGGGTCAGTTCAGCTCCTTTAGTGTAGAGCTTTGTACCAAAGCACATTGTGGTGTAGGGAAAGCAGCTATGGAACACACAGGGTCCTGTAGGAAAATAACTCAAATGCACGAGGGTGGTGGGTTGCACATGCTCTCAGATGAATGCCTAGAATGCATTAGCCTTTTTGAAATCAACAGGTTTCTAAGTTCTGTGCTGTACCCCTCACTGTTAACTACTATATATTTTAATTATTTCATGTTCTGATGGGTCAGATCTAGCATTTCTGGATTTACAAGCCATAGGCACAGCGTGTTCCTTGTCTGAGGTTGTCCAACAGGGGAAAGGAATCACCCTGTATTCTCCTTCTAGTCAATTGTGATATATCCAAACTAGTTTGTACCATTCAAATCAGAGGCAAAGTGTTTTCATGGGTCCAGAAAAGGGCTGTACATTGTTCCAGCTCTGACTCATACTTATTACCCTGCCACTTTATCTCCTGTGCTAAGCATCTCTCCAAACCTATATTAAAAGAAACAACCTTTTTGCTTCACAGCCCTGCATCATTTTAGTGGACTCATTATGTGTGTATGTGTGCAGACACATTTACTGATGGGGATCATTAGGTTTCTCTATACTGATAAATAAATATTTATGTAGACACACCCACATGTGTATATAAATTTCTATGTAGTTCTAAGTATGTGAACTTAATGATCTCTATATATGTGTGTATGCATAATTGAGCATTAATATTTTCAGTGAGCTGAAAGTTGGTCTGTCAACATTGCTGTGACTGCTGCCCTTGGCTGTGTGTGTTAGAAAATGTTCCTGGTTGTAAATTAATAGGGTAAAAGTCCTGGCCCTTTCTAACACCTTCCTGTTTATGTGGCCATGCAGCTTTACTAGAGATGAGGTGGGAATATTTTTTTCTTTCCAGGAGACCCATAAAATTACTGACAATCCATCACTGGGTGGCAGAAGAGTGAGGAAGAATGAATAAGTAATTGAGAGATGTTGGAAAAGTTGAGATGGGTGCCAAGGGAGGTTTGAGGTGAGAAAAAAGTGTTAAGAGCACAGACCACATAGTGTCAGACCAGAAGTCCCTCTATTTCAGTTCCATGTTCCAACAGTGGCAAGTAGAGGATGCTAAATATATATATATTGTAACAAATTATACTAAAAATATGATTACCTTATATGCTTCTCACATTGATAGAGATTTACAAATAAGGAACTTTCTTGGCCAAACATGGCATTCTTTGTATTTCTAAGGCATTCATGAGTTTTCCTATTTTTGAGGGTTTGCCCTCTAAATACTTCAAAACAAATTTTAGCAGTCACCTTATCCTGTGGCCAGGAGTTCCATGAGTTACTCTTTTTCTGAAGAACTGACTGACATGTGGAAGGCATCAGCAAGGTAGATAAAGGTATGAAGGCAATGTGGACAGATTCTGATTCACACTCAGCAGAGATTGAGCAAACTGAGTATGAGAAAAGGGCAACAGCTCCCGGGTCCAAGCTCACACTGAGTTCAAAGTTGCATGGGAGCCACGAGTCATTTTCCTGTCTTTTTCTGATAAGGTGATTATCATCTTTTCTCTTCAAGCAAGGCAACATCCCCTGCCTTTTGCTCAAATCTTGCTGTTACATTTAAAAGCTAACATAGGAAAGGAAATTACAGGCTGGCACAGTGTCCTTGAAGCGTTCTGCCCCTTTTCCTAGGGGTAGGGAGCCGTGGGTCTGCACCTCTGAGTGGCTGTACTGAGAAAAGTTAAGGTGGAAGCAGTGCTAGGAAATAGTGCCTTTGCTGGGGTGAGGCCAGGTGAGCTTGTGCTCTCCCCCTGGCACTAGGCTCTGCCCTCCACACCCACTAGCTCTGCTTAGCAACCTCAGCAAGTGAGAGACAATGGGAGTGGATGGCAGAACACCACGAGGTTGTTTTACCTAGAAGGAATTGAGGCTCTTGTACAACGTGCATGAAGAAAAGAGTCAGTGTTCCTCAATTCCCATGGCCCACAGGTGCCTTTGGTCTTCCCTGACAGCAGTCTGTCCTCTTTTCACCTTAGGCTGCAAGAAAAGAGGAAGAAGCTGTCTGAAAAAAACATAGATCTTCTGTAACTTTGACTGCTGCTGAATCATACAGAAATTTGGCAAAGAACGAATCTGGAAGAAAGATTTCACCAGTTATCTAGAAAGCTAAATCCTACTTGCAGCTTCCAGTGCAGAAAATGAGACAGGGAGCTGTTGTACTGAAAGATTCTGAACTGTGTTCTTTTTTCACTTCCTCTGGGAACTGAGGCTGTCCTTCCAGCCTGTCCCAGGGCTACCAAAACTGTGGAGTTTTTTAAAAATCAGAGAGAAGCTTTCAAAGCCTGGTTTATCCAAATATCATGAGTACCATTGGATACTAGAAAAGACCGTTAGGTTTTAATTTTTCTTCCTACTGTGGTTTTTATCTCACTTTTCAATTTTCTTTTCTTCTTCTGTTCATTGCAATATCTGTTTGTGGTGCAACTGGCATTGTTATTTGCTATGGATTTTCCTGCAAGGCTCTGATGTGTCCTTGTGTGTTCAGTTTCTCTGTCCTCACCCAGGGGACTCTGCAGACTGCAGTGCACAAACCTATATAAGGACTCTCCATAATAGAATTCATGAAATTAAAGTGAATCTGTGAAAAGAATGACTGCATACAGAAAGAAAAATTCAGAACTTAATCTGAGAACAAAAATTCCAAATACAATTATTAAGAACGGAAACCAAAATGATTGAGAGGATATTGGCATTTGCCATAGTGAGCTGCATTCGTGTATCATCTGATCTAATTTCAAAACCTTCTGGAAGTAATGAATAGCTTGGACTTTGTGAGAAAATGATCAATCTGCTAATGGCATCAAGTGACTTCACAATGGACAAGAAAATGTGTGTTATAGGAATTCTCATTTTATCCCAGCAGATGATCAGTTTATACCCTGGAGTAAGAGAGTTGATTACCCATATCATTATCTTTGTTTGTAAGACTTTAAAAACATTATTAACGACCCCAAGATTAATCAGTGTCACTTCCTCCTCCCTTCTCCCTCTCTGCCAGAGGAGTAGTCTGCTTTTTACCCTTTGGATCTCTGCATGAATTCACCTAAACAGTCCACAAGAGGCACAATATTGATTGTGCTGTTAATACTTGCAGTGTGAGCCGAGGTCTTTCTGTGGCACCTGAGAGACAAATCAGGTGATGAGAACATCTACTTAGAGTAATCTTTCTCAGACAGCATAGTGTGATTTATTTGGCTCTAGGAAAAGGATGTCTGTGACCCCAGACCTGTTCCCAGCAGTTGCACCACGTACTTGGAAGATTCCTGGCAGAAGCCCTAACAGATGGAAAAGGCACTTTGCTCTGTGGCATGTATTGTTTAACTTTGACTTTCTGAGGCAAACATTACCCCTATTACTCCATTGTCATTGGAGTCAAGTGCTATTTATGGATGGTAGATCAAATATTATGCTAAAATAGTCAACATCATTAGCTGTATTTTGCTGGTAGGGAAGCTGAAGGAGAGCAAAGGACATGCCCATGGTCAGTCTCAGCAGGCTGTCTTTGGGAGAGCTTGGCAGTAATGCAGGTCTCCAGAGCCCCAGATGGGGATCCCACTGGGCAGACTTTTCCCATTTCTTTGAGGGAGGGAGATGCTCAGTCCTGTCTATAATGCTCAGACAAGGAGGGGTAGAGAGGTGAGCCTATGCAGGTGCATATGAGAAAGGTGTGTTCACTCAAGACTGGAATTCACTGAAGTGAGTAAAAGAAAGAAGTCCTTGCAGAAGGAGCCAGAATGAGCAGCAGACTGATTTATGATTTCTTTTCCCTAGACAAAAGGACAAGGTTTGCCTGATGGCAGTACAATCCAGATATTCTCATCTAGAGGCTCATGTGCTTTGTTTGCTATGCTGCTAAGGACAGATGGATCCTGTGCTGCTCTCCTGCCTGCAGGTGGGCTGGGCTCCATGAAGCACTCAGGCCTGATGGAGGGTGCACTGGAAGGGGCAGGATGCTGTGCACACATGCATTCCTGAGTCTTTCACCTTTCTGTGAGGGCAAGACATGAAATATTCTGGTGCTCTGATCCCACCAACCCTCAGGGGACTGAGAAACTACATTGCCTTAGCACCTTTCCTGCTCTATCTCTCTGATCCTACACAAGGAAAAGTGTGGCACAGCACACCAGCTTTTCTGGGAGCTTGAAGGCTCAGTGTTGGGTTGGCTGCAGAGTTCACTCTGACAGATTTTTGATCACTCAACTGAATGAGAGTTGGAGACCAGCTCTCCAGAGCTTCCTCTTCTGAGCTTTCTTCTCTGATATCCAGGCAGAGCGCATCACTGTGCTTCACCTGTCACATGCATTTGGAGCTTGCATATTCAAAGGAATGGCTTCCACATCTGCATTGGACATTTCTGTCTGGGAATCTGCTGATTCATGGGATGTAAGATTGCAATGGCTGAATGTGTTGTCTTATCTGGCTTCTGGCAAAGCAGCAGCACCTGCCTCTGCTGAGACCCCAGACCCATGAAGGGGTGAAATACTCAGACTGCTGATACCTGCCAGTATCTTTTCTACAACAGAGTGGCAGCATCTTCAGGTTACAAAGCTGTCAGAAACTGGTTGTCTGTCATGAGTGCTTCGAAGAAGAGAAAGAACACTTCTGAAAAACAGCATTAAAAATTAATGTGCTTTCCCATCCCCCTTCCTAGGTGTCTCATACTTTCTTTCATGTTGCTGGGATTTCTTTTGAAGCAATTGTCATGTAAAGTGGTTTGAGAACATTGGTAATAAATTTTTTAGAGACCAAATTTCAAAAGGTTTGGTTTGTCATTCAGGAAGTTCTTAGTTTGATAGCACTTTCTATTTGAAAAAAATAATAATAACAAAAAAATCCCTGTCTCCCCCATTGCCTTATGCAGTGTTTGTGCAGCTAAAGGGGAAATTGAGTCCAAACTGTAGGGCTGCTTTGTAATTACACGTTTTGCAGATTACTTTCTAATTGCGCTTGGCATTACTTGCTGACTGAAAGATCATGCTGTGCCATGCCATTTGCAGTGGTTTTCCTCTTCTGCTAGCACTGTAAAGGAAGTGCCCATTGAGCTGATGAATAATACCAGGACTGTTTTCCAAAGCTGAGGGAAAGGATCTGCCATGATTGCACAGTAGGATTTTTATTGTAAGGTTTTGATCTGTAGTCACAGAAACCCTTTGCCTGCCCCATCTCCTCTCTCTCTCCCCTGACCTGAAATCTGGCAGTGGTGCAGCTTTTCATGACCAGTTCAATATGGATTGCTGGTGGCCAACACTTTGAATTTCTTTCTTGTGGGCGATCTCAATGTTATGACATTCAGTTTCAGTGAAAATAAACTTCCTCCCAGTGAAAATAAAATCCCTCAGGTTTAATCTGCAGGAGAAATTCCGTGAAATTCTTGTGTGACCCTTCTCCTTGGAGAATAGAATACAGAGCAAGATTTTCTCAAACAAATTTGTCTTCATGCAGGCTACTGTCTGGTGTTGGTGCATTCTTGGTAGTTTCACTGCTGTTGTTTTTCCTCCTTCTGAATAGTATCAGTGGAAGGCCTTATACCTGAGAGGGTCTATTTAGACAGTCTAAATTAAACTAATTTGCATCAACTGAAAATCTAGTTTTAAATGGATGGTGTATTTTATTTGGAAGAAAAGGCATCTCTTCTTTCTAGAAAAAAAACCAAAAAAGAAAACCAACAAACCCACCAGTTTTATTTTTCCCTTTATTTTGGTCCACAGACAGAAGTACAGCAGCCCTGAGTCATCACCCACTGCCCTCAGGCTACTGTTCCTAGCTGACAGGTCAGCCAGAAGCAACTGAATTAAAAGCTCCAAAGTGGCTCTTAGAAACCGTATTCATTGTTTAGGAAAAAAATTAGACAGTGTTTTTTGTTGGCAATTGCCTACCTTTCCAGTGTCATCTTTCATTTTTTATGTTTCCTTTGTTTCCAGTCTCTTACTCCCTGCATCATCTTGCCAGGCACGAGACAGTTTAACTCTCCCTCTCCCACTCTCCCTAATTGCTGATTTGTGTCTCTTTCAATTAATTTCTACTTCCTTGTCTCAGTCTCTCTCTATCCAATTTCCTTGTAACTAGTGACCTCCTTTAATTCTAATTCCATCTAAATCCTAATAAAAAAATTGGGAGATTACACAGCCCATTTGGTTTTCTCTAAAGTAATAAATTATGTTTAATTCATGGAGAAATACCTCATCTATTCATAAAATCTGGTCCCACCAGCACAACTTGCAACTGTTCCATTGCTGCTCCTGTGATTTTGGCCCAGACAGCTCAGCCTGAACACAAGAGTTTGTCTCACCTTACTGCTGCTTTCTCACACAGAGATGGATTCAGATCCAGATTTCATAATAGGCCCTCTTCTTTGTGTGAAATTGTCAGCATTTTCTTTCATTGACTCAAAAGCCACAAATATCAGCAAGTTAAGGAGGTACATCTCTGTACCAAGATGTTCTGTAAGCGTTCACTGAGCCAGCAGCTCTAGCACAGGCTCACCATTTCCCAGGAAAGGTGGGACCAGGGTAGCCTGGCTGCTGGGGAAAAAAGTCCCGGACAAATCAAGGCAATTATGGGTGAGAGAATATCTGTTAAGATTGCAGCAGTAGCAATGTGCTTCTCTGCTGGACATCACAAAGAGAATGAGCACCTTCAGCTGTGGTGAATCCTACTCACTGCTCCAGATCTGGGACTCCCTCTGGTTTCAGTGAGAGAAGAGCTTCCTCTCCAGGGACTAGAAACAAACAAACAA